>JANUFT010000018.1:40803596-40991096 GCA_037127435.1 Epinephelus malabaricus | reverse complement strand
AGTATAAACACTGGCTGTCGGCGTCCGCTCAAAATGGTACAAAGGGTTAACAATCATTGGTGTCTACCATACGTCCCGCCTCTAACCTCGTATTGCTCATCGATTGGCTCTACCATTATTTTGGTAACATGCGATTGGTTCTCCCCAGCGCCGCTCTCTCCACTGACTTTGTAGGTGCACGTCACTGTACAGTTCACGGCAGTTCGTGAAGGAACGACACATACACGCGCGTCACCGTTAGTGTGAACACGCACCAGTGAGCTGTGACTGTCTAGGGTCCTGATATGTCGCGCGCACTACATACATTTCAAATTCGCATTCTACAAACAAACACGTGCAGATTTCACGGCTGAAAAATGAAATGTCAGCAGGCCCAGCACCAAAAAGAGTCGCTGATGAACTGGATGAAAAGGAAGAAAGCAGATTTTGGTTGGTTCAGTAAAAAAGCTAAAAAAATCGTATTTTCTGCCAACACCTGTTGATGTTAGGCTAAAAGTTAACTGAATGGCGTTCCGTGGCAACTCTTTGCTAGATAATGAGATGCTAACGAGCTCATACTAGCTGAGCTAAGTTTGGCAACTATTAGATCAATATTATATGCTAGAGAACATGAAATTGCACTTCACATGCTCCATCAGCAATCATAGATGTAATGATGACACAGTTCACATTAATGTTTGTAGTAAGATGACATGATAGAAACAGTCTGAATAAATAAAGTGTAAACACTGTGAGAACGCAGGGTTACTCGCAGTCCCTAAAGTCTCCAAAAGTAGATCAAGAGCTAGAGCCTTCAGCTATCAGGCTCCTCTCCTGTGGAATCATCTTCCTGTTGCGGTCCGGGAGGCAGACACCTTCTCCACATTTAAGACGAGACTCTAGACATTCCTCTTTGATAAACCTTATAGTTAGGGCTGGCTCAGGCTTGCCCTGTACCAGCCCCTAGTTAGGCTGATTTAGGCCTAGTCTGCCGGAGGACCCCCTATAATACACCGGGCACCTTCTCTCCTTCTCTCTCTCTCTCTCTCTCTCTCGTGTCCTGTTACTGTATCTTGCTAACTCGGCCATTCTGCATGTCACTAACTCGGCTTCTTCTCCGGAGCCTTTGTGCTCCACTGTCTCTCAGATTAACTCATATCACAGCGGTGCCTGGACAGTGTGACGTGTGTGGTTGTGCTGCTGCCGTGGTCCTGCCAGATGCCTCCTGCTGCTGCTGCCATCATTAGTCATTAGTCATACTTCTACTGTTATTATACATATATGACTATTGTCACACATGTATACTGCCAGATATTAATATATACTTTCAACATATTTTACCACAGTAGCCAGAACTATAATTATAATATTATTACTTTCATTAATGTTGTTGTAAGCTACTGTCATCACCGTCTGTTTTGCATCTCTCTCTCTCTCTCTCTCTCTCTCTCTCTGTCTGTCTCATTGTGTCATACGGATTACTGTTAATTTATCATGCTGATCTGTTCTGTACGACATCTATTGCACGTCTGTCTGTCCTGGAAGAGGGATCCCTCCTTAGTTGCTCTTCCTGAGGTTTCTACCGTTTTTTTCCCCGTTAAAGGGTTTTTTTGGGGAGTTTTTCCTGATCAGCTGTGAGGGTCATAAGGACAGAGTGATGTCGTATGCTGTAAAGCTCTGTGAGGCAAATTGAGATCTGTGATATTGGGCTTTATAAATAAAATTGATTGATTGATTGATAGACTTTAAATGATAGCTTCTTCAGTGACAGTCTTCAGCATCCATGGTGTGTGAAGGAGAGACTTAGGAGAATAGAGATCCACTGCTCCCAGTAAAAACACCAACACTGAGTCATATTTATGTAATAGATATTGGGTTAAAGTGCAACATTTTGCACACAGTTGTATTATAGGCAAGAGCCTTGTACATGGGGCGCCTACTCCGTGCAAACCACGGATGGAGTGCATCATCCACTGTTCTGATGATAGAAATAAGCTGGTTTCAGATCTCTGCTCAGGGCAGCTCAGATACGGAATCATGTACCAGTTTTGGAACCACGTAAAGTGTTGCAGCATCTTCACTTCTTTGCCAGCTAGAACTAAATGTTGTGTATATCTTCAGCCTTAAAGGAGCTATATGTAAGAAATCTAAAGCAAATAGTCATAAAATCCTCCTAATATGTCACAGAGACTAAGGAATAATGTTCATATAACATACTGATCTCACCGACAACAATAGTACAGCCAGAACATGTGCATTTTAAAAAAAAAATTTACGGTCCGCAAATCATGGTTATGTTTTGAATTTGTGTTTTGGCCTGTTGCGCCACCCACCGCCATCTACCAGTCACACAGTCAGTAGAGTCTCAGCATCAGTTACAGTTACGACTGAGCTACAGCAGCACTGCAAGCAGCATTAGCAGTGTCCCAGTACATAGCATTAGCTGCCGGCTTCTCCTCAGCTGTATCCCGGTAGCAGCATTAGCAGCAGAGAAGCCGGACTTGCTTGAACGGTCCGCTGGAAAACCGCAGATCAAGGACGCTGTGACGCGGCCCTGCCACGGTAGCCGCCCGTGGGCAAACAAATCAGTCTCCAGCGTGCCGCTGTCCATCAACCTTGAGTCTGTAGGGGAGGGGGGCGGAGAGTAACCGTTTTGGCCACATTCTTACATACAGCGCCTTTAACCTTTGGTGTTCAACATGTTAAAATTCTAAAAGCTAAGGTATCTTTTGTATAGTTATTAAAATTTGGACAAAATGCTTACCACAATGGACAGTCAGCTGCTCTGGTTGAAGCAGAAAGTATGTGCTGGTTTGCACATTATCTGTGGAAATACTGTGAATAACAAAACTTCAACCGCAGGTTAAGTGGCCCTCGCTGTGGATGGTACTATGGAAGTCACCATGAAGGGCGGTAAAACGGACAGAAAACTCCAAACAATGGCAATCATGATAGTCAGCATCGCTGCGGAAAGGTTTGGTACAGAAGAGATGGGATACACCAAAAGCCAGAATTCCAAGAATTGCAGGGCAAACAAAATCATGCAGCTGAGACAAGAACTACGACTCTTGAGGAAGCATTTCAAGGGGACAAGAGAAGAAGAGAAGTCTGGGCTAACAGAATTATGCAGCATCCTGAGGAAGAAACTCCACGCTATTTGGCGAGCAAAGTGGCACAGGAGGAAGACTAAGGAAAGAGCTAACAAGCGTGCTGCCTTCCTTGCAAACCCCTTTGGGTTTACTAAACATCTGCTAGGCCAGGAGCGCAGCAGCCACTTCACATGCTCAAAAGAGGAGATAGACAACCATATCTATCTCACCTACAGTGATGCAGCACCGGAGGAAGACCTAAGAGAACACAGAGCCCAGATCAACCCACCAGCACCAAACACTGACTTTAACACCAAGGACCCCAGTTGGGGAAATCCAATCTGTGATCAAGGCTGTTAGCCCAACAGTGGAGATTCGCAGAAGGTGTGTGGGTGCCAAAGGAAGAGATGTCAACCAGCATCAAGCAGTTTAGGACCATCTCCCTGCTTAATGTCAAGCCGAAGATATTTTTCCAGTATTGTCTCAATAATGTCAATTAGATGGTAATCTGCATGAGAAATTCAGAAAAAGAAAAAAAATCGGTTATAATAATTATCCGCTTATAGTGATCAATTTGACCCGGACTGTGTGTACATATATATATACGTATGTATATATATAATATATTATATAGTAAAAACACGGGCGCATGTGTAAATTAACAGTCCCTTTATTCCAAAAGTCATAAAGAAAGCAAGAAAAGAACATTTAATAAAGTCCTGGAGGGCGGGAGTGGATGAAAACGGTTAAAGAGTACCCGTCCGGACGGGACGCTCTAAAACTAAAGCGAGCGCCCCCGCAAGGAGGCAGGGATCATTTCATTGGTCAAAAATAAACCTGGCGTTCTATTGGTTGGGGGATTTTGACAGGACTGTTACTAAAAAAAACACAAACAAGGGCAGGGCAGAAATCTGAGAGCAAAAATTCTGGGAGCGCACAGAAGCAGCTTGAGCATTTTTGCATGAAAGGTGCTTTATAAATAAAGTTTATAAATAAAGTTTATTATTATTATTAATTGAGTGCAAGGCAGGGTTTTGAGAGACAATATTACAAAATCTGAAATTGAAATCAATAAATAATGCTCTCAAATTGATATACCACTCTCTTGAATAAAGATAGGAAAAAAACAACTGACTATTATCTTAAGAACAAATACATCGACTCCTCAGCGCAGAAGGGGAGGAACCCGGGGGTCCCAGTCTGCCTTTTACACAGTGAAGCAACTGAGGCTTGAGACACACACAGGCTTGAAAAGGGAAAGGAGACCTGGCTGTGCTATGACTTGACCTAGCCATTACGTAAGGCTCCATACCACACAAGCTAGTGGAGGCAGCACGGGTGCTATATGGTACAGTTCTTCACTGGTTTCACTCCTATATTTCTGATAGGAAATTTCAGGTCAGAATTGGGGAACATATCAGAGACAATTGATGTTGACTATGGTGTGGCCCAAGGCAAGGTCCTAGGTCCTTTGCTTTTGTCAGTTTACATGTTGCCATTGGGATCTGTCATCCATCATTTTGGTGTGTCATTTCATTTCTAGGCTGATGACACACAGCTGTATGTGTCTGTAAAGCCAGATCACCCAAATACCCTGTCTAATCTTGTTGACTGTTTATCAGCTGTCAATGATTGGACGAGCCAGAACTTCCTAAAACTAAATGAAGACCAGACTGAGATCCTCATTGTGGGCCCCAAAAAGTAAGACGGACCTGGTTCTCACTAAACTGGGTCACACAGACACGACCTCTAGTAAGAAACCTCTGTGTCATTTTTGATTGTGATCTCAATTTTAAAGCTAATTTTAATTCATTAGCAAAACTACATTTTATCATTTACGTAATATAGCTAAGGTACGACCTCTACTGAGCCAGCAAGATGCTGAGAAGCTTGTTCATGCTTTTGTTTCCAGTTGTCTTGACTATCGTGATACTCTATACACTGGCCTACCTGCAAAACTACAGAGCATTCAGATCGCTGCTGCCAGGGTTTTAACAAAAACTAGAAGAGAGACCATATTACTCCTGTTTTACATAACCTTCACTGGCTCCCAGTATCTTTAAGAATTGATTTTAAAATCCTTCTTTTGGTTTTTAAGGCTCTTAATGGCATCACCCCCTCTTATATAACAGACTCCCTATCACCTTATGCCCCTCCATGAACCTTGAGATCCTCTGCTCTTTTATCTGTCCCTAATGTCACCACAGAAACCTTTGGGGAAGCTTCTTTAGCTGCTTCACCCAAAAAATAAGGAAGAGCCTGCCTTTAAATATCAGACCTGCTGCTCAGTGGACAGTTTTAAATGACAACTGAAAGCATAACTTTTTAACATAGCTTATATCTGGCAGCTTTCTGTTTTAATATTCTTAATATGTTTTTATATATATATATATATATACATATATAAAAAAAACATATATATATATATATATATATGTTTTTTTTGTTTGTTTTTTACTTACTCTTCTCTTTTCTCCTTGAATGAGTGTTGTATAATTGAATGGATTTATTTCTTTGCTGTTTGTCTCTGCCGTCTGAATTATAAAGCACTTTGTGCTGCATTTTGTGCAAGAAAGGTGCTATACAAATGAAGTTCATCCATTCATTCATTCATCATGTCCAATCCCAACATCAAGAACCTCATCATGGATTATTACAACAACTTTAATCTGAGGTTCACATCTGGGACAGTAACATCTGACCAGCATCGGCTCAAGAAAATTATTATCACTGGATGTACAATTTCAGTGACCCTATTTGCTCTGGCCATGAATGCCCTGGTGAAGTCAGCTGAAACAGAATGTAATGGCCCCAAAACCAGGTCCGGAGTTCAGCAACCCCCCTACAGAGCCTTTATGGATGATCTGACAATAACAACTGTGTCAGTCTCGGGAAGCAGATGGATTCTCCGAGGCTAGGACAAGCTAATCACGTGGGCTCGGATGTGCTTCAAGGCAGAAAAATCAAGGTCCTTGGTTCTGAGAAGAGGGAAGGTGACAGACCAGTTTAACTTTTCCATTGGAGGAACTCAAATTCTCCAGAGAAACCTGTGAAGAGCCTCGGGAAAGTCTTTGATTGCACCCTAAAGGACACGGCTTCCTTTAGAGCAGCAAACCAAGGACTGGAGGGATGGCTGGCAGCTACTGACAAATTGGGCCTACCAGGAAAATGCAAAGCCTGGATTTACCAGCATTTTTTAATATATATATATTTTTCTTTTTTTATTTAATTTTTATATAGTTTACTTCTATATACTGAGGGGAAATTCAATTGCTGTCAATTACACACAAATCCGAAAGACACACACATGCACAAACAGGACCTATACATGCACAAAGTGGAGAGATGTCAGAGTGAGGGGGCTGCCTTGGTCAGGCGCCCCGGGCGGTCTGCGCTCCATATTTGGTCTGGACAGGGACTCGAACAGGCGACCCTCCAGTTCCCAACCCAAGTCCCTTTGGACTGAGCTACTGCTGCCCCGGCATGAAATCCTTCCTACGATATTGTGGCCACTGCTGGTATATGAATTTTCACTCTCCACTGTCAAAGGGTCTGACAGCAGGGTTAGCAGCCACCTCCAAAGGTGGCTGGGATTGCCCAAAAGCCTGAGTAGCATCGCCCTCTACAGCAACACGAACATGCTGGTACTCCCCATCAGCAGCCTCTGTGAAGAGTTCAAGGTTAGCCGAACGAGGGAGGTGCTTCAGTACAAGGAATCCAGTGGCCTGAAGGTTTCCCAAGCTGACATTGAGGTGAGGAAGGGGAGGAAGTGGAGGGCACAGGAGGCTGTGGAGCAGGTGGAGTCAAGGCTTTGTCACAGAGCTCTGGTGGGATCTGTGGCAACCGGCTGTGCAGGATTGGGTAGTATTCCAACAACCAGCTACAGCAATCTAAAAGGCAAGGAGAGGTGGGACCTGGTCCAAAAGAAGGTGCGAGCAGGGGTCAAGGAGATGCGTGCAAGCCAGATGGTGGGACTGAGGCAACAGGGAAATGGACTAGATGGGAACAAGCATTAGACAGAAAGATCTCATGGGCCGAGTTGTGGAAGGCTGAACCTTAATCCATCAAGTCCCTCATCCAGTCAGTATATGACATCCTGCCCAGCCCATCTCACCTCTTCTGTTGGGGCAAGACAGAAACACCAGCATGCACCTTGTGCCAAGGAAGAGGAACTCTGGAGCACATTCTCAGCAGCTGTCACAAAGCACTTGGTGAAGGCTGCTACCACTGGCGCCATGATTAGGTGCTGAGGGTGGTTGCTGAGTCCATCTGTGCCCTGGGAGGAGAGGACGGAGGATGCTAGCAGAGGGAAGAAGGAGAAGTATAAAGAGCTGGTGCAGGATTGGCGCAGAAGGGGGTTGCGTGCACTAACCCTAACCCTGAGCATCACTGGAGCACGCAAAAGGGAAGAGAAGGTCTCGAGTTTCTAAATGCCACAGGGCATTTGAAACCCTCTATGACCCCAGGTACTTGGGAATCCTGTGAGTATTCCAGTTTCTGAGTTTTGTGTCCCTGATGTTTCTTAATGCCACTGGCTTTAAAGAAAACATATAATATAGGCGGATATTGTGAAAAAATTTGTATCATTGACTGTTTAAAGGGTTTCAGTTACCTCAATATTAGTCAGAAAGATTCACAATTGGGCTTGAATGAGAGCCAAAAAGGTCCCCTTTAAAATGACACCAAACACAATATTATAAAACACTGAAAAAAGTCCTGACCATGAGACTAAACCAGGATATGCACCAGCGTCTGAAATGCAATTTACTTTAGGGGAGGTTCACTTCATGAGCTGGTTACTGTGACACAGCTGCCACTCACCACAATATCATCTACAGACATTTTCATCAATTATTACCAGGTTTTACCTCCTTTACCCCTTTTCCACCAAAGCAGTTCCAGTGCTGGTGCTGGTGCTGAACTGGTGCTGGTTCTCACTTGGTTCAACTTGTGAACCAGCTGAGAACCAGTTTGCTTTTCCACGGCTCGAGGTGGTTAGGGTGCCACGTCATTGCGTTACTGTATACGTCAGTTACGTCGAACAACAACAACAACAATGGCGGACCACGTACTTGTGCAGCTGTTACTCCTGGCTCTACGAGGCTTCATCGGCATCCAAACACGGCAGATACATCGTATTTATGCTGCTCGACTAGTTTTGAATGTATGGCAATTACGTTCCAGAAGACAGGTAATAACCTAACACGGTTTGTCTCTTAGTAACACTGAATGTAAGATTGTTATGTTAGTCTTTGTTGTAAGCTGTTAGCTGGCAGAGCACAGCTAATTCACAATGCAAATGTGTAACGTTATGTGTTGTGTACTTATTTAGACAACTGAGGGCTTATTGTAGTTTCAGCTGGACAAAAGAGGATGCTTAGCTCTGTGAAATGAACTCTACTATTTGAAATGTATGCAAACAAACTGTATGAAAATACAAGTCTGTGATTTATGTTTAACCTCATTTTCTTAACCCATATGCCTCACTAAGAACATTCTTGGTTTGTCACTTAATTTTCTTGATAATTTTGGCTGTGTTCATATATATATATATGGCATCAATAGAACGTAATAAACTCAATAGAATGATATATTACACTTCAAATGTGCTGTACATTTCCTCATACATTAAATGTACAGCACATTCACATGCTATGAATGCAGATCTGCAAGACCCTGTATGTATCTGCACATACACACATTAATGTACAGACACTCATGTGCATACACATTTATTTTTCAATACAAGCAAAACTTTATTAAATGAGGCATAAGGGTTAAATAGCATGATGGATATTAATTGTAGTATTGATCACTCTCCACTCAACATGCTTATTTACCTATACATTTTTGTCCTACCCCATGCAGAACTGGCTCATGAAGCTCATGAAGCACTTTGCAGACACTGGCAGATTGACCCCTGAACAACACACCTATAACTACAGATTAAGCAGTGCACGGTCAGTTGTGGAAATGGCTTTTGGGAGACTGAAAGGACGGTGGTGGTGCTTCCTAAAAACCTGCCATTCAAATGTTTGTTATATTTAGTTCTGGTTGTGTATGCTGCACATGTTATGGCTGCTACTCTCCATTGTTTTTGCTGTTTTGTTGATGCTTACCTGACTCCTTTTACCTGTGTTTGCTGGACTACTTCATGTCACCAATACTGTTTCATCCTTCAGTTCAATAAATTCATAGAAATGATTATGTCTGTCATGGTCTCATTTCTTTATAAACACAGTGACTGAAGACATCTATGACATCATAAATGGGTAACCTGTTGAGGTCTTGACTTGTTTTTACTAGCTTTACTTGAACTTATTACACAGTTAAATTGTACATCATTAAGTGAAAACATACAGAAGCAGACATGTCTCTTTAGAAAGGAATTTATTTAAATACAAAAAACATGGTAATGATAAAAGTGACAACTGTGCATTGAATGTGCAAAACTAAAGCTTCCCATGAAGAAACACACTGGTGTCAGTCTCCAGCTTCTGCAGCAGGGCATCATTCAGGTCCTTGCTGTGCTGCAAGAACCTCTCGTCTGCCCTCTCCAGGTATTCAAGCAGCTCTGTGTTGCTTCCTCTTCCCTGTGTACAAGAATAGAAGAATCAGTTTAAACATTTGTCATTAAGTCATAAGCAGATGAACACAGGTTCAGCAGTACAATGTAACAAACATGTCAGCTCAACAATCAGCACTAGTCTTACGACACAGTGCACAGACCTCACACTATATCGAAATCAGGATGTGGGTATAAAAGTAACAGTGACAAATGTGCATAGTATTGCTGATTGGAGCATGTAGCTGCCCTGGTTCAATGGCAGCAGTCATGGGTGGTAGGAGATTGTGTATGAATGATTGTTCATTTATCACAGCTCATATTTATATTATCAAGTCATACTTTTAGGTATATCTCCATGTCTGCATAGTGTCTGGTAAGACAAACTACTGGATAAACAGCAGAAAAACTCTTACCTGGTCTGGTCTGGTGGCTTTGACCTGAGCTGCTGGACGGTGTTGGCCAGCTGCAGTGGAGTAGCGATGTTAGCTCCAAGTTAGCATCATCTTGTTCGATGGCAGATAACTCTGTAGACCACATGAAAAACAGCGCTTTAAACAGTGACTCATCCACTACACATTATACAATGTTTAGACAACTGAAAGCGGAGCTGGTAGGTGAGCCCATGGCTAAGTACCTTGCAAACATTAGCTAATGTTAGCAAGGCCAACCTGTTAATCAGTTAACATTAAGCCAAGCAGACATCACAAACAATAGCTGTGTCCCAATTTTGGACCACATCCTCCGAGGGACGCGGGCCTAAACTGGGACACAGCTGTTATCTGAAGAAACTGGTAAAACTAAAGTGTGCAAGGCGAAAATGTTCGAAAAGAAACTTACTGGGGTCCGTTTGCGGCAGCGTTACGCTTTCGTCCACCATCGCCTCCAGCATTGCAGCGGCTGAGTGGCTCAATAACCCCGCCCCCTTCCCCGTGACGTATGTGGTTCCTTCTTCTAGTCCAGCAAAGAACTGGTGCCACTTTGGAACCAGTTTTTCTTTTGTCGGTCGAAACAGGAAAACCCAGAACCAGCACTGGAACTGCTTTGGTGTTAAAGGGGTACTTGAGTGGTACTGATATCTGGTCTGACCCATGGACTACAGGTGTGATGAAGCTGATGGATGAAACGAGAGTCTGCGCCTATCAGACAGAACACTGGGAAAACACTGCTCACAGGAAACTGACGACAGCCAGGTAAATAAATACCGTCTGCACGCTGTCTGTCCTTCAGCTGAACTTCCTGATCAGCCTGACGCTCACACACTGCTGAGACACACACACACACACACACACACACATACAGTCTCTGGTCCTACAAGTGTCTCTGGGGACAGATGTGTCTCTGTCTTTGAGGACAAACATGAAGGTTTTTCATCTGTGAAGACGAAGGTGAGAGACAGAGTCTGATTCGTCTGTGTCAATAAAGGTTATTGAAACTGTCATCATTATAAAGATGGTCATCATCATCATCATCATCATCACCATGTTCCGTCTTCAGTCTGCCGCCATGGTTACAGGGACAGATGTATTATCAGCTGGAGACAGACAAGACTTCTGAAAGGTTCAGGATCAGACGATCAAACAACGACCACACAATCATTTCTCTTCATTCACCAAACACACTGTTCACTTCCTCTGTGATGTCATGTGACTTCCTCTGTGATGTCATCACATGACCTCACACCAGTTTGAGTTAATAAAGTCACACTGATAGATTCTGACCTCAGAGATTAGACATCTTAAATTACTTTGTTCCACTTGAAGATGAGCTGATGTTGATCAGTGTATTAATCAGAGTAATGATCAGAGTATTGATCAGTGTATTAATCAGAGTATTGATCAGTGTACTGATGAGTCTAACCAGGATGATGATCTCGGTGCACTGACTGTAGTTTCCTCGAGGAGCCCAGCTGCCGTTAGACTGACACTCTCTGTACACTCGGTCTGAAAACACACACAGAGACACAAATTAGACTGAAAACGTTCCACATCTGAACAGAAGAGAACCATGAGGAGCACTGAGAGCACTGGGAGCACTGGGAGCACTGGGGGCAGGTCTGTATCTCATGTGTCAGGTTGGACTCTGGATGTCGAGGTCATCGATCACAGCTGATCTATACAAGGCTGCAGAGTGGAGGTGGAGCTCGGCTGTGACGGATTTTGTACAATAAGCAGCAGTTTTTGAAAATGACAAGACTGTTCCAGTTTAGAAGCCTATATTTATCGAGTATTGTGCAATGATGAAAGGATCGGGATTTTTTATCCAGAACTTTGAGAGCTTGTTTTTTTAAGGATATGACTGGATTTAGAGTAGTGTAGTTCGCAGTGGCCCAGGTTGATAAAAACAGTAAATAATATGAGATATTATGAGAGAGAATATGTACATTTTTGCAGCTTCTGTAGACATATGATTTCTGAGATGCCTGAAATTTGCAAGTGTAAATTTGAGAATTTTGCTGATTTTTTTAACATGAAGTTTAAAGGTGAGGTTACTGTCCAACATAATACCAAGGTATTTGTATTCGTTTACAATTTGAATTCTCTGTCCTGAAATAAAAACGTCAGGGTCTGTGTATGATTTGTTTGTTTTGGCAAAAAACATAGCAACAGTTTTAGAGGAGTTGAGTTGTAAATGACAGTTTTTCAACCAGTTTGAAACGTTGACCATGACCTCTGTAAGCTGAGCTGCAGCCTCAGAGTGGTCTTTAACTTTTACAAAAACCACAGTGTCATCTGCGTACATAACAACCTCACAGCCTTGGCACACAGACGGTAGATCATTTATATACAAACTAAAAAGGATTGGACCCAAGATTGAACCTTGGGGAACGCCTGTAGCAAGATCTTTGAAAGTGGATTTTGTATTTTGTATTCTAACACACTGAGATCGGGAAGTGAGACATGATTTGAACCAGTTGGAAGCAAACGGAGAGAAATTAAATTGACCAAATTTAGACTGAAGGATATTATGATTAACCGTGTCAAAGGCTTTTCGAAGATCTAAAAATATGGCACCAACAACACCCCCTCTGTCCATTAGAGACTTAACCCCTTCAATAAAATAGACGGTTGCTGTTTCTGTTGAGTGGTGGGCCCTAAAGCCATGTTGCATGGGATGAAGGAGCTGACTAGAGTTAAGATGAGAAATTAGTTGTTCTGCTGCCAATTCTTCAATAACCTTGGACATGACAGGAAGTATGCTAATTGGCCTATAATTTGATACAGAGTGAGGGTCAGCATTCTTAACAATGGGAACAACAGCTGCGGGTTTCCACCTTCACTACTTGACTTTCAGACACTCTTTCTAAATTGAAGATGGGCGAAACAGGATTTGGTGCATGACACTGTACTACTGGTGAAAGGGAAACCTGTTGGCAATAGTAGCTACAGATTCTACAAAATAACCATTTAGGGCTTCAGCTACATTCGTCGGCTCATTTGTCAAAGTATAATTAATCCTCAGTTCAATCCAGTGTTGGGTAAGGGTTACTTTAAAAGTAATCAAAGTACGTTGCTGTGTTACTTTCTAAAAAAAGTAACCAGTTACTTTACTGCATTACTCCCTGAGTAAAGTAACTCAATTACTTTAAAAGTACTTCCAACGTTACTCCCTGAGAAAAGTAACTCAACTACTTTTAAAGTACTTTTGAGTATTCTACATTTCCTATTGGCCAATGGACCACAGGGTGCTAAGCCTACATTTTTTCGTCTCCAAAATTAAAGTTATGGACCACTTGCCCTTCACTGAGATCCAGTTCTCCCATCACAGCCGTCACTTTGACCAGTAGAAACACAGAACGATCTGCTGCCGTAGACAACTGTATGACAACAACACCCCAGCGTTTTTAATATTTCCTCTAGGGATGTTACCACACAGAGTAAAAGGGGGAAATGATGGTGTGAAACAGCAGAGGCACTTTGTCAACCCGCTGAGTTAACGTTACTGTCATTAGCATCAAGCGAGCAAACAATGGTACATCCTCACGGTCGGACATAAAGTAATAACATTAAGAAACAGCGGCGGGGCTTTTACTCAGCACAACTGCAGAGGCTCCCAGCTTCATTTGAAACAAACTACATTATAGACGGTCCGTTATTTATTAATCCCTCTGTGTGTTTATATATTTACTTTTTATCCACTCCGTTGTCTTTGTAAAGTTAACATATCGCACCGTCATTTCAAACTCAACACTTGTTTCAAATTAAAAGCCCCCTATAACCTCAGCTGAGAGAATCCCTCCATTTTCTAAATAGGCTTTTATTCTGAAACATTTGTCAGAACTTCCTGTGGAAGATACAGTAGCTTCACAGTTTACATATGGCGCTTCAAATGTAGCTCCTGCCATCTGCTGACGCTTTTAGGTGACTACAACAACATGTCGGCTGGCACATGAACAGGCACAGTGACTCAAATAATAGTAAAGTAATAAAAATAGGACAAGAATAACCCGATGACATCACACACGCCGTGAAAGACGACCGGGGATAATTGGTGAGTACCAGCGTGTAGCGTGTACCAGGCATAATGCAAGTCCTGAGTCTGAAATATGTCTGTCAGCGAGTCCTACTCCACCTATTTAGACTCCACCGTAGACAACAGCAGCATTTCTCTGACCACGTAGCGAGCCACAAGCTCCGTGGCTTCTTTCAGACTGATAGGTTTAACATTATCTCTGTTATTAGAACCAAACGACAGCCGTTGCTGTTTCGGAGCTGAAGGACCAGCGATCTAAAAGTAACGGAAGTAACTGATGTCTTGTTTGAAAATGTACTTAAGTATTTGATTACTCAAACAGCAAACTAACATGTTAGGTTACTCATTACTGCAAAAAGTAATCAAAGTACTCTAACGCGTTACTTTGTACCGCGTTATACCCAACTCTGGTTCAATCTGTTTTCTAGCATTATTTTGTCTAGTTAATTTCTTTATTTGCTGCCATATATTTTTGGTGTTTCCCTTATTATTTACTATTATTTAAATAAAGTAGTTTGCCTTGGCTTTCCTAAGTTCTCTTGTTACTTTGTTTCTTAATGATGAAAATTTGTGCCTATCAGTTGTCACTTTGGACTTCAATGATGTTTTTAGGGTCTGATCACGATCTTTCATCATTTGAAATATAGTTTCATTTATCCATGGAAGGGAGGCCCTTTTATTTTTATTTCTAAACTTCTTTGAAAAATCTTTAATAATTGTGTGTAATTTGTCCTTTGCGGTTGACTAGTATAGTCCAAATTATCTGATTTCATCAGGTGGTCCCACTTGATACTCTGGACAGCATTTTTAAAGTCTTCCTTTTTATTCTTTGGTATCTTCATGGAGTCTGTACTCTGAACAGGGATACAACATTTCTTTCCATTCACTTTTCCAGCCATTAGGATCAAATTATGATCAGACAGCCCAGTTATCATGTTATACGATTTGATTATTCTGTCTGACATGTTGCTAAAAATTAGATCAGTGTGGGTGCAAGAGGAATTGTTAATTCTGATTGGTCCATTAACTATTTGTGTTAGATTAAAGCTGTCAGTTACTTGTTTAAGTTGCTTTCTTGAGGACTTATCTTCCCAGTTCACATTCACATCTCCAATCACTATTACCTCTCTATTAAAATCACACTGTTGCAATAGATCTCTAAACTTTTCATAGAGGCTAACATTTGATGAGGGGGGACGATAGATCACAATTAGAGTAAAAGACATCTCTGGCGAGAGTACAATGTTTAGACCCAGATATTCCAGTTCACAGTTTGTGAATTTGATTTCATTACAGCTAATTGTGTCCTTTACATAACACATAACACATAACACTCCCACCTTTTCCATGTTCATTGGAAAAATGTCAAAACCGGACACATTTATAGCAGAGTGCAGCAAGTTTTTGTTCAGCCATGATTCAGATAATGCTAAAAAATCAAAATTTGACTCTTGTAAGAGATGCTGTACTTGTTCACCTTTTGAGAGAATACTTCTAATATTTATGTGTCCACCTAACAGTCCTTTGGGTTTGCTATAGGAGTCCCAGATTAACCTAGAGTTGTTTACAGTTTTAAAAACTTTCCATTTCCGATGTTTGATTATCGCTTTATTGATGCGCTGATTATTTGCTAACACTCCAGTTACCACATTCCGGTGATTAACGCTATTCTCCAAGTATCGAGAGGTTTCAGTCACCATCTGTCCAAGATCACTCCATGGACAAGCCATCGCTTCAACCGCCGCCTCCCCGCCAACACTGCTCCTCAAGCCGAGGCTGACAGCCGCACCAGCTGCCACCTCTTTGGGACCTCTTCCGAGCACCCAGCCTCTACACCGGTAAGTGGTCTCCGGCAGCCCGCCTACTCCTTTCTCCTCTCCCGGTACCGGCCACCATCAGTATTGCCGCATCCCCCACAGTCGTGAAACCAGCAGAAATATCCACTTTAGTTGAAATGGCAGCAAACTCAATGTAAGTACCCCAATCCACCGTGCTTACCTGTGGAGTCACAGCGCTGCACCTGTAGATGTTTTCGGATACATATCTGCGTTGCAAGATGCCAAACTTGGCACTCGCTTCACACGTAGGAGACGGGCCGGGACATTGGTGAATATCAGAAAGCAGATGGCAATTATAAATGCCTCAAAACTTTGACATTTGGATGCGGTCTTGACATGTCCCTTTCCATGACGTTTCGAGTAGATATGCCAGCTTGGATACAGGAAAGTGGACAGCAGCGTGAAACTGCCATATCCGAAATGTTTGAGGGTGATTTTACTCCATTCACTAGAAAAGCACTTAGGCCCTGTATCTAAAAACTTTAAAAGAAGGCAGTAAGCTAAAAGTGTCAGGAGTACACCTGAGCCTCCTGCTGCAGCCATCTTTCTCAAAAACCTTCTCCCACAAGCAGAGACAGTTGGCTGAGGCAGCCACCACCATCATACAAGGGAAGACAGTGCAGACTGTGGAGGAGTATAAGTACCTGGGCACAATATTTGACAGCACTTTGAGGTTTTCCTCCAACATTGAGGAGATCCTCAAGAAATGCCAGCAGAGACAGCACCTACTCAGGTAACTGAAATCATTCAGGGTCAGCAGAGACATTCTCACCACTTTTTATTACTCCTTCATTGAGAGTGTGATAACTTTCTCCTTCATCTCATGGTTTCACTCCATCACCCTGCAGAACAGGAACTGCTTACTGAACATGGTTAAAGTCTGCTCCAAAATCATCGGACATCCTGTCCGAGGTCTCACCACCCTGTGTGAACAGCAGACTGTGAAATCAGCGCGCAGGATCCTTCAGGACCCCTCTGATGTCCTGATCCCGGTGGTTGAGTGGCTCCCCTCAGGACGCAGACTTCGCTGCCCAGGCTGCAGGACTCAAAGGAGAAAGACAAGCTTTGTTCCCAGGGCTGTCCAGCTCCTGAACTCCCAACCCCACTGATTCAGTATCCGCACCATTGCCCCATCCACCTCCACCATGCACTTTATATTGACTTACAGCATTTTTCATGGACTTTAGCACTTCCAGCACTTTAATGCATATCATGTAACATCCTTTTTATTGTCTATGTTGTCTTGTCAGTTGTCTGTATGTGTTGTTGTGCTACTCTGTGTGCCTTTAAATTGCCCCTCAGGGACAAATAAAGTGTTTTGAATTGAATTGAATTGAATTGAATTGAAACACTGAGTGATCTGAAGACGGCTCCTCCAGCTGATTATCAGAACAGATCAATACACTTGATCAGTTACTGACTGCTGACCAATCAGAGGCTAGACCACTGATGACATCAAAGGAGAGACAGCGAGGGTATTTATCTGTGTGAAGAGATGATGATGATGATGATGATGATGATGATGAAGGAGTGAGACATGAGCTCCAGCTGGTTCAACACACACACACACACACACACACACATGCACATGACTCATGCTATTAAGTCAGATCAACAACTAAACATCTAATTAAACAGGATATTTATTACCTCCCACACACAGTAACACACACACACACACACACACACACACACACAGTGGTACTGGGAGTTGTGGTGTCTCCAGTTGGCAGGAAGTAAACAGTCTCCAGCTCGTCAGCTGTCGTTTCTTCTTCTCACTGAGCTCTTGGACGTCAGTGACACCACACATCGCTGAGCTGTGATTGGCTAACACTTAACTGGCAGCTCCTGATTGGTGGAGGGCATCTCAGAGTGTGTGTGTGTGGCATCTTCTCTGTGGTTAAAGAGATGCTCAGGTCATCATTGTCATGTGATTTGACATCCTGGTATTTACAGTCTGTTCATCACTGGACAGAAACTTCCTGTAAATACAGCTGATTTTATTTTTCCAGGGGCACCTGAACACACCATGAGTCTGTGGAGGGAAACACGTTTGACTGGTTCCACCTCCACGGGATGAATGTTTGGCTGAGTCCAGAATCGAGATGCACCAACAGCATTTAATAAACAACAGACAGACAGACAGACAGACAGGTACTTACTGGTGGTATTGTAGTGGATGCCGTTGAACTGTTCAGGACAGGGTCTGGAGATCAGCTCTCCAGCTGCACTGCGAGGCCAACAGGTTCCTATACCGTCCACAGACAGGTCACAGTAAACACCTGCAGACAGACAGACAGACAGACAGTAGATGTTTCACTACAGAAACATGTCTCCTATATATGTGACTGAATCATTTTGATCAGTCGGCCTCAGAATCTAAAATCAGCCATTTGAATGTGATGAAATAAAAACATGAGTCACGGAGGCGTCGCTGGACTGAATCTGTGACACAGAGGAAACATGGTGATGAACAACAGAAGAACGTTCAGTGTGACTCGGAGAATGACATGTGACCAGGTCGGGAACGATGACTCGTGTCCTCAGAGAATAATAACAGAGTACAGCTCAGTGTGCTGCAGCGAGCGTGTCGCTGAGCAACATGGAGAGCATTAAGAAACAAGACGGCGGCAGCACTGACACTGAACAGGTGCTGGAGATCAGAGCGTCCATCAGCAGGAAGTGTCTCCAGCATCGTTTGATTTACACTGAATATTCATGTTGATGATGGGTCTCAGAGCTCAGTGTGAAAACTTCACTTATTAAGACAGTTCATTTTCCTGACGTGACAACGTTCTTTAACCCCAGAAGGGAACAAGCCATCAGCACTAATGATGATGCTGATGATGATGATGATGATGTCGCTCTGGTCTGTAGTCTGGAGTCAGAGCTCTTCTGTCCTCTGCAGGACATGACGGAGAACAAATTAAACATCAGTGTTTTTAGATTATTAGAATCTCTTGTTAATAATCAGCTAAAATCATCTATCTCAACATACTGCATTCTCAGCATGCATCAATCAGGATTTAGGGAAAGACACAGCACTATTACTGCTGCCACTTTTGTTTTAGATGACATCACTACAGCCTTAGGTAGGAAAAAACGCTGGATTTGATGATGAAGCAATATCACACGAGAGGGAGTGATGTTATTCTCGTATATCGTCACGGCTGCCTCGTGCCTACGACCGAATCACAGCCATGACGATATACAAGTATAACATCACTCCCTCTCGTGTGATATTGCTTCATCATCAAATCCAGCGTTTTTCGACTCCACTGTCACCGTTTCTATGTACATGGTGCGCCAGGCACTTACTCTTTATACACATTTATCTGCATGTTTCCATTAATTGTGCAGCCGGTGAAATAAGTCTCTGGTGACTGCATGGTGGACTGTCGCTTCACAGGCACAGCCGACCCTGCCTTCTGATCTGACAGTATGTTGCTTTTCTCCAAGTCATTGAGCTCCGCTGATGAAACACTGACAAACCCGGATGTGTGCTCAGATGGATTCAGCTTCTCCTCTCCCTCATCTTCCTCTGATGACCATTCATAGTTCAGTTCAATACTTATTTTAGGAAATAAATCCATATTTTTGGCTGTTTGACAGTGGATGAATTAATTAGCCTACAACGCAACTGCTGACCTAACTGACACTAACCGTCAGTTTTGATTTGATTGTTGATTGCAATCAGCTGTGAGGCAGAGTGATACATACACAGTGAAATAACCGTGACGTTGTGCTCCAATATCGTCACGGTTTTACTGTCTCTCGACCAATCAGATTGCAGGGCTGGAACTAACTGTTGTATAATATGGCTTTTAAATGGTTTCAGAGTTACCTTAGTGACAGGCAGGAGTGTGTTTGTATTGGTGACATTAAATCTGAATTTGTGCAAATACCAGAGGGTGTCCCGCAAGGCTCAATCCTGGGGTCTGTCCTGTTTACACTTCATATCAATGATATTAGCTCAGCTGTCACTGGGTGTAATATTCAGTTTTATGCAGATGATGCCATTTTGTACTGTATTGCGAAAGACGCACACTCTGCCTTAAACTCCCTCCAACATATATGTCCAAGTTGCACTCAATAATCATAAACTGGTTCTCAATGCAGACAAAACAAAATTCATGTTGTTCACCAGATCAAAAAATATTAACCTTGACAGCCTTGTCATCTCTACCAGCGAAGGTACAAGCACTGAAAGAGTGATAGAATAGAAGTACCTTGGTTTTTGGATTGATGAAAATTAACCTTTACGTATCATGTCTCCAAGCTGGTGTCTTCTTTGAGAATGAAAATTGGTTTCTTTTACAGAAATAGACTTTCCTTTCTGCTGCATTGCTGAGGCAACTTTTTTTAAATCAGTTTTAGACTATGGAGATATTTTATACATGCACGTCTCTGCTGCCACTCTGAAGCCCCTGGACTAGAGATAGTTCACCCACCATTGTGACTTGTATACTAAGGTTGGGTGGCCCTCTCTCAGTGTAAGGCAGGAAAGACTGGGTTTTATTTATCTATAAATCTCTTACTGGTCTTTCACCTTCTTACATTAGCTCTTACATTAACATGGGCTCTTATCAAACTCGGTCCAGTGGTTGGATTACGCTGCAGGTGCCAGCTGTTTTTACCAAACTTGGAAAATCCAGTTTTTGGATGATGGCAAGCAAGATGGCGGCGCACACAGTTGCATCAGCTCGGTGTTCTTTTGGTTGGTGCTTTGTATGACTTTTTTTATACATGTTGTTTTGTGTCCTGAGGACTTTCTGTCAAGGGAACAACAACTACAGCCAGCATGATCTCCTTAAGATAGGAGTTTGTTACGAGTGGAGTATTACAGCCAGGTTTCTCCGCTTACACAAGATACTGGCGGACATAGCACAGCGCCCCGGCTCCCCATGGATTACCATCTCCGCAGGGAGGAGGCGAAGGCGGCACAGAGAGAGGAGGCAAAAGCGGGGTGGCAGGGCTGGCGCACTAGCCAGGCTACGGAGGCAGACACTCAAACCTCCGCTTCCCAGCCTGTTTCTCACGAACGCCAGATCCCTCGCCAATAAGATGGATAAGCTGAGGCTACAGATAGCAGCCAATAACACCGTGAAGGATAGCTGCATTCTGCTGATCACGGAGACCTGGCTTCATCCACTTATCCCGGACTCTGCGACTGAGCTAACAGGCTACACCGCACAGCGACGTGACAGGACAGAGAGCTCCGGTAAGAGCAGAGGAGGGGGCCTGTGTGTGTACGTGAATAACAGCTGGTGTATTAATACAGTGACTGTAGACAGCCACTGCTCCCCGGACTTGGGGTATGTGACTGTGAAATGCAGGCCTATTTACCTCCCTAGAGAGTCTACTGTCATCATGGTAACAGCTGTTTACATCCCACCGGACGCTAATGCTAAAGCGGCTTGCAGTCATTTGTATAGCAGCATTAGCAGCCAGCAGAGCACACATCCTGACGCTGTACACATTATAGCAGGGGACTTCAATCATGCGGACTTGAAAGCAGTGCTCCCTAAATTCCACCAACATGTTGAGTGTGCTACTAGAGGAAATAACACACTGGACAAGGTCTACTCCAACATCAGGCTGGGCTACAGGGCTAAACCACTACCTCACCTGGGCCAGTCTGACCATATGTCTCTGCTGTTAATTCCTGCATATGCCCCCCTCAGGAAAACTGCACCCACCATCACAAAAACTGTAACGACTTGGCCTGACAGAGCCTCGCATCAGCTGCAGGACTACTTCGACAGGATCAACTGGGATGTGTTTGTACATCAAGACCTGGAGATGTTCACGGACAGTGTACTGTGTTACATTAAATACTGCATAGACACTGTTACCGTGGACAAACAAATCCGAGTATACCCCAACCAGAAGCCCTGGATGACCCGGGAGGTCCAGCGGCTGGAGAGGAACACCGCCTTCAGGTCTGGAGACCAGGCGCTCTACTGTGCGGCCCGGGCTGACCTGAAGAGAGGCATCAAAGGGGCCAAGTCGGACTATAGGAGGAGGATTGAGAAACATCTGGAAAGTAACAACATCAGGCAGGTGTGGCAGGGAGTCCAACATCTTACCAACTACAGGTCCACCTTGGGAGCTGCTGAGAGTGATGCCTCGCTGGCAGAGAAGCTGAACATTTTCTTTGCCCGCTTTGAGGTGGAACCACCCGAGGCAACAACACCACACCCCACGGTCCACAGCAGCTTCACCCTCACAGAGCATGAGGTGAGGCGCACACTGTGGGCCGTGGACCCGAGAAAGGTTGCTGGACCCGATGGCGTCTCTGGACGTGTACTGAAGGACTGTGTGGGTCAGCTGGCTGGAGTCTTCATGAGGATTTTCAACCAGTCCCTGGCCCAGTCCACTGTCCCACCCTGCCTGAAGTCCTCCACCATCGTCCCCCTGCCCATGAAACCTCTCATCTCCAGCCTCAACGACTACCGGCCAGTCGCTCTCACCCCGGTGGTGATGAAATACTTTGAAAAGCTGGTCCGGGGTCACATCACATCACTCCTGCCAAAAGGTTTGGACTCACACCTGTTTGCATACAGGGCTAATAGATCCACAGAGGACGCCGTAGCTACAGCCCTCCATGCTGCACTGTCCCACCTGGAGCAGCAGGGGAGCTACATACGGATGCTCTTTGTGGACTATAGCTCTGCATTCAATACCATCCTTCCTCACAAACTGGTGAACAAACTGGAGGATCTGGGCATTCCACACCCCACCTGCATGTGGATCAACAGCTTCCTTACTGGTTGCAACCAGAGGGTGAGAGTGGGCCATCACACATCTACAGCCCTCAGCCTCAGCACCGGCTCCCCACAGGGCTGCGTGTTGAGCCCCTTGCTGTACACTCTCTACATGCATGACTGCACCCCTGCTCATCACAACAACATCCTAGTGAAGTTTGTGGACAACACTACGGTGGTGGGGCCCATCTCTGGGGGGGATGAGTCTGCCTACAGAGACGAGGTGGAACATCTAGCAGCGTGGTGCAGAAAGAACAACCTGCTCCTCAACACATCAAAGACCAAGGAGCTGGTGATAGACTACAGGAGGAAAAAAAACTGACATCCCACCACTCATCATCAGCGGGGACTGTGTGGAGAGGGTGTCGGACTTCCGCTTACTGGGTGTCCACATCTTGTACGGTCTGACCTGGAGTGTGAACAGCTTGGAGGTGTTGAAAAAGGCCCAGCAGAGACTACACTTCCTGAGGGTGCTCAAGAAGAATAACATCACACAGAGACTGCTGGTGTCCTTCTACCGGTATTCCATAGAGAGCATACTAACATACTGTGTATGCGTGTGGTTCACCAGCTGCACAGCAGCCCAGAGGAAAGCGCCCCAGAGGGTCATTAACACGGCCCAGAAAATCGTCGGTTGCCCCCTCCCCTCACTGGACAACCTTCACAGTGCTCGCTGTGTCAAAAGAGCGCAGGACATTGTAAAGGACACTTCTCACCCTGGACATGTTCGAACTGCTGCCATCAGGCAGACAATACAAGACAATCAAATCAAGAACAAACAGACTCAAAAACAGTTTCTATCCAACAGCAATAACCACCCTCAATGCCATAAAAAACAATCTCTAACACAACACATACAATGACAGGATCGTGCAATGACACAATGAATGGTGGTGTGTGTTTGTGTTTGTTTTAGTATTTATTACTGTAGTGTTAGCTTTTTTTAATGGTACTGGCTGTTTGACACTTTTTAATTTCATTGTACGTCACATGTTACAACGACAATAAAGGACTATTCTATTCTATTCTAATTCTATTCATATTGTGCACCTGCAATGTGGAACAGCACGCAGAACCATTTAAAGTTTTCCTCATTTTTATCCTTCAGGCAATTTAAATCTCAATCTGTATCACATTTTACTTTTAGATGTTCGTGTTTTACCTGATTAATGGTTTTACATTTATACTGTTTTCGTTTATTATTGATGCTTTAATTTATTTTCTTCTACGTTTTTACTTCCTGTTGCCACTTTTATGTAAGTTTCTCTTTGGCTTTTCTGTGTCTAAGTGCTTTGATTTTTTTATTATTTTACTTGGCTACATTGTAAATGAGGTCTCTACCTCAATGTATTTCTGAGGATTTATAACACAGAAACTTTTAGGCACAGCGTTGTTAATATGAATCGGTTTGTTTCAACCTTCTCTGTTTACTTAGAGGTTCTTCTGTCCCAGTCCTTCAAGGGTAATTAATTCTTGGTAGTCTGGGATAGTCCAATCCAGTATTCTCTGATGTAGACCAGGTGGTACTCTAAAACTTCTCAGGTTGATCTTTGGTATCTCAGGATACTCTAACCCTGGTCCTGGTCCAGGGGAAAACCGAAGGGATCGCTGAACTTAAGGTCCAGTTGGGCTTGTTGAGAGATGAAAGTGCAGTAATGTGAAAATATTAACCAGCAAGGGGCAGCAGAAGCAACACGCTCAGCCTGTTTAAGGGACCTGTTGATACAGTTCAATCCCTTAACGAGTTAAAGAGAGTTAAAGAGAGTTAAAGGTGAGAGTCGACAGCAGGGTCAGAAACCTTTTGGATATTAATATAATCTCAATCCTTCACTCCTCAGAATAAATCATAGAAACTTTGTTGTCACCTCCTGATGTTGGTTTTGTCCCTCAGTCAAACACAGAATCTCACTGCGACTGACAAACAATGTATTTTATTATTATTATTATTTTCATCATTGAGTCTGATGCTAAATATTGAGGCGTCTTTCAAATCTGCTGCGCTCTGATGTTTTGTGGCATCTCTCTGATGTCATTAAACACCTCTGGCTGATGTCTTCTATTCTTGATTTTATCATTTGGTAAAATATCAAACTGAAGCTCGGAGCTGCAGAGTAGAGCCTCCTGAGTGTTTACTGATATGAGCCGTGAGATAACTGTCTGCAGTCGCGTGATTTTAAGGCAGTTTGCTTCCTTATCATCTCGTCCTAAAGTTTTCTTGACGTTTGCTCAACATTAGGAACAAACAGCGTCGTCCTTTTGAAACAAAAACCCCGCTCTTGTGTCCATGAGGGCTGAAATCCCTGAACAGGCTCACTCCCACTGCGTTAGTGTTATTCTGCAAAAAGACAACTAGTAACTCTGAGCCAATCAGAGGCAGAGAGGGGCGGGTCTTAGCAGAGTGTTTGTGGCTGTGGTGACAATGAACGAGGTCATTTGGCGTGCAGTTGAGACGCCACTCTAAAAACCTCCCTGTACACGTGTTGCTGGTATTTGATTGGTTAAGTTTCTGCATACAGATGGTGGGAGGCATGGCGAAGGTTGTTGACGCCTGGTCGACAGTCAGCTGTACAAACCTGAGATGTTACTGACGGTGAACGTCTGGTTCAGAAACGCCAACACTCTTGCTGAAAAACAAACATCAAACAAACATTAGCTCAACGTTTGCGTACGACTTAAAAATCAAACATTTACGTCCAGAGACAGGAAGTCAGACAGGAAGTTACCTGTCAGGTTAGTCGACAGCAGGATCAGTGTTTCGCAGGTTAACTCCGCTGGAGCAACGTGTCCGCTCAGCAGCACACACGCACATATTACCTGAAAAACACAGATTATTACAGCTTTATTCTCTGTGACATCATCATAACCAGGACGCCACCCACCTCCACCCTTCCTCCAGCTCGCAGTTTGTCTGGGTGTTAGGTAACCAGCGCACGTCATGATGTTTCCATGACATCAGCAGTAAATGTTGTGTGAGCGCAGACTGATGGGAGTGAGCGAGACACTGGAGTACAAACATGCACTAATGTGCACGTGTGGCCAAACCATCTCACCACAACATGACACACAGAGGAAGAGTGACATCACTGTGAAACACTGCAAGGGCCAGACAGACAGACAGACAGACAGACAGACAGGTAGAGACAGACAGACAGACAGACAGACAGACAGTGTATCCTCACAGGAAACATAGTGAAACTCTCAAACTAAAAATAAAACGTTGAAACTCGACTGTCTGACAGACGGTCGGTGTGTCACTCAACATGGTCACATGACTACAGCCGCCGTGCTGTCCGGCCTGTTGATCTGACCGCAGGTAGATTAATATGAGAGGCTCAGACAGGAAGTCATCGTACGACAACACTGATTCATTAACTCAACAATCAGAATTGACGATTGATCAGCTGATGATGTTTATGTTGATTTATAATTCACTTCATTCAACACACACACACACACACACACACACACACACAGTAACACATACATGTGTGTGTGTGTTACTGTGTGTGTGTGTGTGTGTGTGTGTGTGTGTGTGGTCCTCAGAGACTTCCTTTTGGCCGCTGTCGTGTTGCAGCAGCAGAGTCTATATTTAGCTCCTCCCTGTCGGCGGCGCTTTCTGGGTGTAAATGTGTTTGTTTGTTGTTTCCACAGGAAGTGGTCGTTCTCCCACAGGAACTGTGCTCCTATTGGACGATTCAGCACTTATATATGTTTAGAACCAGCTCTGACAAATCCTCCGATTGTCAGAGTGTCTGAGTTCTGACTGATGATCAATAAGCAATACTAATATCAATAATCAATACTCTGACTGATATCAATAGTAAACACAATTACCTGACACCAATAATAAACAGACAAACATCAGAAGGAGCTGCAGGGCGTCAGCTGTTCAACGTGAGTCACATGATCGACCATATGGACGATGTGGGCACGCAGCCCGGGGTGCTGGGGGGCAGAGTCTGAGCTGAGCTGTGATTTATTACAGGAGACACTGTCCGTCCTAAGACAGAGACACGTCCACCTGCAGGGATGGACGGACAGACAACCTGAACATGTGTCTCCGTCTGCAGCTTCACCAGCGCAGAGGTGTAAATAAAAAACAAAACAAAAAAAAAAAAAGGATGTGATGACATGAACCAGAGGATCATGGGTAATGGTGTCTGTTTGAAGAAAAAGAAACTGAAGATAAACTGAGGAGTCCACAACAAACCAGATCCTCAGATCACACTGAAAGACCTGAAGACCCAAAGACCTGAAGATCTGAAGACCTGAAGACCTGAAAGACCTGAAGACCCAAAGACCTGAAGATCTGAAGACCCAAAGACCTGAAAGACCTGAAGACCCGAAAGACCTGAAGACCTGAAGACCCGAAAGACCTTAAGACCTAAAGACTTGAAAGACCTGAAGACCTGAAAGACCCGAAGACCCGAAAGACCTGAGGACCTGAAAAACCTGAAGACCTAAAGACTTGAAAGACCTGAAGACCTGAAAGACCCGAAGACCTGAAGACCCGAAGACCTGAAAGACCTGAAGACCCGAAGACCTGAAGACCTGAAGACCTAAAGACCTGAAAGACCCAAAGACCTGAAAGACCCAAAGACCTGAAGACCTGAAAGACCTGAAGACCTAAAGACTTGAAAGACCTGAAGACCTGAAAGACCCGAAGACCTGAAAGACCTGAAGACCTAAAGACTTGAAAGACCTGAAGACCTGAAAGACCCGAAGACCTGAAAGACCTGAAGACCTGAAGACCCAAAAGACCTGAAGATCTGAAGACCCGAAAGACCTGAAGACCTGAAAGACTTGTAGACCTAAAGACCTGAAAACCTTAAGACCTGAAAGACCACAGAGACTTGTGACGTCGACCAGAGTCCTGCACCAGGTCAGGTATCTGAGGCAGAGTCCTGCACTGGGTCGGCCGCGCCGCTCTGCTGCAGCCCACTGCTCTATTTCCAGCGTGGCTGGCGCTCAAGGAGGCGCTGCGAGAAAAGCCTTTTAATACGTCTGTAGTGTCAGCTCCGGTTGTTTCAAAATTTTAATAAGACGACTTTGATAAGAAACTCACCCGTGAAATCCAAGTTGGTGTTGCCTCATAGTTTTTCCTCTTCTTCTTCCGTTACTAGCAGTTGGCAACCGTGACTAGTGTAGGTACAGCCACCTAGCGGGCTGGGGTGGGAAATACACGTCGACGGTGCCACTGCGCGCCGCTGCCAGTGTGTATTGGGGGGCGGCACTTGACGGCCACAGCGCCGCGCCGGCAGTGGTGTGTGTTGCACTTAACAAGCGCCGCTTCCAAAACAGTAAATAATTATTTAGGTATTTGAGAAATAAATGGATAAAACATACAACTATCACTTTATAATGTTTCTGAAGTGTTTCCCTGATGGATTACTTCTCTCCTCGATGGATTCTAAAAACACGTGATGGCTCGTAACTGCTGAACGTCGCTCTGGACAGACAGTAAGTCTATTATTACACATGTAAAGTTCCTTTACATAAATTAAAAGTTTTTAAACGTAACAAACAAGTGCTTTTACACTCGTATGGGAGAAGAACACAGAGGGTTGATGATGGAGCTGAAGTCAGGTTTTTATTGTGAGAGCTGCTTCATTCAGGTCGTTGATGATGATGAATGATTACTTTAAATCCGGGTTACGGGTCGGGCTGCGGGTCGTGGTTCAACGGGTCAGACCGGGTTGCGGTACTAATTGGCCTGATGCGCAGGTTTGTGCAGGACTGCTCACTGAAGACGCCACTCTCTGCGTCTTCAGTGAGGACGGCGTCCTCAGTGAGGATGGTGTCTTCAGTGAGGACGGCATCTTCAGTGAGGATGGCATCTTCAGTGAGGGCGGCGTCTTCTGTGAGGATGGCGTCCTCCGTGAGGATTGCGTCCTCAGTGAGGACGGCGTCTTCAGTGAGGGCAGTGTCTTCAGTGAGGATGGCGTCTTCAGTGAGGGCGGTGTCTTCAGTGAGGATGGCATCTTCAGTGAGGACAGCGTCTTCAGTGAGGATGGCGTCTTCAGTGAGGATGGCGTCCTCCGTGAGGATTGCGTCCTCAGTCAGGACGGCGTCTTCAGTGAGGACATGAGGGACTCTGTGGGCCATGATTTCCTGTTAAGGTCCGCTGCGCGTCGGGGTTCTATTCCCCTGTCGGGAGTTATTTTCCCAGTATTCACCGGCTCATTATACATTATCCCTTACATACGACATGGGTTTGGTCTGTTGACCCATATTTTCTCCATTACTGAACATATTTCCAGAGTAAATAATGTTATCTTCATTGCCTCTTGGCTAATAAAATGAAGGTGACCTCTCTCCTCGTCTGCTCGAGGTGCAAGTGACTGGAGGATCCTCTGTGATGGTGGAGGATTCACAGGAGTACGTAGGACACGTGGACACAGGTGTTAGTGTGATGTAAAGTACCCATGGCTCTCTGTTGGCGTGCTCGCTTCAGTGACACCATCATCAGATAAACTTTATAGACATGTTTGTTGTGATGAAGATCGTCAACATTAAACAGAGTTAAACTTGTTTCCTCTGAAGTATCTTTGGTTCACTCCTCTGTCCCAAGTCATCCCCCAGGGTTCGGTGCTTGGTCCCCTCTTATTCATCCTCGACATGCTCCCCCTTGGCAACACCATTCGCAGCCATGATCTGATGATCATCATCGGTCCAAAATCACTCACCAAAACCTCTCACAACTTCTGCCTCACCACTGACAATTCCACTCTGCATTCCTCTCCACACATCTGCAACCTCGGAGTCATTTTTGACAATAACCTCTCTTTTGAAAAACACATCAGTCACATCACCAGTACTGCCTTCTTCCACCTAAAGAACATAGCTCGCCTATGCTCATCGGCCTCTCCCACTGCTGCTGAAACTCTCATCCATACCTTCATTACATCCAGATTTGAATACTGTAACTGTAAATTCCCGATCCAGGATCACATCACCCCTGTCCTTCAGAACTTCCACTGGCTCCCTGTCCCACAACGCATCCAATACAAAGTCCTTATAAAGCCCTCCTTAACCACACCCCGTCCTACCTCACTGACCTGCTCCACCGCCAGACTCCTTCCCCCAGCCTCCACTCCTCTGATGCCAACCTCCTCACTCCACCACTCAGGACAAAGCACCGACCTGGGGTGACAGAGCCTTCTCCACAGTTGGAGGGACAGTTGTGTCCAACATCCTGAAGGACAGGAGGGACAGTTGTGTCCAACATCCTAGAAGACAGAAGAGACAGCGGTGTCCAACATCCTGGAGGACAGGAGGGACAACTGTGTCCAACATCCTGGACCTTCACTACGACACATCAGATCAACATTAATTAAATGCTGTCACAGTAAAAACTGATAGATCAGATTCATTCTTAGAGAGCTCATAGTGCCATATTATCCCACCAGAACACTGCGCTCTGAGAACGCAGGGTTACTCGTGGTCCCTAAAATCTCCAAAAGTAGATCAGGAGCCAGAGCCTTCAGCTATCAGGCTCCTCTCCTGTGGAATCATCTTCCTGTTACGGTCCGGGAGGCAGACACCATCTCCACATTTAAGACTAGACTTAAGACTTTCCTCTTTGATAAAGCTTATAGTTAGGGCTGGCTCAGGCTTGCCCTGTACCAGCCCCTAGTTAGGCTGACTTAGGCCTAGTCTGCCGGATGACCCCCTATAATACACCGGGCACCTTCTCTCCTTCTCTCTCTCTCTCTCTCTCGTATCCTATTACTGCATCTTGCTAACTCGGCCATTCTGGATGTCACTAACTCGGCTTCTTCTCCGGAGCCTTTGTGCTCCACTGTCTCTCAGATTAACTCATACCGCAGCAGTGCCTGGACAGCGTGACGTGTGTGGTTGTGCTGCTGCCGTGGTCCTGCCAGATGCCTCCTGCTGCTGCTGCCATCATTAGTCATTAGTCATACTTCTACTGTTATTATACACATATGACTATTGTCACACATGTATACTGCCAGATATTAATACATACTATCAACATATTGTACCACAGTAGCCAGAACTATAACTATAATATTATTACTTTCATTAATGCTGTTGTAAGCTACTGTCATTACCTGCATCTCTCTCTCTCTCTCTCTCTCTCTCTCTCTCTTTCTGTCTCATTGTGTCATATGGATTACTGTTAATTTATTATGCTGATCTGTTCTGTACGACATCTATTGCACATCTGTCCGTCCTGGAAGAGGGATCCCTCCTCAGTTGCTCTTCCTGAGGTTTCTACCGTTTTTTTCCCTGTTAAAGGGTTTTTTGGGGAGTTTTTCCTGATCAGCTGTGAGGGTCATAAGGACAGAGGGATGTCGTATGCTGTAAAGCCCTGTGAGGCAAATTGTGATTTGTGATATTGGGCTTTATAAATAAAACTGATTGATTGAAATTGATTCATTTACATTCATTCATCACTCACTCATTCATTAGGTTCCTTTTAATCTTCTGACAGTCCTGAAGTTTAAATCAGACACATTAAAGTTCTTGTTCTCAGAAACTGTCTGCAGACACAGTTTCTCTGGATGACCTCTGACATGGTAAAGAACCCTTGCTGTAATATTTGATCAGATAAAACAAACTTAACAGACTGAGTCATGTTACAGAGATGGTCATCAACATCTGTTCTCTCTGGACTGGATCAGAACAAGTCTTTAAGAACTTTGATCCAGAACACTGTAGTACAGGTTCTAACTGCGGTACAGGTTCTAACTGCAGTACATGTTCTAACTGTGGTACATGTTCTAACTGCGGTACAGGTTCTCATTGAGGTACAGGTTCTAACTGCAGTACAGGTTCTAACTCTGTTACAGGTTCTAACTGTAGTACAAGTTTCAACTGAGGAAATGGTTCTAATTGAGGTACAGGTTCTACTTGAGGAAAAGGTTCTAACTGAGGTACAGGTTTCAACTGAGGAAATGGTTTGAACTGAGGTACAGGTTCTACTTGAGGAAATGGTTCTAACTGATGTACAGGTTTCAACTGAGGAAATGGTTCTAACTAAGGTACAGGTTCTAACTGAGGTACATGTTCTAACTACGGTACAGGTTCTTACTGCAGTACATGTTCTCACTGAGGTACAGGTTCTAATTCTGTTGCAGGTTCTAACTGCAGTACATGTTCTAACTGTAGTACAGGTTCTAACTGCAGTACATGTTCTAACTGCAGTACAGGTTCTCACTGTGGTACAGGTTCTAACTGCAGTACAGGTTCTCACTGAGGTAGAGGTTCTAACTGCAGTACAGGTTCTAACTGTGGTACATGTTCTAACTGCAGTACAGGTTCTAACTGCGGTACATGTTCTAACTGTGGTACAGGTTCTCACTGAGGTACAGGTTCTAACTGTGGTACAGGTTCTAACTGCAGTACAGGTTCTAACTGTGGTACAGGTTCTAACTGCAGTACAGGTTCTCACTGAGGTACATGTTCTAACTGCAGTACAGGTTCTCACTGTGGTACAGGTTCTAACTGCAGTACAGGTTCTAACTGTGGTACAGGTTTTAACTGCAGTACAGGTTCTCACTGAGGTACAGGTTCTAACTGCAGTACAGGTTCTAACTGTGGTACAGGTTCTCACTGAGGTACAGGTTCTAACTGCAGTGCAGGTTCTAACTGTGGTACATGTTCTAACTGCAGTACAGGTTCTAACTGCAGTACATGTTCTAACTGAGGTACAGGTTCTAACTGCAGTACATGTTCTAACTGCAGTACATGTTCTAACTGTGGTACATGTTCTAACTGCAGTACAGGTTCTAACTGCAGTACATGTTCTAACTGAGGTACAGGTTCTAACTGCAGTACATGTTCTAACTGTGGTACATGTTCTAACTGCAGTACATGTTCTAACTGTGGTACATGTTCTAACTGCAGTACAGGTTCTAACTGCAGTACATGTTCTAACTGAGGTACAGGTTCTAACTGCAGTACAGGTTCTAACTGCAGTACATGTTCTAACTGAGGTACAGGTTCTAACTGCAGCACATGTTCTAACTGCAGTACATGTTCTAACTGTGGTAAATGTTCTAACTGTGGTACAGGTTCTAACTGCAGTACAGGTTCTAACTGCAGTACATGTTCTAACTGTTGTACATGTTATAACTGTGGTACAGGTTCTAACTGTGGTACAGGTTCTAACTGAGGAAATAGTTCTAACTGAGGTACACGTTTCAGGTACAGGTTCTAACTGAGGTACAGGTTCTACTTGAGGAAATTGTTCTAACTGAGGTACAGGTTAGAACAGCAACAAAATACCTACACACTCGCTCGCTCGCACGCACGCACACACGCACACACACACACACACACACACACACACTGACCTGACTCAGTAGGTTTTCCATCTTTATGTTTCATTGAATCTTCACGGACACGCGTGCCGTGCACGCGGCTGTCCTCCCGTTCACAGCCTCGTCCCACGCGCTCCGGTCCGGTTTAACTCCCGCGTCATGTCGGTCCGACCCGGGACAAAGAGACCGAGCCGAGCCGAGCCGGACCACGACACAGGCCGGGATACAGAGACACAGGTCTGGGTCTATCCAGATCTGTCCTCAGTCCGACGGGACACAGTCACTGCGAGTCCTCACCGGGAACACTGACGGACCGGAGCAGCGCGTGCTGCCGGGAGGAGGAGGAGGCTGCTGCAGAGCGAGAGCCAATCAAAGAGGAGCAGGAGGTGTGTGTGTGTGTGTGTGTGTGTGTGTGTGTGTGTGTGTGTGTGTGCATTGTCATCATCAATTAATCTGCTGATCGATTAAAATCTCCTGTACTTAATAATCAATATCATGACGTCATCAGGTTATCAGTTCATTAACAACACACAAACACACACACCTAAAAATATATTTTCATAAATAAATAGATTTTATATTTTCAACATTTTATTTTAAAAAGATTTTAAACAGAAACTGATGATCCTGAAAATGATTTTAAATTGTTTTAAATCCTGATGACCTTTAATAAACTTTAATAAACATCAGTAAACTTTAATAAACTTTAATAAACATCAACAAACTGTAATAAACTTTAATAAACATCAATAAACTGTAATAAACTTTAATAAACTTCAATAAACTTTAATAAATGTTAATAAAATTTAATAAACGTTAATAAACATCAATAAACTGTAATAAACTTTAATAAACTGTAATAAACGTTAATAAACATCAATAAACTTTAATAAACATTAATAAACATCAATAAACTTTACACTCCTGTGACATGCTGTAATAAACTGTGATATATGTTATATAAACTTTGGGATCTTTGGGTTCTGTCTAGTTCCAGGTGTGTTCTGCTGCAGTATAATTCCTACTGGGTCTCTACAGAACACAGAGGGCCGAATTTACACAAGGATTGCGTGGCTTTTGCGGCCACTAAACCGGTAAAAATGGAGCAAACAGATAGGGTCTAATTCACAAAGCATGTGCAGAGGGTGAAATGCTCCACTAACTGTGCTGCCAAGCAGATTGCGTCTAGGTCCTCCGGTGTTATTTGCACGTATTTAAATGAGGTAATATGCATATATTTGGCGCAACAATTGCCCATTTCTATGCAAATGAGCCTCATTGATAAACAACGTCTAATTCACTAACACCAGCGCTTATAGCCACACGCAGTTTGAGTGAAGTAAATAATGTCTTTAGAAAGCTGGTGCAAACTGGGCGCTCCTCTGTGGAAGCCTCTCGCCCAGACTTTCCAGTGATCGTGGCAGCAGTGATCGTCTGTTAAATCAGTCTGTAAATAATATTTTGACATTATTATTATAGTCATTATTACTTTAATGACATCCGAAGATACTGATGCGTTGAACAGGTGACAGTCTGCGGTCATTCTCAAAACGCAGTTCTGTCACGCACTTCAAAAGCAACTTTCAATAATTTATTTTACGAAACGGGGGAAACAAACGTGAACAAAAACGGTTCCATAATTCATATTAAATTCAAAAGATAACGAAAAACCAGCTACAGGTGAGAGGGAATAGTGATAAAGTGGTCAAACTTGGTCAAATCCACAGCCTCAACCCATCCGACACTGTTAGACTGACTCACCAGCAGACATCACTACATGAGAGTATACAGTATTCAGTACTTTGCCAAACAAAGTCTGCCATTGTTCTGCCACGGTGTTCTTGGTGCAAAGCCAGCATTTATACTTTGCCATGTGGCTAATTGCAATCAGGGGCAAATCAGGGGCAAACTGCACTCAGCTGCCAAACTTTGTGGGCGTGTTTGTGCTGGTATATCATTAGCGCAATATCCTTTGTGAATAGGACGTTAAGACGGAGCAAACTGCGGGTGCAAGTGAAGTGCAATTCAAGGTGCTATCAGCGGCCGCAGTTCATTCTTTGTGAATTCGGCCCGGAGTCTCTATGTCTGTCCCCGTCCCATCTGCAGGACAGAAATTTTAATCTGAAAACGCTGAGACACCTCGTCTGCAACAATGGATCCAGAGTTTTGTCTGAGCCCCAAGGTAACGAGCAGAGAGACACCTGTCTCCTGTCCTCAGAGGACAGGTGAGTGTCCTTCTGTCGGTCCCTGTCCTCAGAGGACAGGTGAGTGTCCTTCTTTGTCCCTGTCCTCTGAGACACACAGAGACACTAACCTGTCCTCTGAGGACAGGGACCGACAGAGGGACACTCACCTGTCCTCTGAGGACAGAAAGTGGTCCCACAGTGACACTAAGGACAGACGAGTGTCTCTGGGACACACTGACCTTGTCTATGTGTCCTGAAGTGGAACAGGAGGAGGTGGGACTTTGACCTACACACTGACTCACAGCCTGCAGTGCATTCTGGGTAAAATGATGACATTACAGCCTCAGTGTCCTCACCTGCTGATCACCTGCGGAGACATCTTCCTCTAAATGTGTGTGTGTGTGTGTGTTCAGTAATTGATTATTGATCAGTAGACGAGATGGACGAGTCCTGTCCTCAGCTGTCTGTCTATCCTCACCTGTCTCTGTCTGTTCTCAGCTGTCTCTGTCTGTCCTTACATGCCTGTCTGTCCTCAGCTGTCTTTGTCTATCCTCACCTGTCCCTGTCTGTCCTCACCTGTCTCTGTCTGTCCTCACTTTTCGCTGTCTGTCCTCATCTGTCTCTGTCTGTTCTTAATTGTCTCTTTGTCCTCTCTTGTCTCTGTCTATCCTCACCTGTCCCTGTCTGTCCTCACTTGTCAGTCTGTCCTCATCTGTCTGTCCTCTCTTGTCTCTGTCTGTCCTCATCTGTCTGCCCTCACTTGCCTCTGTCTGTCCTCACTTGTCCCTGTCTGTTCACATGTGTCGGTCTGTCCTCACCTGTCGCTGTCTGTCCTCACTTGTCGGTCTGTCCTCATCTGTCTCGGCCTGTCCTCAGCTGTCTGTCTGTCCTCAGCTAACTCTGTCTGTCCTCACTTGTCTCTGTCCTCATCTGTCTGTCTGTCCTCACCTGTCTCTGTCTGTCCTCACCTGTCTGTTCTCAGCTGTCTCTCTCACCTTGGCTGTCTGTTCTCACTTGTCGGCCTGGCCTCATCTGTCTGTCCTCACTTGTCTCTGTCTGTCCTCACCTGTCGCTGTCTGTCCTCATCTGTCTGTCCTCACTTGTCTCTGTCTGGCCTCAGCTGACTCTGTCTGTCCTCAGCTGACTCTGTCTGTCCTCACTTGTCTGTCTGTCCTCACTTATCGGCCTGTCCTCATCTGTCTGTCCTCACTTGTCTCTGTCTGTCCTTACCTGTCTCTGTCTGTCCTCGCTTGTCTCTCTGTCCTCTCTTGTCTCTGTCTGTCCTCACCTGTTGCTGTCTGTCCTCTTCTCTCTGTCCTCACTTGTCTCTGTCTGTCCTCACCTGTCCCTGTCTGTCCTCACTTGTCTCTGTCTGTCCTCACCTGTCGCTGTCTGTCCTCACTTGTCTGTTTGTCCTCACTTGTCTGTCTGTCCTCATCTGTCTCAGTCTGTCCTCACCTGTCGCTGTCTGTCCTCACTTGTCTGTATGTACTCAGCTGTCTCGGCCTATCCTCAGCTGTCTGTCTGTCCTCACCTGTCTGTTCTCAGCTGTCTCTCTGTCCTTGGCTGTCTGCTCTCACCTGTCTGTCTGTCCTCATCTGTCTCTGTCTGTTCTCATCTGTCTCTCTGTCCTCTCTTGTGTCTGTCTGTCCTCATCTGTCTGCCCTCACTTGTCTCTGTCTGTCCTCACCTGTCTCTGTCTGTCCTCACCTGTCTGTTCTCAGCTGTCTCCCTGTCCTTGGCTGTCTGTTCTCACCTGCCTGTCTGTCCTCACCTGTCTCTGTCTGCCCTCATCTGATTCTGTCTGTCCTCACCAGTGTCTGTCTGTCCTCACCTGTCTCTGTCTGCCCTCATCTGTCTGTCTGTCCTTGCCTGTCTCTCTCTGTCCTCACCTGTCTCTGTCTGTCCTCATCTGTCTCTGTCTGTCCTCACGTCTCTGTCTGTCTTCATCTGTCTCTGTTTGTCCTCACCTGTCTGTCTGTCCTCACCTGTCTCTGTCTGTCCTCACTGATTAACTGAATGATTCCTGTATTAATGTTCAGTGTCTCTCTGCTGCTCTCTGGTGGATAAAATCTGAACTACACAAAATATTACATCTGTCTGTCCTCACTTGTCTCTGTCTGTCCTAATCTGTCTCTGCCTGTCCTCATCTGTCTCTGTCTGTCGTCACCAGTCTGTCTGTTCTCACCTGTCTGTCTGTCCTAACGTGTCTCTGTCTGTCTTCAGCTGTCTGTCTGTCATCATCTGATTCTGTCTGTCCTCACCAGTGTCTGTCTGTCCTCATCTGCCTGTCTGTCCTCACCTGTCTCTGTCTGTCCTCATCTGTCTGTCCTCACCTGTCTCTGTCTGTCCTCACCTGTCTGTCTGTGCTCATCTGTCCTCATCTGTCTCTGTGTGTCCTCACCTGTCTGAGACAGTGATGAGTAAATATAAATATTTACAGAAACAGATGAATCAATAAATGTTTATAAATTATTTCATTAATTAAAACTTTACTTACTTTAAAACTAACACTTAATATTCAAATGATGTCATCATTTAATAAGGTGATAAAACAAACACATGACATCATCGCCAACAATAAACATTATTAATTAACTATCAAGTCAAGTTTATCATCATCAAACATGATGTCATCATGTTACCTGTCAGCTGGACGGCGTGTTGGAGACATGATGTCATCACATTACCTGTCGGCTGTGTCTTGCCTGGATGGCATGTTGTAAATTTGCTCCCTGGCGAGTCACAGCTGACCTCTCACCTGTGACAGGTGTTGTCAGACACACTCACGCACCTGTTCCATCAGAGCAGGGCTGTTCTGATTGGCTGTTGGTAGCAGGAAGTAAACAGACAGTGGTGGGCGGGGTTTACACAGTTTTATTGATTTATTCTGTAACGATGATAAAAAGAACATAAAAAACAGCTGTGATGTCAGAAGACGCGCTCGATGACATACGGGGGTGGGGGGGGTGGGGGGGCTTCAGGGCAGCAGCAGTCTGTTTCAGCCAATCAGAGAACAAGGAGGACAACTGAGGAGGAGCTTAACTGAAGACTTGTCTGTCAGAATGTCGCCTAGCAACAGTACTCCTCCAGCCAATGGCAGGGGCGGGGCTTGGCTCGAGCAGGGGATGTGACAAGGGCGGGGTTAAAGGACGTCATCACTCTCAGCCGTGTGGAGCTGCGTGTCATCGGCGTCAGTCATGATGCTGCTGTCCTGACTGTCATCCACCTCCGCAGCTAGACAGATGGAGACAGAGAGACAGGTCAGAGACAGAGAGACAGGTCAGAGACAGAAACAGAAACAGAGAGATAGGTCAGAGACAGGTCAGAGTCAGAGTCAGAGACAGGTCAGAGTCAGAGTCGAAGTCAGAGACACAGACAGGTCAGAGACAAAGAGACAGGTCGGAGACATGTCAGAGACAGAGAGACAGGTCGGAGACAGAGACAGAGACATGTCAGAGACAGAGACAGGTCAGAGACAGAGACAGAGAGGTTAGAGACAGAAACAGAGACATGTCAGAGACAGAGACAGGTCAGAGACAGAGAGACAGGTCGGAGACAGAGACAGAGACAGACAGGTCAGAGACAGAGACATGTCAGAGACAGAGACAGGTCGGAGACAGAGAGACAGGTTAGAGACAGGTCAGAGACAGGTCAGAGTCAGAGTCAAAGTCAGAGACAGAGAGACAGGTCAGAGTCAGAGTCAAAGTCAGAGACAGATACAGGTCAGAGACAAAGAGACATGTCGGAGACATGTCAGAGACAGAGAGACAGGTCAGAGACATGTCAGAGTCAGAGACAGGTCAGAGACAGAGACAGACAGGTCAGAGACAGAGACATGTCAGAGACAGAGACAGGTCAGAGACAGAGAGAGAGACAGGTTGGAGACAGAGACATGTCAGAGACAGAGACAGGTCAGAGACAGAGACAGCGAGACAGGTCGGAGACAGAGAGACGGGTTAGAGACAGGTCAGAGTCAGAGACAGGTCAGAGACAGAGAGACAGGTTAGAGACAGAGACAGGCAGAGACAGAGAGACATGTCAGAGACAGAGACAGAGAGACAGGTCAGAGACAGAGACAGCGACGGAGAGACAGGTCTGAGACAGAGACAGAGAGACAGGTCAGAGACAGAGACAGCGACGGAGAGACAGGTCCGAGACAGGGAGACAGGTCAGAGACAGAGACAAGTCAGAGACAGAGACAGGAAAGAGACAGAGGCAGGTCAGAGACAGAGGCAGGTCAGAGACAGAGACTGGTCAGAGACAGAGGCAGGTCAGAGACAGAGACAGGTCAGAGACAGATCAGAGAAAGGACAGAGACAGGACAGAGACAGAGACAGAGACAGAGACAGAGAGAAAGGTCAGAGACAGAGAGACAGGCCAGAGACAGAGACACAGATCAGAGACAGGTCAGAGTCAGAGTCAAAGTCAGAGACAGGTCAGAGACAAAGAGACAGGTCGGAGACATGTCAGAGACAGAGAGACAGGCCAGAGACAGAGACAAGTCAGAGACAGATCAGAGACAGGACAGAGACAGGTCAGACACAGAGACAGAGACAGAGAGAAAGGTCAGAGACAGAGAAACAGGCCAGAGACAGAGACAAGTCAGAGACAGATCAGAGACAGGACAGAGACAGGTCAGACACAGAGACAGAGACAGAGAGAAAGGTCAGAGACAGAGAAACAGGCCAGAGACAGAGAGACAGGTCAGAGACAGAGACAGATACAGAGAGACAGGCCAGAGACAGGACAGAGTCAGAGGCAGAGAGACAGGTCCGAGACAGGACAGAGACAGAGAGAAAGGTCAGAGACAGAGACAGGCCAGAGACAGAGAGACAGGTCAGGGACAGAGACAGAGAGACAGGTCAGGGACAGAGACAGAGACAAGTGGGTAAGAGTTAGTTAAATTAATACCTGTCTCCCCTCATCAGAGATTGATGTGTACCTGTCTCACCTTCGTCCTCTGGCAGGTATCTCTTGTCGATGGCTTCTTTGATCTGGTTATTGGCTCCTTTAGGATCCAGATCCATCGCCCAGCTGAAGTTCATCAGAGCCAGGTGAGTCTGACCCAGCTTCTTATACACCTGAGAGACAGACAGACAGACAGACAGACATGGTTACTGTAACCATCGGCACTGAGACAGCTGCTGACCATCAGTAGTTAGAGAGCATCACTAGTTAACCCGTCAGAATTTTTACCCCAACTAGTTAACATGTGAGATGTTCTAGTTAACATGTTAGATTAACTAGTTAACATGTAATATGTTCTAGTTAACATGTTAGATGAACTAGTTAACATGTAATATGTTCTAGTTAACATGTTAGAAGAACTAGTTAACATGTAATATGTTCTAGTTAACATGTGAGATTAACTAGTTAACATGTAATATGTTCTAGTTAACCGTGAGACGAACTAGTTAACATGTAATATGTTGTAGTTAACATGTTAGATGAACTAGTTAACATGGTAGATGAACTAGCTAACATGCAATATGTTCTAGTTAACATGTGAGATGAACTAGTTAACATGGTAGATGAACTAGTTAACATGTAATATGTTGTAGTTAACATGTTAGATGAACTAGTTAACATGTGAGATGAGCCAGTTAACATGGTAGATTAACTAGTTTACATGTATTATGTTCTAGTTAACATGTGAGATGAACTAGTTAACATGTAATATGTTCTAGTTAATGTTAGATGAGACAGTTAACATGTAATATGTTCTAGTTAAAATGTTAGATGAACTAGTTAAAATGTGAGATGAATGCCTGTGGATATTCTCAATCATCCAGGTCATAGTTATCTCAAGGCAACTGAATCGAACACAACTGGACTTGGTTTTGTCTTAGAAGACGTTTCACCTCTTATCCAAGAGGCTTCATCAGTTCATGCTTGTCTGACTAGGCTGGAACTAGTCTGACAAACTGGTGTGGAAGCACCCAGGTATTTAACCTCTGAGGAGGTCTTCACAAGACCAATGATGTCACTGGTTCGTTAGTGCTCCAATGGTGTGTCAACGACAGTCGTTGAAACTCCTGCTGCAACGGTTGTCACTGGAGTCGTTAGAGTCACATGAGGCCATTTGTGAACGACCGTTGTTTTTAGAGGTTAAGTTGCTAAACCTCCTGGGCAAGGATGAAAGGACAGCATTATAGGTGGGGGATAGGTGGTGTCGCAGACCACCTCCTCTATTGAGAGATGGCTTTTCCAATTTCACATAGATGGCTTCTTTTACACTTCTTTCAAACCGTTTCAATCGGTCTTCCCTGTTCAAAATGTGCACATTGCTGTCTTCGAAGGAGTGTGCTTCCTCCTTGAGGTGTATATAGACAGCTGAGTCTTGCCCTGACGAGTTAGCCCTTCTATGTTGGGCCATGCGTTTGTTTAGTGGTTGTTTTGTTTCACCAATGTACAAGTCTGGGCATTCCTCACTGCATTGGACAGCATACACTAGGTTGCTCTTCTGGGTGTGTGGTGTACGGTCTTTTGGGTGTACCAGTCTTTGTCTGAGTGTGTTACTGGGTTTGAAATACACAGAGATGTGGTGTTTGCTGAATATCCTCCTGAGTTTTTCAGATACCCCAGACACATAGGGGATGACAATGTTATTGCGCTTGTTCTTTTCTTCCTCACCCACCTTGTTCTTTCTGGAACAGGCTGCTGATTTCACAAAAGTCCAACTGGGGAAAGTTTTTAGAGCCTCCCTCAGATGTTCATGCACTTTTCCTTGGGCCTGAGTGCTGGTAGGTACGTTATCAGCTCTGTGTTGTAGGGTCCTGATAACACCTAATTTGTGTTCCAGTGGGTGGTGAGAATCGAACAGTAAGTATTGGTCTGTGTGAGTGGGTTTCCTGTATACCCCAATGTGGAGGCCTCTGTCCTCTGTAATGTGCACGTCACAATCCAAGAAGGGCAAACTATTCTCCTTAACATCTTCTCTTGTGAACTTGATGTTTCTGTCCACTGAATTGATGTGTTCAGTGAAAGCTTGTACCTCTTGAGTTTTGATTTTAACCCATGTGTCATCCACATATCTGAACCAGTGGCTCGGTGCTGTTCCCTCAAAGGAGTTTAATGCTCTGTATTCTACATCCTCCATGTACAGGTTAGCCACAATGGGAGATACCGGTGAGCCCATGGCACAGCCATGTCTGGGCTGAGTTTGGTTCTGTCGTGGAGGGTGTTGTCATGTATCAACCGTTGCCTGACTGTCTGAGCGTCAACAGGTAACTAGGTAAGACAAGAAAACTCTCATTGGTGCAACTAGCGAAGATTTTGGACCTGACTAAAGAACTAATACATTAAAAAGAAGACTTTCACTGATGTAACCAGTAAATATTTAGAGCCTCACTAACCAACAAGTGAGGTCAGAAAAGATTTACACTGTTCAATGTTTCAATGTTTACTGATTAACTGATGATGTCATAAATGTTTACTAATTAACTGATGATGTCAAACATGTTTACTAATGAACTGATGATGTCAAACATGTTTGAGTTCAGTAGCCTGAGATGAGACGTGACTAAAAACCAAAGAGGTGGTAAACTGTCAGGTCAGAGGTCAGCTGATGTCTCTTACCTTTCCTATGAGGAAATAAACCAGAGACTCTTTGGGAACGATCTGTTTCAACTCCTCCAACTCCTGAAGAGCTGCCTGCAGAGAGACAGACAGAACAGACAGACAGACAGGTCAGAGAGACAGAGACAGGTCAGAAACAGACAGTCTAGCTGTATTGATGAGTATTGATTACCTTGTACTTGTCGTTGGCGAATAGTATGGAGGCTCGGTGGAACTTGCAGAGCGGGTTTTTGGGGTCAATCCCGATCGCTCTGTTCAGAGTCTCTAAAGCCGCATCAGACTTCTTTAACGCATGCTGCACCTGCACACACATCAATTATCCATCACTGTTCAATCAATCATCAATCAGTCACTGTTCCATCACTGATCAATCAAGTACAGATCACTAGCATAATGATGCCACGTGCTAACACAGCAGCTGTTGTGGACAGAGGATGCTAGATGCTAACAGAGCAGCTGTTGTTGATGGAGGATGCTACATGCTAACAGAGCAGCTGTTGTGGACAGAGGATGCTAGGTGCTAACAGAGCAGCTGTATTGGATGGAGGATGCTAGGTGCTAATGGAGCAGCTGTTGTTGATGGTGGATGCTAGGTGGTAACAGAGCAGCTGTACTGGATGGAGGGTGCTAGGTGCTAACAGTGCAGCTGTTGTGGATGGAGGATGCTACATGCTAACGTACCACTCCGATGTGACAGAGCAGCACGGAGCTCTGAGGGTTGATGCTCAGAGCTTTCTTAAAGTGGATTTCTGCCAAGTTGAACTTCTCCTGTTTGTAGTAGATCATGCCCAGACCATACCTGAACACACACAGACAGTTTCACACCAATCAGGACGTCAGGTTCATGTAATTTATCGTCCGAGACACTGTATATACTGTTAACTACTCTTGTTACCGTGGTTACCATACCATGCGTTGTAGTGTCTGTTGTTGACTCTGATGGCGTTGCGAAAGCAGGCGAGTGCTCGATCCAACTCCTCTGTCAGGACAAACTCATGACCCAAGAGAGTGTACGCATAGGCAAAGCTCGGGTCCACCTGAGAGACAGACAGGAGGACAGAGACAGATGGGTCATGGAGAAAGACAGGAGGACAGAGAGACAGAAAGGGGGACAGAGGTCATGGAGAAAGACAGGACAGTAGGGGACAGAAAGGAGGACAGAGACAGACGGGTCAGAGAGACAGATGGGTCATGGAGACAGACAGGAGGACAGTGAGACAGAAAGGAGGACAGAGACAGGTCAGAGAGACAGACAGGAGGACAGTAACAGATGGGTCACAGAGACAAAAAGGTCACAGAAACAGACAGGAGGACAGAGACAGACGGGTCACAGAGACAGACAGGAGGACAGAGACAGACAGGTCACAGAAACAGACAGGAGGACAGAAACAGATGGGTCACAGAAACAGACTAGAGGACAGAGACAGACAGGAGGACAGAGACAGCCGGGTCACAGAGACAGACAAGAGGACAGAGACAGACGGGTCACAGAGACAGACAGGAGGACAGAGACAGACAAGTCACAGAGACAGACAGGGGGACAGAGACAGACAGGAGGACAGAGAGTGAGACAGGAGGCTCACCTGGATGGCTCTCTGGAAGAACTTGATGGCAATGTCGTGCTCCCTCTGAAGACTGAAACAGTTTCCTGCTACACACCAGGCCTGCAGACAGACAGACAGGTCATCAAAGACACAGACAGACAGGCAGACAGGCAGTATGCGGACAGTGGGGGACAGTATGTGGAAAGTGTGAGAACAGTGTGTGGACACAGGGTATATGCAGGAATCCTGAGGTTAATTTCAATACCTTTTTAAAAAAACTTTTTTTTAAGACCTTCCAAAAAAAAACCTTAAGACCTTATCGCCACTTCAAGCTGTCGTTAGCAGCAACACATCTTTAACTTACTAAACAGTTGTACTTTGCAATTAAATCTGTGGAGCAGAAACATACAACAGAACTCAGATAAGATGAGAAGGAATAAAGCTTGAAAGAATAAATTAAACCAAAGGCAGGTTTATTAAAATACACTTTAGGTCATAACAAGTAACACAGCTCTACAGCTCAACATCAGCTATTCAAGGCCAACTTGCTGAAAACAACAACCTGATGGCTAGCCCCCTGCATGTGGGATTTAGGGCTGACCCAAAAACTTTGACGCTTCGTTGGATGGCACAGGATTCGATTGTGAAAACAAAGAAAGAATATTCAGCCTTTTTTTCTCCCATTTTTTTTGGGGGGGACCTTGAACGCTAATAACACTAATCATGCTGTCCGTTTACGGTTGTTTTTTCCTCCTTTAGCCATATGTAAACTCAAAGAACGAGAAGCAATGTCTGTTAGGCATATAAGATTTTATGTTCCAGTTCCAGTTTGTGTTTTTAATTGGCTGATTGTTTTTTGTTGGTTGACAAATAAAGGCCGGCCCCATTAGGCTGAGTAAAGAAGTCATCTGGTCTGATTGTTGCATGAATTGCCTAAAAAAGTTTCACAGTAAATCAGAAAACAGGGATATTATTATTGCCACGGCTTATTTGAAATGGACAAAGGTATTCTTTACTGGTGAGTTAAGGGAGAAAAGCCATCATGTAATTAAAAAGAAAACCTATTATCCTGCTTGAACACAGACGACTAAATTCTTTCAATGATGTGACTCAAAATAATGATAAAATAGATTTTATTGATGTAAAATGATAAAATGCTGATGGTGACATTTCCACCGATCCGCTGCGCTCCGAGTCTGGTGTCAGTGACACATGCAGCTCTGAGTCGCGCATCTGTCTGCTTGCGCTGCAGTGCGCCGAGGGTTTTAATTTTTAGTGTTAAATCAAAAGTTAAACACTACTTATCAGCAACCAGAAGTGCTTTTTCATTTGTGAATATTTTTATCTTAATTCTAGAGTTGCAAGAAATTACCTTTTTGCCATAAATTGTAAGTTATTAACTTTGTTGAGGACAGCGTGAGAACAGTGTGTGGACAGCGTGTGGACAGTATGAGGACAGAGTGTGAACAGTGTGTGGACAGTGTGAGGACAGAGTGTGAACGGTGTGTGGACAGTGTGAGGACAGTGTGTGGACAGTGTGCGGACAGTGTGTGTGTGTGTGTGTGTGTGTGTGTGGTCAGTGGGAGGACAGAGTGTGAACAGTGTGTGGACAGTATGAGGACAGCGTGAGAACAGTGTGTGGACAGTGTGTGGACAGCATGTGGACAGAGTGTGGACAGTGTGAGGACAGAGTGTGAACAGTGTGTGGACAGTATGAGGACAGCGTGTGGACAGTGTGTGAACAGTATGAAGACAGTGTGTGGACAGTGTGTGAATAGTATGAAGACAGCGTGTGGACAGTATGAGGACAGCGTGTGGACAGTATGAGGACAGCGTGTGGACAGTGTGTGAACAGTATGAAGACAGTGTGTGGACAGTGTGTGAATAGTATGAAGACAGCGTGTGGACAGTATGAGGACAGCGTGTGGACAATGTGTGAACAGTATGAAGACAGCGTGTGGACAGTGTGTGGACAGTGTGAGGACAGCGTGTGGACAGTGTGTGGACAGTGTACGGACAGTCTGTGGACAGTGTGTGTGGACAGCGGGCGAACAGTGTGTGGACAGTGTGCGGACAGTGTGTTGACAGTGTGAGAACAGTGTGTAGACAGCGTGTGGGCAGTGGGAGGACAGCATGTGGACAGTATGAGGACAGTGTGTGAACAGTGTGAGCACAGTGTGCAGACAGTGTGAGAACAGTGTGTGAACAGTGTGTGGACAGTATGAGGACAGCATGAGAACAGTGTGTGGACAGCGTGTGGACAGTGTCTGGACAGTGTGAGGACAGTGTAAGGACAGTGTGTGGATAGTGTGCGGACAGTGTGTGTGTGTGTGTGTGTGTGTGTGTGTGTGTGGACAGTGGGAGGACAGAGTGTGAACAGTGTGTGGACAGTATGAGGACAGTGTGTGAACAGTGTGAGGACAGTGTGTGAGGACAGTGTGAGGACAGTGTGCAGACAGTGTGAGAACAGTGTGTGAACAGTGTGAGGACAGCATGTGGACAGTGTGAGAACAGTGTGTGGACAGCGTGTGGGCAGTGGGAGGACAGCATGTGGACAGTATGAGGACAGCGTGTGCACAGTGCGTGGACCATGTGAGGACAGAGTGTGGACAGCGTGTGGGCAGTGTGTGGATAGTGGGAGGACAGCATGTGGAAAGTATGAGGAGAGTATGAGTACAGCTTGTGGACAGTGTGTGAACAGTATGAAGACAGTGTGTGGACGGCGTGAGAACAGCGTGTGGACAGCGTGCGGACAGTGTGCGGACAGGGTGTGTGGACAGTATGAGGACAGCGTGTGGACAGTGTGTGAACAGTATGAACCCAGTGTGTGGACAGTATGAACCCAGTGTGTGCACAATGTGTGAACAGTATGAAGACAGTGTGTGGACAGCGTGAGAACAGTGTGTGGACAGCGTGTGGACAGTATGCGGACAGTGTGTGGGCAGTATGATGACAGTGTGTGGGCAGTATGAGGACAGTGTGTGAACAGTTTGAGGACAGTGTGCAGACAGTGTGAGAACAGTTTGTGGACAGTGGGAGGACAGCATGTGGACAGTGTGAGAACAGTGTGTGGACAGTGTGAGGACAGCGTGTGGACAGTGTGTGGATAGTGGGAGGACAACATGTGGACAGCGTGTGGACAGTATGTGGACAGGTGTCGTCCTCACCTCAGGACAGTTCTTGTCCATGTCGGTCAGGTCTTTGGACAGGGCGGACAGGGCGACGTCTTTCTGCAGGTGCCACAGTGTGGTTGAATAAATCTCCATCCCCTCAACTCGGTACGACTCGATCCTGCGAACCTCGCTGAACAGACGCTCCGCCTACGAACACATCACCATGACATCATGACTCACCTGAACGCAGATACCCACAGCAGACCAATCAGGTCACTCACTGACTCCCACTGGCACAGGAAGGTGAGTGTAACCTGTGTCAGGTGTGAGTTACCTGTGTCAGGTGAGTGTTACCCCTGTCAGGTGAGTGTTACCTGTGTCAGGTGTGAGTTACCTGTATCAGGTGTGAGTTACCTGTGCCAGGCGAGTGTTAGCTGTGTCAGGCGTGAGTTACCTGTGTCAGGTGAGTATAACCTGTGTCAGGTGAGCATAACCTGGTCAGGTGAGTGTTACCTGTGTCAGGTCAGTGTAACCTGTGTCAGGCGAGTGTAACCTGTGTCAGGCGTGAGTTACCTGTGTGTATTCGGCCAGTTCAAAGTAAGCCCTGCCGATGTGTGTGAGTACCCAGCCGGTGTTGTAGTGCTGAGGAGGGAGGGAGGTCAGGATGTTGATGGCTTCTCTACAGTTGTATGAGCACAACGCCTGGTAACCACGCCCCAGTTCCCTTAGCAACGCCATCACGCTGTCTGTGCACACAGAGAATGTCCATGGTTCCATATATGTAAACAACTTCCTGTTCTGATTACAGCTGAGAATCACAGAGTGAGGACAGGTTGCCCATGGTAACAACAATTATTATGATCCAGCACACCTGTCACACTACAGGACTCACCTGCAGCAGCTCTCTGGTACTGGGGGATCTTGGTGTCTGGTAGACTCAGACTGGGATCCAGTCTGAGGATGTCCAGACTCTCGTTTAGGTTGCTGCTGTTTGACGTCTTCGCTGATTTACATTTTGTTTTCCTGTTTGGGATCTTTGTAGGAAACTTCATCTTTAACTTCTTACTGTTCTCCTGCAGAGACACAGAGACAGAAACAGAGGACAGAGGACAGAGACACAGAAACAGAGATAGAGAAACAGAGACAAAGACAGGGGAGAGAGACAGACACAGAGGACAGCGGACAGAGAAACAGACAGAGACAGAGGACAGACACAGAGGACAGAGACATAGGTTAGGCAGCTGTAGGACTGTATCCGTGTGTCAGTACAGTGCTGTAGTCCTGTAGTTTGGTACCTTGGCAGTAGAGCTGGCACTAGTAAACAGTCTGGAACTTCTTCTGGGCTGAACGTTGGGAGGACCAGACATACTGGGACTTAGGACCTGAGGGGACCCACTAAGGGACAGACAGACAGACAGGTCATCAGACAGACAGACGGACAGACAGTTTGTAGGTTCTGTCAGTTGTTACAAGGCTGAATCTCAGATGGAACCAAAGTTCATGAGCACAAGTTCCACCAGTGAACTACACCGTTAATAGCATGTGCTAAGTTAGCACTACAAGCTAATGTTAGCACTATAAGCTGATTGGCTGTGAGTCAATCACACTGTGATGATCTCAAATAAGAGGCAGAGCTGGAAGACCTGCAGCAGGTTCCAAATAAGCTAGCATCCAACACACACCCAACATGCTAGCAAACACAGAACACGCTAACACACATCCAACACGCTTACAAACACCCAACACGCTAACACACACCCAACACGCTAACACACATCCGACATAACACACATCCAACATCCTAACACACATCCAACACGCTAACACACATCCAACACGCTTACAAACACCCAACACGCTAACACACATCCAACATCCTAACACACATCCAACATCCTAACACACACCCAACATCCTAACACACATCCAACATCCTAACACACACCCAACATCCTAACACACATCCGACATAACACACATCCAACATCCTAACACACACCCAACATCCTAACACACAGCCAACATCCTAACACACACACAACACGCTAACACACACCCAACAGGCTAACACATATTCAACACGCTAACACACATCCAACATCCTAACACACATCCAACAGGCTGACACACATCCAACAAGCTAATACACATCCAACATCCTAACACACATCCAACACGCTGACACACATCCGACACGCTGACACACATCCGACACGCTGACACACAGCCAACATCCTAACACACATCCAACATCCTAACACACACCCAACACGCTAACACACATCCAACATCCTAACACACACCCAACACGCTAACACACATCCAACAGGCTAACACACATCCGACAGGCTAACACACATCCGACACGCTAACACACACCCAACATCCTAACACACATCCAACATCCTAACACACATCCAACATCCTAACACACATCCGACACGCTAACACACATCCAACAAACTAAAACACACGCAACACCATCCAGCTGTGCTGATCACCAGGACAAAAAAAAAACATGCCACAGTCCAATTGTTTGTCCCTGCTGCTGTTACACAGCCTTCAGACAGGTACAGTCACCTGGTGTGAGGAGCGGAGGTCTGTGATTGGTTGAAGGGGATGGGGAGGACATCTCTGCTGTTACCACTCTGACTGAAGACAGACTTTGACTGACTGATCCTGGAGACAGACTGAAAGACAGACAGGTGAGACAGGTGAGGAGAGTCAGCAGGTCAGCAGGGGATGTGGCTTCCCTACAGGATATACAGTACAATGAGTCTTCAGAATAAAAGTCCGGTGGAGCTCTCAATTTGAAACTCAGACACATGGAGTTCTTCCTGTGTGTGTAGTATGAGTGTGTATCCTGACTGTGTAGTATGAGTGTGTACCTTCTTGCTGGGAGCTGTAGACTGTGTTTCCATAGTAGCTGAATAGTTCTGTAGATATGTGGGGTCTCCAGGGCTGGGCTCCAGGGGCAGGATACCAAAACTACACAAATACAAACAAACAGGAAATGTCAGGTGTGATGGTGATGTGAAGGTTTCCATAAAAACACTTCAGACTGAAGAAACTGTGGACCGTGTCTTTAAGACACTTGTACAGGTAAGCTAACACACAAATAGACTAACACACAGGTAAGCTAACACAGGTAAACTAACACACAAGTAGACTAACACACAGGTAAGCTAACACAGGTAAACTAACACAAAGGTAAGCTAACACACAGGTGGACTAACACACAGGTATCCTAACACACAGGTAAGCTAACACACAGGTGGACTAACACACAGGTGAACTTACACACAGGTAAGCTAACACACAGGTGGACTAACACACAGGTGGACTTACACACAGGTAAGCTAACACACAGGTAAGCTAACACAGGTAAACTAACACACAAGTAGACTAACACACAGGTAAGCCAACACAGGTAAACTAACACACAAGTAGACTAACACACAGGTAAGCTCACACACAGGTATCCTAACACACAGGTAAGCTAACACACAGGTGGACTAACACACAGTTAGACTAACACACAGGTAAGCTAACACACAAGTAAGCTAACACACTAAACTGAATCAGCTCTGTGAAAAACGTTTGAACTTTTCATGTTGTGTTCAAGACGTTAACCTCCACAGGTGAATATCACTTTAGGACGCAGGAACACGAAGTGCTAACATGCTAACATGTCTCCAGGTTCTCGGACGCATTCCCTCATCACTCTATTAAAGGTGAATGTTTGTAAGACACAAGTGTCATGTGAGCTTAACCTGTACAGGTATAGTTAAATAACTCACCTGGGTGTCAGCGGGCTGAGTGCTGCAGGTCCACCAAGTAAACTCCGCCCACTTTTGGGCTTGTTCTGTTTAGCCAATAAGGTGCCAGCTGACGCCATGGAAACGGTGTTACCCAACAGGGAGCCGGTCTCCGGGGAGATGAGGGAGGAGTCGATGTAAGAAACCGACAAATCAGACGTCAGTTTTCCATTAGAAGATTCTAGATTCAGACGATTCAACTCCTGTAGAGGAGAAACATATTTCAATCTGATTATCAGACTACATCCACCTCAGTAAACTCAAACACTGACTGAGGTGATGATGTCACACAGTGACAGGAAGAAGGGCTCCTGTCTGTATCACAGATTGAGTGTTTATTTACACAGATCAGTGAAGCTGATCAGTTTGAATATTGAATATCTGTAGACTCTGGGCTCAGACAGAGTTACAGATTATTATTATCTGGTTTGACGAAGCATTCAGACTGACGACGATATAATCTTATCCCTGATTTTAGATCAGACTTAAGTAATCGGAATAACCCATTAGATGACTTCACTGAAACCATGGTAACCATATCCCTTTTGTTAGCCCATCTGTAAGCTGTTTACAGGAATACAACCATGAAGTAATCTGATTACCAAAACACCATTACATGATGACGTGTTCAGAGAGGACGAGAGGTGCGTTTGTATTACGTACCAGTGTGTCCTGGGGCGTCTCCATAAGGGCGGTGTCTAGACGGTTGGAGGGATTCTGGGCGGGGCTAATTGATGGAGGGGGCGGGGCTATAGAGGAGTTCTGTAGAGAGGACAACCTAAAGACCTGATCTGGATCTGGTTTCTCACCTGGAACACAGACCACGATGAATACATGTCAGTGACATCATCATGTGATGACGTTTGTAAGTGTCACCTGGTCAGGTGTGTGTGTATGTGTGTGTGTGTGTGTGTGTGTTACCTAGGTGACAGAGGTTCTGAAAAGGCGACCACAGGAACGGGTTGAGAGTTAAACTTCTCTGGAAACACTCTGCACCCTTAGCAACACGATCTGTCTTACTGCTCCAACAGACAGACAGACAGACAAGGACACAGACAGACAGAGGGACAGACAGACAGGGAAACAGAGAGAGGTCAATAATCAGTGTGTCCATCACAATGAACTGGTTGAACTGGTCAGTCTGTGTTTGACACCAGTATCAGACTGATTATTACCAGTAGATGTGTCCCAGTAAAGACAGTGTGAAGGAGGCGGAGTCTCCAAACTCTGTGATGATGTCATCCTGACTCTTCTGTTTGTTCAGCACTCCACCAATCAGAACCTGCTCTCCTTCAGCCAGCCTGAGAGACACAGAGACAGACAGACAGGTGGAGACAGCGACAGACAGACAAGTGAAGACAGAGACAAATGGAGACAGAAACAGGTAGAGACAGGTGGAAACAGAGAGACACAGGTGGACACAGAGAGACACAGTTGGAGACAGAGAGACACGGGTGGACAGAGACAGACAGGTGGAGAGACATAGGCAGGTAGAGTAAGTAGAAGTTTATATAACTACTATATATATATAACTACATCTGTCCCCTACCTCTATACAACTACACCTGTCCCCTGCCTATATCTAAACCTGTCTCCTACCTTTATATATCTGAACATGTCTCCTACCGCTATATAACTACACCTGTCTCTTACCTTTAACTACACCTGTCTCCTACCTTTATACAACTACACCTGTCCCCTGCCTATATCTAAACCTGTCTCCTATCTTTATATATCTGAACATGTCTCCTGCCTTTATATAACTACACCTGTCCCCTACCGTTATGTAACTACATCTGTCCCCTACCTTTATAAGGTGAGTGACTCACAGCACAAAGGTGACACTAGGACCAATCAGGTGTCTTCATACACTAATAGCACCTGCATTAATTCTGTGTGTGTGTGTGTGTGTGTGTGTGTGTGTGTGTGTCTGTCTGTATCTGTGTGTCTGTGTCTCTGTGTGTGTGGGTGTGTGCTCTTACTTGCTGAGTTCGACGCAGCACTTTGCCAACAGGAATCGAACCTGCGGCGTGGAGCAGCTGTGAGCCTTCAGCAGCCGGTAAGCTTTATAGGGTTTCCCCGAGCGGTAGTAACATGTAGCCAACAGGTAGAGGGCCTCCTCTGACCTCACTGAGAGACAGACCGGTGGACAGAGACAAACAGCTGTTCAGACGGACAGACAGATGGACAGACAGACAGGTGTTCAGAGAGTCACACAGGTGTTACCTTCAGCGTATAGTCTCTCTGCCAGGAAAACAGCGTCCAGGAAGGCGTAGTGGTTCAGAGCCTGCCACACTGCAGCCTGAGGGGACAAAGACAGGGACAGACAGGGACAGAGAGAGACAGTTTAATGTCCTTGCGTTTGACCCACATGTCGGTACCTGGCGGCACAGGTTAAAGGGGAGGGGCCACATGTAGGTACCTGACGGCACAGGTTAAAAGGGAGGGGCCACATGTAGGTACCTGGCGGCACAGGTTAAAAGGGAGGGGCCACATGTAGGTACCTGGCGGCACAGGGTAAAGACTTTTCACATCAGCAGGGTGTCAAGGGACTATATTCAACTTATCTTGCATTGTAACATGCATTATGACAACTTAATAAGGTTTATGTTTGTTTATAAATGATTTGGAGGAGCCTACAAGTGTTTTGTTTAGTTTGTCTCAGAAGCTTCAGAGGGACTCCGCAGCTCCGCTCAGCTGTCTGCTGCTGCGAGAGATCAACTTTCATTGTGGGCGGGGAAAAGTACAAGGGAGTCAGCAGTCATTCAGTTTGTTGCCCTAACCAAAGATACTGGATTACTACTGTACAATACAGTACATACTATACTGTACTATTACTACTATTATTACTGGTTTATCCACCGTCTTTGCCCTAACGTCTTGGTGTCCTCCTTCATTTATCTCTTTGTGTCAGGTAACGGTCCACAAACCTCACCGCACTTTAGGGACTGTTCTTTACTTATGAAGGGACTGTTCTTTACTTGTCAGGAGAGGAGGGGGGCTGGTTGATTTTTATTTTATTTATTTATTTTATTTTGATCCCCCCCTATGTTAATCACTTATTGATGCTGTTTTTGAAGTATGAATAAGTCAGTAAGTAATTTATTCCATTGAAATATCAGTGATGTATTACAGAAAAGTGATTTATCTTGTTATAAATGACAAAAGGCACATCTGCCTCATTTTTGCTGTGGTATCCTAATACTCCTCAGAACCGTGATATTTTCACTGGTACCGTACTGTGGGTCCCAATGTTGGTACCGTGACAACACTAATCTGGAGGGGGTGCATCTGCAAAAACTAATGAAAAACTAAACAACGGTATTCGGTAGGGATGGGAATCTCTCTGTGATAGACGATTCGATACGTATCTAGATACATGGGTTACGATACGATTCAAAAACGATATATTTTTAATACAGAACGATTCGATACAGTGTAGGAACGTTACAATTCGTTATGATAACATTTGTTGATGTAGACATTAATCATAAAATTATAAAATAAAGAAGCCAATTCTATAAAAGTGACATTCTTACAGTATTTTCAAATTTGTAAAAGACCACATCCCCAAGCATTGTTGCTGTATGGCACTGGCAAAAATAAAATAAAAAGACAAACAACAACAAAATCACACATTGTCTGTGTTTTTGTATGTATCTTATATGGACTTGAGTCTGGAATAAAGTTTATCATAACGCTGTACAATATAAACATAAAGCAGAATAAAATAATAACATGCAATGTAGGGGCAGAATCTGACATCTCCTGTTATTAGTTGATATCATGGACTGTGATGACTAGCAGCTTATCACTGACAGCATGTCAGACTATTTCTCTGTGTTTGCTACACTCTGTGTTTGTCATTTATAAAAAGATAAATCACTTTCCTGTAATACATCAATGATATTTCAATGGAATAAATTACTTATTGACTTATTCATACTTCAAAAACAGCATCAATAAGTGATTTACATAGGGGGGATCAAAATAAAATAAATAAATAAAATAAAAATCAACCAGCCACCCTCCTCCCCTGACAAGTAAAGAACAGTCGGTGAGGTTTGTGGAAATGTGAACAGCTCGTTTCTCCTTTGACACGTCACATATCTGTGTGCTGGTGCTGCCACAGCTCGGCTGTTCAGGTATTTTTGGGCAGTCATGACACCGACGAAGACTTCTTGGACCTGGAGCCGGGCTTCTCGGTCACCGGTAAGCCGTTATCTTGCGCGGCGGAGCACTATGGCTGCCGTATTTGACAGGAATGCATATTTCTCTCTGCGTCTGTGTCTGTGACCCCCCCCCGTTCAACCCACAACTGGCAGGATTCGCCTTTCGTTTCTGCTGCGGCTTGGCTGCCCCCTGGTTTATCCAACCAGCATTAGCTTCTGTTCCTCAGCTCCACCGGTCAAGCTGGCGCTGATGTTTACATCCATTATCGTTGTCAGTAATGCCTGTGCATGCCTAAAAATTAGGTATATAATTCGATATATCAGTTCGGTTAGATATTTGGCTTTAAATCAAACCAGCACAAGCCTAATACCTCAGGACAGATCAGAGTCCTGAGGACAGATCAGAGTCTTGAGGACAGAGGACAAATCAGAGCCCTGAGAACAGATCAGAGTCCTGAGGACAGATCAGAGCCCTGTCCAGAGGGGACATCTCCTGTCTCATGTCCACTGTTTGTTTACATGATGAGATGGACGAACAGACTGAAGACACAATGTGGACAGACAGGTGATGTCACCTGACAGTGACTGACTCAATTCAGCAGAGCGTCCCAATATCAGATCAACAGTCAAACATCAAGTATTGATCTGTGATTATACAGATCAATAATTTACTGACACACTTTATTACGGAACTATTATTATAGAGTCAATGATGTATTCTGTCCACTAGATGGTGCTGTTGTTGCTGGTTTATCTGAGCTGTTGTTGCTGGTTTATCGGAGCTGTTGCTGCTGGTTTATCGGAGCTGTTGCTGCTGGTTTATCTGAGCTGTTGTTGCTGGTTTATCTGAGCTGTTGCTACTGGTTTGTCGGAGCTGTTGCTACTGGTTTGTCTGAGCTGTTGTTACTGGTTTATCTGAGCTGTTGCTACTGGTTTGTCTGAGCTGTTGCTACTGGTTTGTCTGAGCTGTTTTTACTGGTTTGTCTGAGCTGTTGTTACTGGTTTATCTGAGCTGTTTTTACTGGTTTATGTGGTCTGTCGCTACTGATTTACCTGGGCTGATGTTACTGGTTTATCTAGCCTGTTGTTACTGGTTTATCTGCGGTGTTGCTACTGGTTTATCTGAGCTGTTGTTACTGGTTTATCTGAGCTGTTGCTACTGGTTTATGTGAGCTGTTTTTACTGGTTTGTCTGAGCTGTTGCTACTGGTTTATCTGGTCTGTTGTCACTGGTTTATGTGGTCTGTTGTTACTGGTTTATCTGAGCTGTTGTCACTGCTTTATCTGAGCTGTTGTTACTGGTTTATCTGGTCTTTTGTTACTGGTTTATTTGGGCTGGTGTAACTGGTTGATCTGGTCTGTTGTTACTGGTTTATCTGAGCTGTTGTCACTGGTTTATCTGGTCAGTTGTTACTGGTATATCGGGTCTGTTGTCACTGGTTTATCGGGTCTGCTGTTACTGGTTTATCTGAGCTGTTGTTACTGGTTTATCTGGTCTGTTGTTACTGGTTTATCTGAGCTGTTGCTGGTGGTTTATCTGAGCTGTTGCTACTGGTTTGTCTGAGCTGTTTTTACTGGTTTGTCTGAGCTGTTGTTACTGGTTTATCTGGTCTGTTGTTACTGGTTTATCTGGTCTGTTGTTACTGGTTTATGTGGTCTGTCGTTACTGATTTACCTGGGCTGATGTTACTGGTTTATCTGGCCTGTTGTTACTGGTTTATCTGAGCTGTTGCTACTGGTTTATCTGAGCTGTTTTTAGTGGTTTGTCTGAGCTGTTGTTACTGGTTTATCTGGCCTGTTGTCACTGGTTTATCTGGCCTGTTGTCACTGGTTTATGTGGTCTGTCGTTACTGATTTACCTGGGCTGATGTTACTGGTTTATCTGGTCTGATGTTACTGGTTTATCTGAGCTGTTGTTACTGGTTTATCTGGTCTTTTGTTACTGGTTTATGTGGTCTGTTGTTACTGATTTACCTGGGCTGATGTTACTGGTTTATCTGGTCTGATGTTACTGGTTTATCTGAGCTGTTGTTACTGGTTTATCTGGGCTGTTCTTGCTGGTTTATCTGGTCTTTTGTTACTGGTTTATGTGGTCTGTTGTTACTGGTGTATCTGAGCTGTTGTTACTGGTTTATCTGGGCTGTTCTTACTGGTTTATCTGGCCTGATGTTACTGGTGTATCTGAGCTGTTGTTACTGGTTTATCTGGGATGATGTTACTAGTTTATGTGGTCTGTTGTTACTGGTTTATCTGGTCTGTCGTTACTGGTTTATCTGGGCTGATGTTACTGGTTTATGTGGTCTGTTGTTACTGGTTTATCTGGGCTGATGTTACTGGTTTATCTGGGCTGATGTTACTGGTTTATGTGGTCTGTTGTTACTGGTTTATGTGGTCTGTTTTACAGGTTGATCTGGGCTCATGTTGCTAGTTTATCTGGTCTGTTGTTACTGGCTTTATTGGACTGACTGTGGCTGACATGGCAGCAAACCAGCTGATTGCTAACGTAGTTGATGTCAACCGGCAGCTAGCTGCTGTGAGTTAGCGTTAGCATCAACAGGCTAACCAGTTGTTGGTTAAGTTTAGCCTGTCTGCTGCGGCTGATCTGAAGTCAGACTCGTTACAACCGGAACATATTAACATTAAAGCCGTTTATGTTCACTTCTGAACTTTAGAGGAGACTCTGCTCACTGAAGCCGCTCAGCTAAACGTTAGCCTCGGTGTTAGCCGGCTAACACTACTCCACTGTTAGCATTCTAGCATTAGCGAAGCTAATAATACAAAACTCCATTTGAAATCTTAGTGATTATTGTGTCCCTGTTTGTCAGAGAAAACACACACAGCTCTCTAGCAGACCTTTAACCCGTCAGTAAGGTCATGTGATAGATTCAGAAGACATACTGTGTTTGGTTCGTCATAAACTTTACCAAGTGTTTGCGCTGCTGTTGCTGCCGCCCTCAGTCAGAGCCGAGGACACCAACATACAACTTTCATCTTTTATAATCTCACTAAAACACAAGTTGTGTTTTACGTCTCAGCCGAAGCGACGAGCGGCGCCAAACAAATCACAAACAGTAACAAAAATGATTGTACTCGGTTTACTTTGTAACTGACGCTAATGGAAACATTAAACTGGCATATTTTTAAAAAGGGTCTGGTGTGACCTAATCTGCTTGAACTGAGACCCAGCTTACGTTAGCAAACGAACTAACCTGATGTTAAAGTCTGGGACCACACAGCCCCCTGGAAGACCAAACCTCACTGTAATCATCGACATTTTTAACACCGTGAAAACCTTCCGTGCTGCTAGCGGCGCTCTGCGGGGCCTGTGGCGGGGAGGCAGCTCTCACACCGCGGACCCGAGCAGCCGCTGAGGCCGGGACGGAGCAGGCAGCACGGGCTTGACAAATACTCGGCTCTCCGCTCGTGACAACGACGTAAAAGTGTGATTTTACCTGGACAGGTTCCTGCAGCACCGTCATTCCGCTTCCACACTCCGTCTGCCTGCTCTTTTCTCTCGGCTCTTTCTTTACAGGAGTCTCCAGGAGGAGCTGCGGCCGAACATTTGAACACACCGACCGTTACCAGCCGAACACAGCCGAAGAATGCCGAGGCGGAGATGGACGACTGTCTGTCACCGGAAAAAGACGAAGTAGCTGATGCGCCTACTGCTGGTGACATCGTGTTTAGTCGCCTTCTGGTGACGTCACAGATGATTTTATTAAACGAAAACCGGACTGTTGAGGGACTGTTCGTTACTTGTGAGGAGAGGGAGAGGTGGAGCTAAAGGGTGGAGGCATGTCAAATAATTTGTTAAGCACTGGAATTATTTTAGAGGAGGAGCATACAGATTTAAGTGTTTGTATTTGTTTTTTATATTCTGCTACAGATTTTTAAAGAAAACATTGAGGGTTTTCTTTAAGTGACCAAAATGACTTCATCTATCAGCCAGAAACTGTAAACATAGGAATTTATGAATTTCTGACGGTCCTTGAACACATCACATGTAACAAACGCTTCTGTCAGAAAAGCAAACACACACACACACACACACACACAACCAAATCTGAACTTAAAACAGTGACATTGCATTAAATCATTTTATCTCATGTTGCTTATAAAATATGACCAATCACATCGGAGACTTTTTTAAACTTTTAACTTTCAAACATCAAAGTTTTGAAAAATTTATTGTTTTTTTATTTAATTTGCTGATGAATCTTTGGAGACGTTGGCAGTGAACTATGGAGTCCCTGAAGGGACATGAGGGAGAGAAACCTAGATGGATGTAAAGTATCTGTAATGAATCAATAAGAGAAGTGATTTGATTACGAGGACATTGTGAACACATTCACTGAGACATTTGTAGGGACAATTCTGCCCTCCCAAGACATTGGTAGGGACATGTCCCTACTGTCCACATGAAGACCTACACTCTCACAATCCATCAATCATTTAAAACAATCAGTGACTAGGGCGTTGATGGCATAGTGGTAGAGCAGGCGCCCCATGTATAAGGCTGTTGCCGCAGCGGCCCGGGTTCAAATCCAGACTGTGGCTCTTTGCTGCATGTCATCCCCCTCTCTCTCTCCCCTTTCACGCTTACCTATCCTGTCCATTAAAGGCAAAATGGCCAAAAAAATATCTTTAAAAAAACAATCAGTGACTAAAACATGACTCTGCTGTCACATGTTTGTTTCAGACATCAGGAGGAACTGTTCCCTCAAACATCAGGAGGAATGTTCCCACAGACATCAGGAGGATCTGTTCCCTCAGACATCAGGAGGAACTGTTCCCTCAAACATCAGGAGGAATGTTCCCTCAGACACCAGAAGGAATGTTCCCTCAGACATCAGGAGCAACTGTTCCCTCAGACATTAGGGGAACACAAGGCTGAAGACACAAACAGAGACATGTTTGAATGCAACGCAGCACACACTTTATTACACATGGTGACAGTATGACATCACTTCCTGTTGATGGCTGTCATCATAATAACACCTGCTCCAACAAACAACTGAACACAGGCTAACACTGTGGCTAACACAAATGCTAATGCTAATTAGCAGAGTCAGAAAACATGTGGGCGGGACTACAGAACACACAGCATTACATCATCCACATGGGAGCGTGTCTTCATACTGGAGAGGCGGGGCTACAGGGTACAGTTGGCCTCAGGAGAGAGTCGACATTTAGCCACCGTCAGGTAGGTCTCCACCTGGAAACACAAACATCACCATCATCTGTGGCTCAGAGATAGAGCGGGTTGTCCACCAATCAGAAGATCAGTGGTTCGAACCCTGGCCCCTCCAGCCTGCAAGATACTGAACCTCAAATAGCTCCCGATGATGCTTCCATCGGAGTGTGAGTGTGTTTAAACCGAATATAAGGTGGCACCTTGTAAGGTAGCCTCGGCCACCAGTGTGTGAATGTGTGTGTGAATGGGTGAATGTGACCCGTAGTGTAAAAAGCGCTTTAAGTGGTCGAATGACTAGAAAGGCGCTATACAAATGCAGGTCCATTTACCATCATCACTATGACATCATCATTAACAGTGACACAGCGGCCATGTTTATTCTTTGTTAGTGGAACGTTCATGACAGATAGACGTCACGATCAGAGAGGAACACACGGGGTAGGAGGAAGTGCGGTGGACCATGAGACGAACACCGCTCATCACTTCCTCCCACTACCCAGCCAGACGAAGGTGAGGAGAGCTTGGACTGCCCCCCGACATCCACAGCTATTGTTCCCTCGTGTTTGCAGAGACCTGACTCTGCCCACAAGTCTCCGTGTTCTGTTCATCCTGTGCAGCGTGAACATTCTGCAACTACATTTGGTTCTAAATCCTCCTTAGACTCCGGACACCTCAACATCCTCCTTGCCCTCACAGCAGCCTTCGACACCATCAATCACTCCATCCTGTTCTCCCAACTGGAATCATCTCTCCACATCACTGGCACAGCACTCTCCTGGATTCACTACCTCACCAACCGACACCAGTTCATCAGTATAAACAACTGCACCTCCCCCACCACTCCCCTGTCCCAAGGTGTCCCCCAGGGGTCGGTGCTTGGTCCCCTCCTCTTCATCCTCTACATGCTCCCCCTTGGCAAGATCCTCCGTCATCACGGCCCCCAGTTCCACTGCTACACCGCCGACATCCAACTGTACATCTCCACCAAAGCCATCACCAACACCACCCACTCCACACTCACCAACTGTCTCACTGAAAAAACATCATGGATGCAAACAAACTATCTCCAACTGAACAGTGACAAATCGGACATAATAATCATTGACCCCACATCCGGCACCAAAGCCACCCACAACCTCTTCCTCACCTTTCGATAACTGCACTCTGTCTCCCTCACCACACACCTGTAACCTAGGAGTCATCTCTGACAGCCAGCTAAGGTTTGATCACCACATCAGTCACTTCACCAGGACTGCCTTCTTCCACCTCAAGAACATCGCCCGTCTCCGCCCCTCACTCATCTTCTCTGCTGCAGAAACCCTCATGCACGCATTTATCACATCCAGACTAGACTATTGCAATATCATCCTCTATGGCTTATCATTCAAACTCCTCAATAAACTTCAATACATCCAGAACTCAGCTGCCCGCCTGCTCACCCACACCCGCTCCCGAGACCACATCACCCCTGTCCTCCAAAACCTACACTGGCTCCCCATCACACATCGCATACAGTTCAAAATCCTCCTCCTCACACACAAAGCACTCAACAACCAGGCCCCCTCCTACCTCACACACCTACTCCACCACCGCACCCCCTCCTGCGACCTCCGCTCATCTGAAGGAAATCTCCTCTCACTACCTGCACGGACCAAGCACCAAACCTGGAGGGACAGGGCCCTCTCCATCGCTGTCCCCTCCCTGTGGAACTCACTCCCCAAACCCATCTGTATCTGCACACACCTCCCAACATTCAAGACCATGCTCAAAACTCTCCTTTTTAAATCAGCTTTTAATGTATAAGTTTGTGTGTTTTATACTGTTTTATTGCTGTTTTCGAGTTTTATTCTGACTTAGCTCTATTTTATGATTTTTTAAAAAAGCTGTATAGTGTCTTTGAGCATTTGTTAAAAGTGCTTACAAATAAAATGTATTATTATTATTAAATGAATTTTAGATCATGACATCATCACCGTCCTCCTCCTCTTCCTCACCTTGTGCATGTCTTTCTTGAAACAAGCCAGCAGTTCGTACGTTCGTCGCAGTGACTCGTCGGCGCCCAGACTCTGATAATAGTTCCCATAAGGAGCCAGCTGGAGGGCGGAGCTGTCAGGGAAGAGCTCTGCTCCGTCCTGATTGGCCTGCAGGATCAGGTGGTTAATCACATGGTTAGATCAGCTGATCAGGTGAGACTGATGTTTACAGTGGGGGTGTGTGTGTGTGTGTGTGCTGACCCTGATCAGCAGCAGGATCCCGGTCTTCAATTCAGACAGTTTGGGAGAAATCTGGTTTCTGGGAGCAGAACCTCCGGACAGGGACCGACTGGGGAACTCCCAGGACTCCACCAACCGATAGGAGATCGACAACAGCTTCAACACCTGCAACCAATCAGACGACAAGACAGAGACAACAGTGTCAACATGTCTAACCAATCAGACGAGAGGACAGAGACGACAGCTTCAACCCCTGCAACCAATCAGACGACAGAACAGAGACAACAGCTTCCTGGAGTGTAGCAGAGTGTAGTAGTGTGACGTCGAGTGTAGCAGAATGTAGTAGTGTGTCGTCGAGTGTAGCAGAGTGTAGCAGTGTGACGTCGAGTGTAGCAGAGTGTAGCAGTGTGACGTCGAGTGTAGCAGAGTGTAGTAGTGTGTCGCAGAGTATAGCAGAGTGTAGTAGTGTGACGTCGAGTGTAGCAGAGTAGTAGTGTGTTGTCGAGTGTGGCAGAGTGTAGGAGTGTGTCGTCGAGTGTAGCAGAGTGTAGCAGAGTGTAGTAGTGTGACGTCGAGTGTAGCAGAGTGTAGTAGTGTGACGTCAAGGGTAGCAGAGTGTAGCAGTGTGTAGTAGTGTGACGTCGAGTGTAGCAGAGTATAGCAGAGTGTAATAGTGTGATGTCGAGTGTAGCAGATTGTAGTAGTGTGACGTCGAGTGTAGCAGTGTGTAACAGAGTGTAGTAGTGTGTCGTCGAGTATAGCAGAGTGTAGCAGAGTGTAGTAGTGTGTCGTCGAGTGTAGCAGTGTGTTGTCGGGTGTCGTCGAGTATAGCAGAGTGTAGCAGAGTGTAGTAGTGTGTCGTCGAGTGTAGCAGAGTGTAGCAGAGTGTAGTAGCGTGACGTCGAGTGTAGCAGAGTGTAGCAGCTTGTAGTAGTGTGTCGTCGAGTGTAGCAGTGTGTAGTAGTGTGTCAAGTGTAGCAGAGTGTAGCAGAGTGTAGTAGTGTGACGTCGAGTGTAGCAGAGTGTAGTAGTGTGACGTCAAGGGTAGCAGAGTGTAGCAGTGTGTAGTAGTGTGACGTCGAGTGTAGCAGAGTATAGCAGAGTGTAATAGTGTGATGTCGAGTGTAGCAGATTGTAGTAGTGTGACGTCGAGTGTAGCAGTGTGTAGTAGTGTGTCAAGTGTAGCAGAGTGTAGTAGTGTGACGTCGAGTGTAGCAGAGTGTAGTAATGTGACGTCAAGTGTAGCAGAGTGTAGCAGAGTGTAGTAGTGTGACGTCAAGTGTAGCAGAATGTAGCAGTGTGTAGTAGTGTGTCAAGTGTAGCAGAGTGTAGCAGATTGTAGTAGTGTGTCGTTGAGTGTAGCAGTGTGTACTAGTGTGTCAAGTGTAGCAGAGTGTAGCAGAGTGTAGTAGTGTATTGTCGAGTGTAGCAGAGTGTAGTAGTGTGTCGTAGAGTGTAGCAGAGTGTAGTAGTGTGTCGTCGAGTGTAGCAGTGTGTAGTAGTGTGTCGTCAAGTGTAGCAGTGTGTAGCAGAGTGTCGCACACTGCAGGACTCACGGAGCTGCGCTGCGTCTCGTGCTTGTCGATGGGGCTGATGATGTAATCAGAGTTACAGAAGTCCTGCAGGAAGATCTTGTTGAGCTGTCGCTGCTCCTCCGTCTGCAGAGTGCTCTCCTAACAAACACAAACACACACTGATGGTCAATGACATCACAAGTCTTTGTCTCTGATGTCACTGTCTGTCCCTGCCAGCTGCTGAAGACTTACAAAGTCGGAGAAGAGTCTCTGAGCAAGCAGGTGGAGATGTTGAACTCTGCTGACGGCGATGGAGAACAGACGCTGGCCGTCTGTGATTGGCTGAGAGGAAACACCCAGAGACACTACTGACAGCAGGAGGACGACTGAGAGACAGACAGGTGAGAGACAGGTGAGAGACAGGTTAGACAGTCAGACAGGTAGGAGACATATAACCAGTAACGGAGCAATGTCTCAGGTCCTGGTGTCTCACCTCGGTCCATGGCTGGTCTGGGATCAGGTCTGGCTCTGGTGGATCAGGTCTGGCTGTGGTGGATCAGGTCTGAGTTCAGCTGCTCAGAGCATTCTGATGTTCTTGGCTCAGTTTTTGGTTTTATAGAGGAAAAGCTGATGATTTAATTCATCAACAGGAACATGACACGAACAAACAACCGCCACCTGTGTGTGTGTGTGTGTGTGTGTGTCACACCTTCATCATAATATTTAAAGCAGATATAAAACAAACTCCTGATTGGTGGATTCTGAGCTGAAAATATTCCGACATGAAAAACAAGTCAATGTCATGACGTCAGAAGAAACTGAACCATCAGAACTGATGAGTTGATGATGTCACTTCCTGTTTGTGGAGAAAATGCAGTCCAAAGTTCAGAAAACTAACAAACAAAGAAATCAGTGTTTAACAGAAGAAGAAAATTAATCAGATTAAGTCAGGATTATTGAATCAGGAACAGATTTATAACAAATATTTCAACCTGTATACTGACAGTTAAGGATCCGATTATTGATCCAGTTATTAATCCAATCAGAACGACATCATCTGTATAATAAACTGATCGGATGAAGTCATTCATAATAATCTACACCAACAGTCGTTACTGAGGCTACAGACGTTAATGTGACAGAGTTAACGAGTCAGAGCTCAGAGACCAAACACAGAAACATTCACAGAAACATAAACAGGACAAAAGACTTTGTTACAAATAAAAATAGGTCAGTAGAGATCAGTAGAGTACAGTAGAGCACAGTAGAGTAAAGTAGAGTAAAGTAGAGATCAGTAGAGACCAGTAGAGTACCGTAGAGATCAGTAGAGTACAGCAGAGAGCAGTAGAGATCAGTAGAGTACAGTAGAGATCAGTAGAGTACAGTAGAGGTCAGTAGAGGTCAGTAGAGATCAGTAGAGTACAGTAGAGACCAGTAAAGACCAGTAGAGTACAGCAGAGACCAGTAGAGGTCGGTAGAGTTCAGTAGAGATCAGTAGAGATCAGTAGAGTACAGTAGAGACCAGTAGACTACAGTAGAGACCAGTAGAGATAAGTAGAGTTCAGTAGAGATCGGTAGAGTACAGTAGAGATGAGTAGAGTTCAGTAGAGATGAGTAGAGTACACAAGAGATCAGTAGAGTACAGTAGAGATCAGTAGGCCACAGTAGAGATCAGTAGAGTACAGTAGATTACAGTAAAGATCAGTAGAACACAGTAGAGATCAGTAGAGATCAATTGGGCTCAGTAGAGTACAGTATAGATCAGTAGGGCTCAGTAGAGTACAATAGAGATCAGTAGAGTCCAGTAGAGATCAGTAGAGATCAGGAGAGATCAGTAGACTACAGTAGAGATCAGTAGAGATCAGTAGAGTACAGTAGAGATCAGTAGAGAGCAGTAGAGATCAGTAGAGTACAGTTGAGTACAGTAGAGATCAGTAGAGAGCAGTAGAGATCAGTAGAGAGCAGAAGAGATCAGTAGAGTACAGTAGAGAGCAGTAGAGATCAGTAGAGTACAGTTGAGTACAGTAGAGATCAGTAGAGAGCAGTAGAGATCAGTGGAGAGCAGAAGAGATCAGTAGAGTACAGCAGAGTACAGTAGAGATCAGTAGAGACCAGTAGAGACCAGTAGAGTACAGTAGAGATCAGTAGAGGTCAGTAGAGTTCAGTAGAGATCAGTAGAGTACAGTAGAGATCAGTAGAGAGCAGTAGAGATCAGTAGAGTACAGTAGAGATGAGTAGAGGTCAGTAGAGTTCAGTAGAGATCAGTAGAGTACAGTAGAGATCAGTAGAGTACAGTAGAGTTCAGTAGAAATCAGTAGAGTACAGTAGAGATCAGTAGAGAGCAGTAGAGATCAGTAGAGTACAGTAGAGATGAGTAGAGGTCAGTAGAGTTCAGTAGAGATCAGTAGAGTACAGTAGAGATCAGTAGAGTACAGTAGAGTTCAGTAGAAATCAGTAGAGTACAGTAGAGATCAGTAGAGAGCAGTAGAGATCAGTAGAGTACAGTTGAGTACAGTAGAGATCAGTAGAGAGCAGTAGAGATCAGTAGAGAGCAGAAGAGATCAGTAGAGTACAGTAGAGATCAGTAGAGTTCATTAGAGATCAGTAGAGTACAGTAGAGATCAGTAGAGAGTAGTAGAGACCAGTAGAGTACAGTAGAGATCAGTAGAGGTCAGTAGAGTTCAGTAGAGATCAGTAGAGTACAGTAGAGATCAGTAGACTACAGTAGAGATCAGTAGAGTACAGTAGAGTTCATTAGAGTTCATTAGAGATCAGTAGAGTACAGTAGAGATCAGTAGAGAGCAGTAGAGAGCAGTAAAGATCAGTAGAGTACAGTAGAATTCAGTAGACATCAGTAGAGAGCAGTAGAGATGTTGCTGATGTTTAAATGAAAACACATTTAGGTATTTGTGATGTCTTGGTCTGATCAGTAGAACTCTGCAGAACTCAGTAGAACTCAGGTCACATGTGTTTGTGATGTCGTGGTCATGACTTTATTCAGTGTTGTCACTGACCTCAGATCAGACATTTAACACAGACCAGTTACATCACAGAGGAAACTGAATTTATTCAACGCTCCGTGACATAGATACCACCGGTAACAGGTCAGCTCACATACATGTTAATGAGGAGACGTGGCACGACAACGAGCAACAACACGTCAGTCTGATGAACAAACATGTTTACTGATAAACAAACATGTTTGCTGCTGATAGCGTCTGATGGTCACTGATACATGAACATGTTTTATCAGCACACAGCTGATCTGAGACCAGATCACTGTACAGAGACGGATGCACCTCAGCAACATGTTTATGACACATATGGTCATATGACTCATCTTCCTGTTACGGTCCGGGAGGCAGACACTGTCTCCACATTTAAGACTAGACTTAAGACTTTCCTCTTTGATAAAGCTTATAGTTAGGGCTGGCCCAGGCTTGCCCTGTACCAGCCCCTAGTTAGGCTGACTTAGGCCTAGTCTGCCGGAGGACCCCCCTATAATACACCGGGCACCTTCTCTCTCTCTCTCTCTCTTTCTCTTTCTCTTTCTCTTTCTCTCTCTCTCTCTCTCTTATTCTATTACTGCATCTTGCTAACTCGGCCATTCTGGATGTCACTAACTCGGCTTCTTCTCCGGAGCCTTTGTGCTCCACTGTCTCTTAGATTAACTCATATCACAGCGGTGCCTGGACAGCGTGACGTGTGTGGCTGTGCTGCTGCCGTGGTCCTGCCAGATGCCTCCTGCTGCTGCTGCCATCATTAGTCATTAGTCATACTTCTACTGTCACACATGTATACTGTCAGATATTAATACATACTTTCAACATATTGTACCACAGTAGCCAGAACTATAACTTGTTGTTGTAAACTACTGTCATTACCTGCATCTCTCTCTCTCTCTCTCTCTCTCTCTCTCTCTCATTGTGTCATATGGATTACTGTTAATTTATTATGCTGATCTGTTCTGTACGACATCTATTGCACGTCTGTCCGTCCTGGAAGAGGGATCCCTCCTCAGTTGCTCTTCCTGAGGTTTCTACCGTTTTTTTTTCCCCGTTAAAGGGTTTTTTTTTGGGGAGTTTTTCCTTATCCGCTGTGAGGGTCTTAAGGACAGAGGGATGTCGTATGCTGTAAAGCCCTGTGAGGCAAATTGTGATTTGTGATATTGGGCTTTATAAATAAAATTGATTGATTGATTGACATAACACATTACATCATATGAACTTTCTGCTCCATCACAAACATCATGAAGATTTTCCTCCAGCTCCACTGTGTGTGTGTGTGTGTGTGTGAATGTGTGTGTGTGAGTGTGTGTAAATGTGTGTGTGTGTGTGTGTGTGGGTGTATGTGTGTGTGTGTGTGTGTGTGTGTGTGTGTGCGCGTTCTCCTTCAGCAGCTGTCTCTTCTTGTCTTACCGTCTGAACTTTGACCATTCAGATCAAACAACAGCTGCTGCTGTTTGACAGGAAGTGGAGCCAACTGCTCTTCGCAACACAGGAAGTATCAACTTCATCTAACCCTCCTCATCCTCACACCCTTATCCTTACAAAAAGGTCTGTTCAGCACTCCACACACCACCCTGTAAAACCCTATGGAACCCTGTAGAACCCTGTGAATCACTGTTGAATGCTGTACAACCATGTGGAGCCCCGTGGAAAACTGTGAAACCCTATTGAACTGCTATGGAACCTTGTAGAACTCTGTGGAACCTTGTGGAACCCTGTTGAAAACTGTGGAACCTTGTAGAACCCTGTGGAACCCCATGGAGCCCCGTGGAACCCTGTGGAGCCCTGTGGAACCTTTTAGAACCCTGTGAAGCGCTGCTGAACCTTGTAGAACCATATGGAGTCTGTTGAAACCTGCAGAAACTGGTAGAACCCTGTGGAGCAATGTTGAACCCTGTGGAGTCCTGTTGAACCTTGTGGAACACTGTTGAACCCTGTGGCACATTATAGAACCCGGTGGAGCCCTGTGGAGCCCTGTGCAGCCCTGTGGAACCTTATAGAACCATGTGGAGTCTGTTGGAACCCTGTGGAACCTTGTGGAACCCTGTTGAAACCTGTTTAACCTTGTCGAACCCAGTGGAGCCCTGTGGAGCCCTGTTGAACCCTGAGGAACCCTGTGCAGCCCTGTGGAACCCCGTTGAATCCTATGATGCCCTGTGGAACCCTAAGGAACCTTGTGGAACCCTGTGGAACCCTGTTTAAAATTATAGATCCCTGTGCAGCCGTGTGGAGCCCTGTTTAATCCTGTGGAACCCTATAGAACCCTTTAGAACCCTGTGGAGCCCAGTGGAAAACTGTGAAACCTGCAGAACCTGGTAGAACCCTGTGGAGCAATGTGGAACCCTGGGGAGCCCTGTTGAACCGTGTGGAACCCTACTGAACCCTGTGTAGCCCTGTGGAACCTTGTGGAACCCTGTTGCACCCCGTAGCATCTTGTAGAGCACGGTGGAGCCCTGTTGAAAACTGTGAAACCCCTGTTGAACCCCTGTGGAGCCTTGGAGAACTCTGTGGAGCCTTGTGGAACCCTGTTGACACCTTTTGAACCTTGTAGAACCCTGTGGAACCCTGTTGAGCCCTGTAGAACCATGTGAAACCTTGCTGAACCCTGTTGAATCCTGTGGGACCTTGTAGAACCCTGTGGAGCCCTGTTGAACCTTGTAGAACCCTGTGGAGACCTTTGGAGCCCTGTGGAACCCTGTTGAACCCAATGGGACCTTGTAGAACCCTGTTGAACCCTGTGGCACCTTGTAGAATCCTGTGGAACCCTGCAGAACTCTGTGGCACCCTGTGGAGCCCTGTGGAACCCTGAGGAGCCTCGTGGAATACTGTGGAACCCTAAAGAACCCTGTGAGTCACTGTTGAACCCTGCGGAACCCCAGTGGAACCTTGTAGAACCCTGTGGAGCCCTTTGGAAGCCTGTGGTGCCCTGTAGAACCCTATGGAACCTTGTTGAATCCTGTGGAGCCCTGTTGAATCATGTGGAACCTTGTCAAAACCTGTGGAGCCATGTTGAATCATGTGGAACCCTGAAGAACTCTGCTGCACCCTGTGCCTACCTGTGGAGTCCTGCAGAACACTGCCCATATCTGTTGGACCCTGCAGAATCCTGTGGAGCCCTGTAGCACCCCGCAGAACCCCATGGACACCTGTGCAGCCCTGTGGAGCCATGTGGAACCCTGTATTCTATGGAACCCTGTGGAGCCCTGTGGAACCCAGTGGAATCCAGTGGAAGCCTGTCAAAATCTGTGAAGCCCTGTAGAACCCTATTAAACACTGTGGAACCTCATAGAACCCTATTGAAACCTATGGAAACTTGTAGAATTTTGTAGAACCCTGTGGTGCCCTGTGGAACCCTGCAGGACTCCGCAGAACCCTGTGGCACCCTGTACAGCCCTGTGGAGCCCTGTGGAACCCTGTTGAGCCCCGTGGAACCCTGATAACTCCTATGGAACCTTTTAGAACCCTGTGGAACCCTGTTGAAAACTGTGGAAACTTGTGGTACCTTGTACAACCCTGTGGAGCCCTGTGGAACCCAGCAGAACCCTGTTGCACCCTGTGGAGCCCTGTGGAGCCTTATGGATCCCTGTGGAACCCTTTTGGGCCCTGTAGAACACTGATAACTCCTATAGAACCTTTTAGAACCCTGTGGTAACCTGTGCAGATCTGTGGAGCCCCGTGCAACCCTGTGGAACCCTGTGGAACCCTGTTGAAAATTGTGGAAATTTGCGGAACCTTGTAGAACCCTGTGGAGCCTTGTGGTACCCTGCAGAATTCCACAGAACCCTGTGGCACCCTGTGGAGCCCTATTGATTTCTGTGGAACCCTGTTGGGCCCCATGGAACCCTGATAACTCCTATTGAATCTTTTAGAACCCTGTGGAACCCTGAAGAACCCTGTGGAAACCTGTGCAAATCTGTGGAGCCCTGTAAAACCCCTTGGAACCCTGTGGAGCCCTGTGGAACCCTGTTGGACCCTGTGGAACCACGTGGAGCTCTGTGGAACAATGTTGAACCATGTGGAACCCTGAGAAGCTGTGTAGAATCCTGTGAAGCCCTGAGGAACCCTGCAGAACCCTGTGGAAACCTGTGCAGCCTTGTGGACTCATGTGAAACCTTGTGGAACCATGATGAATTCTGGGGAACTCATGTGAAACCTTGTGGAACCATGATGAATTCTGGGGAACGCAGTGGAACCCCGTGGAGCCCTGTGGAATCCAGTGGAACCCTTTGGAGCCCTGATGAACCCTGTGGAACCCTGCAGAACCCTGTGGCACCCTGTGCAGCCCTGTGGAACCCAATGGAACCCTGTTGAGCCCCCTGGAACCCTGATAACTCCTATGGAACATTTTAGGACCCTGTGGAACCCCGTGGAGCCCTGTGGAACTCTGTGAAATACTGCTGAACCCTTTGGAGCCCTGATCAGCCCTGTGGAACCCTGTGGAGCCCTGTGGAACCCTGCAGAACCCAGTGGAAACCTGTGCAGATCTGTGGAGTCCTGTGTAACCCAGTGGAACCCTTTGGAGCACTGTCAAACCCTGTTGAACACTGTGGAGCCCTGAGGAACCCTCTGGATACCTGTGGAGCCCTGCAGAACCCTGTGGAGCCCAGTGGAACCTTGTTTACCCTGTGGAACCACGTGGAGCTCTGTGGCACCCCGTTGAGCCCTATGGAGCCCTATGGAGCCCTATGGAGCACTGTGAATTAATGTTGAACCATGTGGAACCCCGTGGAACCTTGTCAAAACTTGTGGAGCCCTGTAGCACCCTGTTAAATCTTATGGAGCCCTGCAGAACCCTTTAGAATCCTGTGAAACTTTGTGGAAACTTTGTAGAACCTTGAGGAACCTTGTGGAGCCCTGTTGAACCCTGTGAAGCCCTGTGGAACCCTGTGGAGCCCTGTGGAACCCTGTTGAACCCTGTGAAGCCTTGTGGAACCCTGCTGAACCCCGTGGAGCCCTGTGGAACCCTGTTGAACTCTGCGGAGCACGGCGGAGCCCTGTGGAGCCCTGTGGAGCTCTGTGGAGCCCTGTGGAACCCTGTTGAACTCCCTGGACCACTGTGGAGCCCTGTGGAGCCCGGTGGAGCCCTGTGGAACCCTATTGAACCGCCTGGAGCCCTGTGGAGCCATTTGGAGCCCTGTGGAGCCCTGTGGAACCCTGTGGAGCCCCGTGGAACAATGTGGAGCCCTGTAGAGCCCTGAGGAACCCTCTAGATACCTGTTGAGCCCTGCAGAACCCTGTGGAGTCCAGTGGAACCCTGTTGGACCGTGTGGAACCATATGGAGCTCTGAGGAACCCTGCAGAACCCTGTGGGAACCTTTGCAGCCCTTTGGAGCTATGTGGAACCTTGTGGAACCCTGTGGAGCCCCGTGGAGCCCCGTGAAATCCAGTGGAACCCTGTGAAGCCCTGTTGAACCCTGTGGAACCCTGTAGAACCTTGTGGAACCTTGTGGAACATTGTGTAGCCCTGTTGAACCCTGTGGAACCTTGTCAAAACCTGTGGAGCCCTGTAGCACCCTGTTAAAACTTATGGAGCCCTGCAGAACCCTTTAGAACCCTGTGGAACTTTGTAGAGCCCTGTGGAGCCCTGTGGAATCTTGTAGAACCCTATGGAACCTTGTGTAGCCCTGTAGAACCCTGTTAAACCTTTTGGAGTCCTGCAGAACCCGTAAGAACCCTGTGGAACCTTGAGGAACCTTGTGGTGCCCTGTTACACCTGCTTTGAGCTCTTCCTATACAGCTGACGATTTTCTAAAGTTTTTCACTGATAAAATCTTCCTAATAAGAAACAATATTATTAATCAACAGCTCTCCAGCAACATGATAGATCAGTGCTCGGTGTCCTGGTCCACCAGTTCACTCTCACAGTTTGAGCCTATCTCCACTGAGGCCTTGGCCTCTTTGGTAGCCGCCTCAAAGCCTACTTTGTGCGCATCAGATCCTATTCCATCTGACCTCTTTAATGAACCTTTTCCTATCCTAAGTGGCCCTACACGCACCATCATTAACACTTCCTTCTCTGAGGGGTCTGTCCCAGTAGTCTATAAATCTGCAATCATTAAACCGCTCCTTAAAAAATCTAATAGTGATCCACTGGTACTTGTCAATTATTGACCCATTTCCACTCTTCCTTTTTCATCCAAAATACTTGAGAGAATTGTTGCTGATCAATTTACTGCCCATCTTTCTGCTAATAATCTCTTTGACAACTTTCAATCCGGCTTCCACTCCTGTCATTCTACTGAAACTGCCCTGACTAGAGTTGCCAATGATCTGCTGATCACTGCAGACTCTGGATCAGCTTCCTTACTTTTAATTCTTGATTTGAGTGCGGCTTTCGATACCATAGATGACTGTGTGCTTTTACATCGGTTAGAGCATTACGTTGGTGTACATGTGCTGGCACTCTCATGGTTCCAGTCTTATTAATCTAGCAGATCCCAACGCGTTAGTTTTAATAATTATTTTTCTGAATGTTCTACTGTCATCTCTGGTGTGCCCCAGGGTTTTGTCCTTGGCCCTCTGTTGTTTTGTATTTACATGCACCCTCTGGGCAAGATCTTTACAGAATATGGCATTAAGTTCCATTGCTATGCGGATGATACGCAGCTATACATGCCGCTGCAGCCAAATGACCCCTCCCAAATCCAAAATTTAGAGGCATGTGTATCCCAAATCAAACTTTGGATGTGTCACAACTTCCTTATGCTTAATGCTGCAAAGACTGACTTGTTAGTGATTAAGCCTAATAACTATAAGCACTTGTCTGAGGAACTATGTCTTAATATAGATGGATGTATGATCACTGAGAGCTCACGCATTAGAAACTTAGGAGTTATTTTTGATCCGACTCTCACTTTTCTGTCTCATATCAAGGAAATCACTAAGACAGCATTTTTTCATCTCCATAATAAAGCCAAAATCCGCCCTGTTTTATCTCTCCGAAATGCTGAGATTGTTGTTCCTGCTCTTGTGTCCTCTAGACTGGATTATTGCAACGCTCTTTTCTCTGGCCTCCCTAGCTGTGCTATCAGAAATCTCCAGCTTGTGCAGAATTCAGCCGCAAGGCTTTTGACAAGAACCAGTAGATATAGCCACATAACTCCTGTCTTGGCATCACTTCACTGGCTGCCTGTTCAGACTAGAGCTGATTTTGAATTTCTTCTTTTAACTTATAAGGCCTTAAATGGACTTGCACCATTGTATTTAACCGAACTACTTACACCCTACCTTCCACCACGTCCTCTTCGCTCTCTTAATTCGCACCTACTTGTTATTTGTTAATAAAAAGTCAGCTGGCTGTAGAGCCTTCTCCTACCCAGAGCCCTTGAAGAGAGAGTCGCGACATCTCCGTTCACTCTAATGGGCCATTTTTTTCACAGCCATGGCGGATCGTGGAGCCTCCCAATAGTTCCCGGAAGTCGACAGCGGACGTATACGGCACACGCGGAGTTAAAGCAGAAAGACCATTTGTGATGCAGTCCTGAAGGGTAAGACATCTAAAAAATCAGATTGCATATTATCAGCATATCTGAATCAAGTTACCAGATGCGTTAAGGCATGTTACTGGTGTATTACTCGCTAAATTAGTAGATGCATGAAACATTAACCGATAAGCTAACATATTAGGCTAGCATACTGGCGAAAGTTAGCAACACATAAGGTTAACCATACGCAGCCTATTGATTTTACATTTCTTTCTCTTAAACCATTTTATCCAACGTTAGGGAATTAGTGAAAAAACACTTCTAATCGAGAGTTTTTGCTGGTCAGTTGGTATTAAATATTAACGTTAGCTTAATGAATATATAACATTGATGCAAGTGATAGAGTGGTGAGTGGAGGAGGTGAAATGAGGATATCATTTTGAAGTTTAAGCTAGTGCAATAAAGTTAATATTGCACTATAGAAAGGAAGATGGCTATATTGTGATATATTGCTGTTGATATGGATTTAGAGTGCATATGAGGCATCTAAAAAGCAAACAATAACGTAACTTTATGTAAACAAAAACGTGAGCGCCTTTAGGCTTTGTGTGTCTGATGACTATAATGTTACCTTCTATGTTATGTTGCAGCCCAACTGATTTTGCATAGGTGGCTAAGGGAGAGAGAAGTTTGAGGAACTGGGTGAGATGAAAAACACAAGGTAAATAATTCTGAAAAATGAAACATACTAGGCTAAGTGGGGAATTATACTTAAATCCAAAAGTGTTTGCTACTGAATTATGTAAGCAATCACACAAAACATATTTTTTACTGAATTATATAACTTGTTTGTGTATATTGATAACCTACTGTAGAAGCACTAGGTGCTGGTTGGTGGTGGAGGAGCTGTACTGCTGCAGGACTGTTCCTTGATGGAGGATGCTGCTCCAGCGATGTTATATAGGTCAGCAGTGGTGAGGACTAACAATGTTATGCAGGTCAGCAGTGGTGAGGACTAACGATGTTATGCAGGTCAGCAGTGGTGAGGACTAACGATGTTATATAGGTCAGCAGTGGTGAGGACTAACGATGTTATGCAGGTCAGCAGTGGTGAGGACTAACGATGTTATATAGGTCAGCAGTGGTGAGGACTAACGATGTTATGCAGGTCAGAAGTGGTGAGGACTAACAATGTTATGCAGGTCAGCAGTGGTGAGGACTAACGATGTTATATAGGTCAGCAGTGGTGAGGACTAACAATGTCATGCAGGTCAGCAGTGGTGAGGACTAACGATGTTATGCAGGTCAGCAGTGGTGAGGACTAACGATGTTATGCAGGTCAGCAGAGGTGAGGACTAACGATGTTATATAGGTCAGCAGTGGTGAGGACTAACAATGTCATGCAGGTCAGCAGTGGTGAGGACTAACGATGTTATGCAGGTCAGCAGTGGTGAGGACTAACGATGTTATGCAGGTCAGCAGTGGTGAGGACTAACGATGTTATGCAGGTCAGCAGAGGTGAGGACTAATGATGTTATGCAGGTCAGCAGTGGTGAGGACCAGCGATGTTATGCAGGTCAGCAGTGGTGAGGACCAGTGATGTTATGCAGGTCAGCAGTGGTGAGGACTAACAATGTTATATAGGTCAGCAGTGGTGAGGACCAGTGATGTTATGCAGGTCAGCAGTGGTGAGGACTAATGATGTTATGCAGGTCAGCAGTGGTGAGGATTAACGATGTTATGCAGGTCAGCAGAGGTGAGGACTAATGATGTTATGCAGGTCAGCAGTGGTGAGGATTAACGATGTTATGCAGGTCAGCAGAGGTGAGGACTAATGATGTTATGCAGGTCAGCAGTGGTGAGGACCAGCGATGTTATGCAGGTCAGCAGTGGTGAGGACCAGTGATGTTATGCAGGTCAGCAGTGGTGAGGACTAAGTGCTGTGAAAAGTGAGGTTGTTTTGGTTATGGTTGGTGGAGAACTGACTGGAGTATTTGTGGGAGCAATGGTTAGTTCAAATGTCTCCATTGCAACAACCAGTGGGGTTGGTAGGACTTTTGGAGCTGTGTGGGGGTTTGTGGATGTTGACACGTGGCTACTGTTGTTCCTTTTCACCTTTGTGGACTGGCTCTTGCTTCCAAGATGGCCATCTTTTAAGTGTTGTTTTTTTCTGTCATTTCGTATTTTTTTTGCCTCAATTCGCAACCTCAGCTGTATAAATCTTTTAATGATTTTTTTCTTTCACTCCACAGCATGATGGAAGCCTGCTGGAGAGTGCCTGAGCTTCTTGCTCCAAGACACCCACTGCGTCTGGGAGCTCCATGAAGGAGGAACCGGTCCTGGTCCTAAACAGTTCCTCGATTTTGTGGATGAAATCATAGGCCTTTTGGGAGGGACGACAAAGAGCACCTGCCTTAAACTCTTTAAGCTCCACTAAGGTACTGTTTTCTCTAGCAGGACTGTCATCATTGTGCTCTATTGCAATTTTGCATTTTCCACAGATGCTGGCAAACTTGATGACTTTGTGAATGATGTAGCCTGCAAGATGGAAGAGAATGCATTTCTCTGTTTTTGTGAGGTCAGGTGCTGTTCTGTTCACCGTCATCAGCTGTTCTGTTCTGCCAAAAAGGTATTGTCATCTTCCTGGTAGCTCCCTGACCTGATGGTTGTGAGGAACTGCCCCACAGATATGATTCGCAGTGCATGATGGAATTCCACTGGAGCTGGGACAGGATTTTTAGATCTCACACAGCTGAATGTGTTTTCAAGGCAGTCTTGTGTGAACCTAGATGTCAACACAAACCTGTGTCCTTGATTCAACATCTCCTCCTGTATGGCCAATATTGTTGTTGTTGCCATTATCACCCCTGTTTGAACAGGCTTCCAGCCTCCCTTTTCACCAATCTTCATCCCACGGAACAGATGGATGAAGTCCTGGAGGAAGGTGATGGCCTTTTTGTACTCCTCCATTTTGATCCTGCTCAAGGCTGTGATTGGATGGCGAGATGACATCAGATCAAACCAATGATCAACTTGCTCCAGCAGCCACGCTGTAGTCATGTATGTCAGAGGACGGTTTTCTTGCTGCACCATGTATTTCAGTCCAGCACTTGTTGCCTTACTGAATACATTTAGAGCAGGACCAACCTTCATCTTTTCAAAATGACTTGGCTCAATGGCTGCAGCTGAGAGATGGGGAGCTATTTTTAATGCCATCCCTTCTTGAAAGGTCAGTAAGTCCTTAATAGGGACCACTGAAGCCTCGTTAGTGGGGAGGTTCTCTTTTTTTACAATATCCTGTGGAATACTAAACACCTGTCCACGGACAAGGGCACTTTTTAGATTTTTCACCAGATGCGGGACATCAGGCATGAAATGGAGCTGCCTGTCTGGTGTTGCTGGATGTGGCACTGATGTTGTCTTGTGGTCGACACCAAAGGATTTCCACATGGCCTGGTTAGGGCTACCCATGTCAGTGGTGACATTAAGCACATGTAGCCCGATGGATGCTGCCCTCTTTATAATTTCAATAATTATTGGCCGGTACTCTGCTCCATCTGTCGAATTGCTACTGTAATGATATGCCACTACTTGCTTCCATCTTGTTGTGTTTCCAGCCAACATAAATACACAAGCATGTGTGGCTACTCCTGTGTGACCTGGTAAAGTCACATCACCATACAGTTTGCCTGTAAGCATGTGGAGCTCCACACTGGGTGTAATTGCCATTTCATCCAAGGTCAACACACACTCCCTTTCAAGCTCGGTTAGTCCATCTACCTTCAGTTTTAGAAAATCAAAGATCTCTGTTAATACACCAGGCTCAAATTTAACACACTGCATTCTTCTTTGTAGGGTTCTGATTCCTGGTAGGGGAATCTACAATTCCTGCAGGGTTTTGTAACCCGTTGGACCAGCAGCAAAGCGGATTTTAATGCCTTTTTAATGGTCTCATTGCTCCATTTCATCCCTTTTGTGGTTAGTCTTCCTAATGCTTTCATTTGGTCTTTTGAAAAAGTTTTCTTTATTTTTTTGTCCCTAATTTCCATTGCCTTCTTGAGAGCTGCATTTTCCTTCCTTAATTTTTTCAGTGCTGCCTTTGCTTTTTGGTGATATTTTCTTGTTTCTTTATTTTTTTTAAATAGGTCCAACTGACTGGCTGCTGGCCTACTGGTAAGCTGACTTGTTGCTGGCTCACTGGTAAGCTGACTGGTTGCTGTCTCACTGGGTAGTGTCAGCTCTCCCTCTCTCTCCTCACTAGCCACATCCTCTCTTTCTTCACTTAGACTTTCCCTTCTGTCAGTGTCATCACCTCTTTCCTCAGTGTTTGAAACTGATGTAAGTAGTTGACATGGGGCTGTTAATTTTTAAGAATTCAAAATAAGTATTACTTAAACATAAGAACTATTACTAGAGTTAATAAGAGTTCAGAATTATACCTGTGCCACTGTTGACACTGTAGCTATGATCAGCAGCTATGACCTCAATATTTATAGGTCCAGGGGTGCACCATGTTGCAGGGGCCCTCCTCTTTTTGATTGCCGTGCAATGCACAAAGATGGTAGGTATGGCATCTGCCCTCAGCCTAAACTTGCCCTTTTTGGTCCTCACAAACTGGTCTGCCTCAAAGTGTACCTGCAGAATGACTTGAGTTAACCTCTCACACACATTGCTGTATTGTCTACCTATATAAGGTACCTATATAAGGGAACAGTTAATTCTTACTGGACAAATATACACTCACTATATATCAAAAGACAACCAAGACCATGATACAACTTTTTACAAATTCATCACTTCAGCAACTGATGCCAGTTGCTACATTTTGTTAAACATGTACAACTAATGAACTTCCACAATTTAGGCTGGGGAACAAAGATCACACCACATATCTCAAGGAAATTTCTCATTCAAGCCTATAAAGGTATGTCTAACCCTTTCCCCTCTGTCTTTTTCCCCCCTCTCTTTCAGTACAAGAACAGAGGGATTAGGGAGAGCCTAGAGACTGCCTGCAATGCCACAGCGCCCTCATCCTGAGTCTCAGCTCTCTGAGTTTTGCAAGCCTTTCCCTCCTCCCTGTTTTTAATAAATCAGTCTAAGCTTCCTCCTCCAAGAACCGTAACCTTATCGTGGTGGAGGAGTTTGAGTGCCCTAATGACCCTAGGAGCTATGCTGTCGGGGGCATTTTGCCCCTGGTTGGGTTTCCCATGGCAGATTGGTTCTGGGCGAAGGGTCAGACGAAGAACGGTTCAAAAGACCCTTCATGATGGATACAAACAAGGACACGTGTACCCGGCCCGGAGGGTTACCGGGGCCCCGCCCTGGAGCCAGGCCTGGGGTTGGGGTCCGTGGGCGAGCGCCTGGTGGTTGGGCCTTCGCCCATGGGGTCCGGCCAGGCCCAGCCCGAACCGGCTACATGGGCTCGTCCCCCTGCAGGCCCACCACCCGCAGAGGGATCCAGAAGGGTTCGGTGCAATGTGGATTGGGCAGCAGACCAAAGCGGGGGCCTTGGCGGTCCGATCCTCGGTTACAGAAGTTGGCTCTTGGGACATGGAATGTCACCTCTCTGGTGGGGAAGGAGCCGGAGCTTGTGGAAGAGGTTGAGCGCTACCGGCTAGATATAGTCAGTCTCACCTCGGCACATAGTTCCGGCTCTGGAACCCTAGTCCTTGAGAGGGGTTGGACTCTCTCCTTCGCTGGAGTTGCTCCGGGTGAGAGGCGGAGGGCCGGGGTGGGCTTTCTGATAGCCCCCAGACTCTCTGCCTGTACGTTGGGGTTTACCCCGGTAGACGAAAGGGTTGCTTCCCTGCGCTTTCGGGTCGGGGAATGGGTCCTGACTGTTGTCTGTGCTTATGTGCCAAACAACAGTTCAGAGTACCCGCCCTTTTTGGAGTCCCTGGGATGGGTGCTGGACAGTGCCCCGACCGGGGACGCCATTGACCAGGACAGCCTAGGTCGCAGGTCAATGATCAACTTTGTAGTCGTATCATTTGACCTGCGGCCATATGTTCTGGACACTCGGGTGAAGAGAGGAGCAGAGCTGTCAACTGATCACCACCTGGTGGAGAGTTGGATCAGATGGTGGGGGAAGACGCCGCGCAGACCTGGCAGGCCCAAACAAACAGTTAGGGTCTGCTGGGAATGCCTGGTGGAAGAACCTGTCGAGATGATCTTCAACTCCTACCTCCGGGAGAGCTCCGACCACGTCCCGAGGGCAGAGGGGGACATTGAGTCTGAATGGGCCTTGTTCCGCTCTGCCATTGTCGAGGTGGCGGTTGTGAGCTGTGGCCGCAAGGCCGCTGGGGCCAGTCGCGGCGGTAATCCCCGAACCCGCTGGTGGACACCAGAGGTGAGGGGAGCCATCAGGCTGAAGAAGGAGGCCTACAGGGCATGGTTGGTGTGTGGGTCTCCGGAAGCAGCTGACGGGTACTGGCAGGCCAAGCGGAGCGCAGCGGCGGCAGTCGTGGAGGCAAAAACTCGGGCGTGGGAGTAGTGCGGTGAGGCCATGGAGGAGAACTATCGATCGGCTCCAAAGAAGTTCTGGCAAACCATCCGGCGCCTCGGCGGGGAAGGCGGCAACTTGCTCACACTGTTTACAGTGGGGGCGGGGAGCTGCTGACGCCAACTGGGGACATTGTCGGGTGGTGGAAGGAATACTTTGAGGAGCTACTCAATCCCACCAACATGTATTCCAGTGAGGAAACAGAGCTGGGGGTCTTGGGGGCGGGTCGTCCAATTTCGGGGGCAGAAGTCGCCGAGGTAGTGAAGGAACTACACGGTGGCGGAGCCCCGGGGGTGGATGAGATTCACCCTGGATATCTCAAGGCTCTGGATGTTGTAGGGCTGTCCTGGCTGACACACCTCTGCAATATTGCGTGGACATTGGGGGCAGTGCCTCTGGAGTGGCAGACCTGGGTGGTGGTCCCCATTTTCAAGAAAGGGGACCAGAGGGTGTGTTCCAACTACAGGGAGATCACACTCCTCAGCCTACCCAGTAAGGTCTACTCCAGGGTGCTGGAGAAGAGGGTCCAGTCGATAGTTGAACCTCAGATTGAGGAGGAGCAATGTGGTTTTCGTCTCGGACGCGGAACTGTGGACCAGCTCTTTAGCCTTGCCAGGGTGCTGGAGGGGGCATGGGAGTTCGCCCAACCAGTCCACATGTGTTTTGTGGATTTGGAGAAGGCTTACGACTGTGTCCCCAGGGGCATCCTGTGGGGGGGTGCTCCGGGAGTATGGGGTTGGTGGCCCCTTGCTAAGGGCCATGCAGTCCCTGTACCGAAGGAGCATGAGTCTGGTTCGCGTGGCTGGCAGTAAGTCGGACCTGTTCCCGGTGAGGGTTGGACTCCGCCAGGGCTGCTCTTTGTCACCGGTTCTTTTCATAACTTTTATGGACAGAATTTCTAGGTGCAGCCGAGTGGTGGAGGGTGTCAGGTTCAGTGATGGGAGGATCTCGTCCCTGCTTTGTGCAGATGACGTGGTCCTCCTAGCTCCATCGATCAGTGACCTCCAGCTCTCACTGGGACGGTTCGCAGCTGAGTGTGAAGCGGCTGGGATGAGAATCAGCACCTCCAAGTCTGAGGCCATGGTCCTCAGCTGGAAAAGGGTGGATTGCCCACTCCAGGTCGGGGGGGATGTCCTTCCTCAGGTGGAGGAGTTTAAGTATCTCGGGATCTTGTTTACGAGTGAGGGTAGGATGGAGCGGGAGATTGACAGATGGATTGGGGCAGCGTCAGCAGTGATGCAGGCGCTTAACCGGTCCGTTGTAGTGAAGAGGGAGCTTAGCCAGAAAGCGAAGCTCTCGATTTACCGGTCGATCTACGTTCCAACCCTCACCTATGGTCACGAGCTCTGGGTAGTGACCGAAGGAATGAGATCGTGAGTACAAGCGGCCGAAATGAGTTTCCTCCGCAGGGTGGCTGGGCTCAGCCTTAGGGATAGGGTGAGGAGCTCAGACATCCAGGAGGGACTCGGAGTAGAGCCGCTGCTCCTCCACATCGAGAGGAGCCAGTTGAGGTGGTTCGGGCATCTGGTAAGGATGCCTTCTGGACGCCTCCCTTGGGAAGTGTTTCGGGCGTGTCCAACTGGGAGGAGACCTCGGGGCCGCCCCAGAACACGCTGGAGACTACTACCCGGCTGGCCTGGGAACGCCTCGGGGTTCCCGCGGAAGAGCTGATGGAAGTGGCTGGGGAGAGGACTGTCTGGGCTTCTCTGCTGAGGCTGCTGCGACCCGGACCCGGATAAGCGGAGGAGGAGGAGGAGGAGGAGGAGGATGATGACGACGACGACGAGTCTAAGCTTCCCAGTGATGTGGTCTTTGTTTGTGGAAAAAGTGCAAATACAGGTGTTTTGAATGTAATTACCTAACATATTTTGTTGTTGTTGTATGTTTTATTTTTATTTTATTGTTTCTGAATGAGTGAGAAATTTATTTAATGCATTCATAGCCATTAATAATGCACAGTAAAAAAAACAAATGCGACATATATGTTTGTGTATAAGCTATTGCCACTGGTATTCCATTGACCCATAGCTGATTATCATTGATAGTCACCTCTTGGTTGTCTTCTTTCCTATCTGAAAGTTATAGAGTTTACAGTAGTCATTGAATAATTCCGATTATTACATAATCAAAAATATAGGGATGTGATTGCTCTTGGCTAGCATACAAGACTAAGGACCTATTTTTTTAAACCATTCAAAGCCATAAACAACAGCAACACACTCTTTAACCAAGGTAACATTAGCCTAAAATATATCACATAACTGTAGCTGTTAACACTAACTTTAATCCTTAAATACTGTCGAAATTTACTTTTCAAAAGACATAATGATGTAAGTACACATGCTGTTCTAAATAAATATTGTGAATTGATGCATTTAATTACCAGTTTAGGAGTTTTGTGTCTCTGACTAGGGTATTTAAACTTCCGGGAACTAGTCGAAGTCTACATGAGTCACGTGACGCACAAGCATTTTGGACTTCTGTTGTCGCGACTCTGTTATATTCTACGGCACTGCTCCTACTGTGCTCCTTATGTTTGGTGCATGTTTGGCCATTTCCAGGGGTCATAAATGAACAAACTCGTCCTACAGATTTCATCCGATCGACTTCAAACCTTGGTCTGTCCCATCCCAAGACCTTGAAGATGAAAAGTTATCAAAAGCTTGAGTTTTCGTCAATGCATGTGACCGTGGGATGGCATCAAAGTTAGGGGTCTCACCACTAAACAGGAAGTAGTTTATAACTCCAGCATACATTTTGGCCAAACTTCACAGGATTGATGACAGTCCTGTCCTGAACACATCTACATGTCAATAATTAGAAATAAACATAGCGCCCCCTACTGGCAATGGGACTGTCATGTTTTAGACTTTAATGTACATCTCCTACAGATTTGACCAGATCCACTTCAAACTTGGTGAAAAAAGTAATAAGACGTTGATGATGCTTTATTGTGGGAACTGTGAGTTTTCATCAAAGGGCGTGGCCACGGCCTGGCGGCGAACTTTGATGTTTCGCCGTGATGATAAACGTTGCTGTAACTTGACTCCACGTGGGAATATCTTGCCAAAACTTCACACATATGATGACAGTCCAGCCCTGAACACATCTACTAAGGAATTTTGAATCACCGCCTGTTACGACCCAGTATGTGTCTAGGGGTAAGGGAAGCAACATAAAACCAAACAATGAAGTGAATAAGGCAAGCTGCCTTAATTCCTTAAAGCCTTTATTCATACACAAAATAAATACAAGCTACGCGGTACAGAAAAGAAAAAACGCGCTCGCAGGCTCTGTAACACAACCCGGAAATCGGGCTTCACGAAGGGAGCCTCGGCGGTAAAGTACGTTTAAACAAACTCAGGGAAGGGCGGCGGGTGACGGCAAACCATAAAACAATCAAAACAAAACTCTGACTTGTCACCAAAAAAAAACAAACACCCCAACTAACTTAACTAACGGTGGTGGAGGACCACCCAAAATAACAAAACATAAACAAATCTGTCTGTCTGCTCTATGACTTACCTCACAAACATAATGACACTCAAACCGACACCTATAAAGCTAGTGTACTAACATCAAACAATCTACATGTGTGGACAACGGATATGAGTCTAGGCTACAAAGCTAAATCCTAAAGCCCATAGATTCCCAAATACAATAACAACAATGAACAGATTAAGGCAGCCGAAAACACAAATGGAGTGAGGCGGACTGCTCAGATTAAATCACAGCCGCCCTTGCTCTTGACTCCGTGCAGCTTTTAAAGGTTCAGACGAGGGGCCGGTGAAGCGGTGATTGGCTGGAACCGATGACGACAGCGAGGGGGCCGGCCGACCAGCAAGCGAGGGAACACTGAACAGCAGCAGAGGAGAGTGGGCTGGAGGCGTCGTCCGCCGGGGATTCCCTCCAGAAGAACAGACAATTAGATACACATAAATGATTGACAAGTGCTGGCCGAATAATTCCCATAATGACATGCACAGCACCTTAAACACAGAAAATAAATGTACTAAGGTCCGGAGACCGTAACACCGCCATAGCGCCACCTACTGGCAACAGAAAGCTACTTTATACATTCTTTGATGTCCCGCTTCTAGCAGGTTAATCAGACCCACCTCAAACTTGCTGGTCTAAGTCCTTAGACCTTGATGATACTTAAAAATGAAGCTTTTGAGTTTTCATCAAACGCTGTCACCGTGGCGCCGCCTTGTTCGCCATTAAACACGATGTTGTTTTGAAGGGACAAGGGATGCTTGAAAACTCACCAAACATGACATACACATCACAGGTTGCAAGTCCTGTTGTCTGATGTGATTTTTGTGCTTTGATGCACCAAGATGGCTCAACAGCGCCCTCTAGAATATTTCAATTAAGCAGCCCCCAAAGCTGCTTTGACCTGCATGTATGAAACTTGGTAGGCACCTGTAACACTCAATCACGTTCAAAAAAGCCTCTTGGAGCCCTGCTCCAAACTCAACAGGAAGTCCGCCATTTTGAATTTACTTGTGCCACGTTTGTGCATTTTTGCCCATTTCCAGGGCTTGTAAATTAACAAACTTGTCCTACAGATTTAATCAGATTGGCTCCAAAGTTGGTGTATGTAAGCGTGACTACGTTGTGACCAAAAGTTATCACAGGATTTGCCCAATGTTGAATGGCGCGTCTGCTGCTAAGCGTTGAATCTTGAGGTCTCGCCATAAAAAACGAAATTGCTGTAGCTTTGGCATAAATGGTCCTGTCTCCACCAAACTTCACATGATTCATATTAGTCCTGCCCTGAACACATTTTCATTACCATATTGCCTGATACTCATAGACCCACCTAGTGGCGACAGGAAGTAGGTCTCATCAAACACTTATCTTTTTCGATTTATCTGAAAATTACATACTGTGGTGTATATTTGATGTACAAAAACATGATGTATAATTAGTGCTCTCTCCAACTCCCTCTAGTGGAAAGCGGAAGTGATTCAAAATGTGAAATATGTTATTCCAGCACTGTATCAAGAATATGCAGAGCCACTCCTGCATGCGATATCTAACTTTGTTGCGTGAAGATGCGAGGGCCCGTTCATCGCTGCTTGCAGCTTTAATATTGTACTTGGTTTTTATTGTAACCTGTATTGAGACCATGTACCATGGTGATTTTGCACTTTAAATAAATTGATTGATTGATTGATTGGTTGATTGGTTGATTGTTGAACCCTGTGGAGCCTTGTGGAAAACCTCCACTGTATGTGTGTGTGTGTGTGTGTACAGGGCCCTGTTTCAAAAAGCAGGCTCAACAAACTCTGATCTCTGATCCTGATCAGGCCCAGTCAGCCTGAGGGAAGCTGGTTCACAGTGAGCACCAGCAGACATCATCAGCAGAGTGCAGATAACATGATTTCATCCAAAACTGAATCAGATTTGAAGACATGAAAAATCAATGTGCACCATCAGCTGAACAGAGTGAGGTGTGATGGGAACAGCCTGCAGAGCGTGTTCATATGTGAAGTGATGTGATGTCATGTGATGAGGTCATGTGTCTAACATACAGAAACATGTTTCTATCTTAACAGTGTTCATATATTTGAATATAATTGATTCAGCTGTAATGTGATGGAGCCCAAACACACTGGGCACAAACTCAACATCAAACACACAGATATTAAACACACTGGAACTGAGCCTGACGTCATGACGATGTGGACACCAGGCTGATGGAGCTATTATGGGATGTTGAGTCCCATCAATGAGCCAGTTCCATCTTTGAATATATGAGACGTCTTGATCAATGACCTCATCATGTGTCCAGGTAGATTCATTAACACTGACACACTTGCAGCTCTGTGGAATTCCTCTGTGATGATCCGCTCTGATTTGAACAGGCCACTTTTAAAGATGGGGAGAGTGTCGGTGAACCAAAATTCAAAATCTCATGGAGCAAAGTCCATAAGCGGTTCACAGCAAGACCAGTAGCTGTTGAGAGGGACTGTGGCTACATGATGGCTATAGTGTCAGATCCAAAGCAGGGTACAGACATGAGAGTGAACCAAACCCAAACCATGGCTCCAGAACAGAGACCATCCATATCACAGACCATTTTTCAAACGCAGCAGCTTTCACGTTTCAAGTAGGCCTAGTTGTGTCATCACACACAGATGCACACACCACTGTTGTTCAAAGTAACAATAACTTTAATTTTAAATTCTAGTTGAGGTCAGTGTTTTCAAGGATAATAAATATTTCACAAATGGCATAAACAGTGTAAAGAAATACATCCTCACCAGATTTACAACATTTACAGAACAGATGCTGAACAGTGTGATATGTCTGAAGAAGATGTCTTAGTCAGTCTACTGTCATCACATGCACATTTCCCCAGGCATTTCCACTTGTGTGTATTAATACTGGCATCACCACACCAACTGCAGTGGAAGCTGTTGATGAAGCAGGTTAACTTATTCGCTGCTTTACAAACTATTTACAAATCAAAAGTTTTGATTTAGCAATAAGATTCCACCAATTTTATTTTAAGATACAAGTTTGATATAGATTCCTTTGCACAATGTTCAATATGTTTTAATATGACCACAATAAGAACTGTATTGTACTCAGGGTGAAATGCCACCTCTTACAGGCCTGGATGCACCAAACGACTGTTGGGTCACCTCATGTGACCTGTGTCTCAGCCAAAGGTTGCACATGAACACGCCACGAAGACTACAGCCAACAGCTAAACTCTGAAATTATTGACACTAGAATACGTTTAATCATACAATGATGATATGAGCCATATGGTGACCTTAAACAGCTGCTGACAAAGCAGAGCTCTTTACAACAAACACTGTCCCTCTCGGCTGCCGTACCCGGCCAGGTGCCGCACAGACTCCACCTCCTCACCTCTCCGATCTTCTTCGTTTTGATGACTGTGTTCACTGTAGACCTCCTCACTAATGTTGCACTCAGGTTCAAATTGAAAAGGCTTAACAGGTGACATGTTTTTACTGCCGTACAGTCAAGAGAATGGGATGAAAGGCCAGTGCAACCATCTGACGTCACTACCCAGACTGCATTGCGGTGTAAACAACAATGGCGGCCAACAAGAGAAAAAATTGTTTTAAATTTAATAAAAAATAATACATCTACAGTGTTTTTAAAATTACCTTCACATAGCTGATGCCAATCTAGTAAAGACTATAAGTCTTCATAGTCTGGGTTCCTGTTAACACTGACACACCTGCAGCTCTGTGGAAATCCTCTGTGATGATCCCTTCTGATTTATATCCAGAGAAAACCACTGAAACAGCTCAAAGTCTTTTCAGAGCCAGGGACACTTTTCTTACGGGCCGACAAACCGCTGTCTCTCCTCAGATGATGATGTGTAATATATGATATATGTGGGTGGAACAGATTATTATAAATGATAGTGTGAGGTCAAACAGTATCTTTCATATAGACACTCCTCCAGGAACCACAAGACGTCACCTTCTCCTTACACAACAGGCCCTAAATCATTTCTGACTCAACCTCAACCTCATAGTAACTGACTGAGAGTTACACTGATCCTGGTTTCTGATGTTTGTGAAGAATTACAGCGGAGACATTTCCTGGACAGTTTGAAGCTTTAATCATTTTGTCTTCACTGCAAGCAACAACCATCATCATCATCATCATCATCATCATCATCTGCCATAATCATCACCCTCAAACATTCACATCAACCAAACAGCTGATGACTCTGACATTCATCCACCAGTCACGATGTCTGGTCTTAGCCACAGTTTGACATCGAGTGAAAACAACTTCTGAAGTTGGAGATTAAAAGTGAATCATAAAAACACTCGTTTATTAGAATTCATACAAAAAACACCACAAAATGATCATGTTAGAAATAAAGATGTTAAAGAAAGATGTCAAAGACGTTAAACAAAGAAATAAAGAAATAAAACTACTGCGGGACAAAAAGCTGCAGATTAATAAATTCATTAATAAGTTTAACTTTTCTCAGTAAATCTATCGACTGACTTGACATCTATTTTCAAACACTTGAGATTTTGTCATCAGGAACTTCCTGTTGTTGTTTACTGATGTCTGGACCTGTGAAGGTTGGACTGATTCGTTTTGTTGCCTCAGTGATGTTCTAACTTCCACTGTGGCTGTGACGTCATAACATCTGACATGACGTCATCGTGTCCACTGTGATGTCACATTTTGTTCCAGATGTAAAATGAAAGTCGTGTGTTCAGCTGTCAGACGATGTGAGTGGACAGGAAGTCTGAAGACATGTCAGTAGTCACATCATCTGCAAAACGTCAGCAGGACGCCATCACTGCGTACGCATCACACTGAGTCACAGCTGCTGCAACGTCGACTGTTTCACTTCAGTTAGTTTATACGGACAAAGTTCATCATGTCGCAGCTTTTCGTCTTTTAGTTACCTGTAAATTATAATAATAATAATAATAATAATAATAATAATAATAATAATATAATAATCAGGAGGGGTAAGAAGTTCTTTCTCAGACCTGTTGTTTTTCCATAATCCTGCTGACCAACAAACAAACAAACAAACAAACAAACAAGCAGAACTGAAAATATAACCTCCTCTCTGGATCAAACGTGGTGAGAAATTCAAGCTCATTTTGTTGTTTTCTATCCTGTAATTTTATCATGTTGACCTATTGTCCTTCTGTCTTTCTGTCCGTCTGTCCTTCTTGACGATGGACCCCTCCCCAGGTTTCTTTCATTTCTCCCTGTTGAAGCGTTTTTGGGAATTTTTTTCTTTGTCTGCAGGGAAAGTCTGAGGACAGACAGGTCTGAGGGTCTGAGGACAGACATGTCTGAGGGTCTGAGGACAGACAGGTCTGAGGGTCTGAGGACTCGATTTTAATTATTAGAAAATAATAGAAAATAAAATACAGAATCTGATGAATGACAAGCTGCACCCGTCACCATGGTTACTGATCACATTACTGTCAGTCATGTGATCAAACTCAACAACCAAAAAAACTGTTTGTCTCATCAGATTCAAATGTCGTTTTTAACCAGGCGTGATTCATCTGTTGACTCTCTGCCTTCTGATTGGCTGTCTGCTCTGTCAGTCATCACTGATGCTCCTCTGAATGACGTGTGTGTGTGTGTGTGTGTGGTCAGAGCAGGTTGGTATCAAACTGTCAGACTGAATAACGTCAAGTGATTGGTCATCTAAAACCTTCAGCCTGACTGATAAACACTTGCAACAGGTAAGAGTCACCTGGTCTGAGGTCATCACAGGTCACTGATGACATCATCATAACTGAAGTACGAGTGTACAGAGTGTCTGAACTGAATTCATCCCACAGGAAATGAGACATAGATTTTCAGAATAAGAGCATGTTGAGTCTTCGATGCTTCAGGCTTGCTGTTTGCTGTGACGTGTCACTGAGGCTTTACGGCAAGGTTCGTCCAACGCTCCTCCGACAGGCGAGTTCCCACAGTGTAGAGCACAAACATGTTAAACAGCAACTGTCATCACACCACTGACTCCCTCAGGTTCTCATTTTGTACAGACTCAGAGGTGTTTAAGGGAGGTGCAGCATGGAGGAGAAACTCACTCTGAAGCTCCACCCGGGAGGGACGTACCTCACCCGAGACACCTGAGACAGGCTCATCTGTCTCCTGGCTGTCTCCGTACAGCTGACTGATTCGTTTACAGAGAAGTCCTCCTGTCTCGGGCGGCGAGACATCTCGCTGCCCCTCCTTCTCTCTGTATTTGTAGGATGCCAGTTTGACTGTGCGCTGCAGAAGATGTTTCCTGTAGGCTCTCTGGATCACTGTTGCCGCCACTTCTTCCTGTTTCCTCCGCAGAGTGCTGCTGATTGGTTCATATGACACCTGCAGGTAAGAATCATCATCACCTGTGACTTCAGAAAACTTTGAGAAATTATCAACATTAGTTTGTTTTTATGTCAACAAATACGATAAGGATGACATGACGTGATGACACGAGACAAGAAGAGAAGGGACAAGACATTGTGACGTGACGAGATGAGACGAGACGATATGAGATGAGACGTGACAAGACATGATGACGTGACGAGACGAGATGAGACGAGACAAGATGAGACGAGTTGAGACAAGATGTGACGTGATGACATGACAAGATGAGCAACAAGACCGGACAAGATGAGACAAGACATGATGATGTAACGAGATGAGACGAGACAAGATGAGACAAGAGGAGACTAGATGAGATGAGACATGATGACGTGATGAGACGAGACAAGACATGACAGTGATATGACATTATGATGACACAAGTGTAACCTTGGAGGGGTTGTTGGCCATGAACTTCTCCTCCATGCTGGCCTTCAGAGTGTCCATCTCTCCTGAATCACCTAAAACCTGCAGATAGATGATTCAGTAAGATTTAATGAGATACAATGAAACATCACGATACTATAAAATATAGCGAGATATAAATGTAGAATAAGTGATGAAGCTGAGGTGAGCAGGTGATGATGTTACCTGTGCCGTGAGTGCTAGCAGGATGTCCAGACAGTGGATTTTGTCTCCAGGAACCAGAGGTAGATCCATGTGGATCAGTCGGATGGTGTTGGGTTTGGGGATCCTCAGAGGATCCTTCAGAGTGTCGCAGAATTCAGACAGCTTACTGTGGAACACATGAGAACCCGTTAGAGTTCTTAGGAGAACACACCAGAGTCAGACAGAAGGACACGCAGGTGGGACTCACCTGTATTGGATGAACTGGGAGGCGTCGGGGTCAAACTTCTCCCAGGTTTCATAAAACATCTCAAAGTCATCCTCACACAGCGGGTCAGCGCTCTCCTCCGTCGCCACATTGAAGTTCTCCAGGATGATGGCGATGTACATGTTGACCACCACCAGGAAGGACATGATGATGTAGGTGGTGAAGAAGATGATGCCGATGCCCGGGCTGCCGCAGTCCCCTCTGACCAGCGATCCAGGGTTTTCTAAGTCAGGGTCACAGTCCGGCGGCGTGTTCATGATGGGATTCAGCAGACCGTCCCATCCGGCTGACGTGGTAATCATAAACAAGCAGATCATGCTGTTCCCAAACGTCTCAAAGTTAAACATGTCATCGATCATGGCCTCCTTCCTCACGTACGCAAAGTTCGACATGCCGAAGATGGAGAAGATAAACATGATGAGGAAGAGGAGGAGGCCAATGTTGAAGAGGGCAGGAAGTGACATCATCAGGGCGAACAGCAGCGTCCGGATCCCCTTTGCTCCACGAATGAGACGAAGGACTCGACCGATACGAGCCAATCGGATTACACGGAAGAGTGTGGGTGAGACGAAATACTTCTCTATGATGTCAGCAAGGAGAAGGCCTGAAGAGAAGGAGGGAAGAAAAGGAAAGGAAAAGGGAAAGGAAAGACAGAACTGTATTTGCATCTAGTTTCCTTCTGAGATCAAAGAGAAAAAAAAATGATCATAAAAAGAGGAAACAGAAAAAATACTCACTTTATCTCTGATTAAAATTTAAAATTTCTAATTTCTTTAAATTTTAGACACAAGATGATTTCCGATGTTCTGAATGAATGATAAGACGATTACATCAGCAGACAACGATTTACCGATTTACCGACTCACCTACAATGGACAGGATGACGACCACAAAGTCAAAGATGTTCCAGCCGACAGCGAAGTAGTGCTGCCTGAGTGCAGTCAACTTGAGAACGCACTCTGAGGTGAAGATGATGATGAAGACAAGGTTGACCCAATAGAGAATGATTTCTTTCTCCTGGCTCTGCTCATCTGTCTCCACCATCATGGTCACCATGTTGAGACAGATCAACACCATGATGAAGATGTCGAAGAACTGTGTGGTGACCAGGTCAAAGACCAGACCCTGGAACTTATTCTATCGGACAGAAAGAGAAGAAACACCTGAGCTCACCTGACCGCTCTGAATCACGTCAGACAGGAAGTACGTGACCTGACCTCAGGGCGGGGAACAGGTTTCTGAGGTTTCTTTGAGCCCAGTTTCTTCATGGCGTTGTAATATTTCTTCTGCTCCTCCGTCATGAAAATATCTTTGCCTCCCAAGTGAAGAAAAAAAAAGACAACAAACATTAACTCACAGATGAAAAGAAAGTGCTCCAATTGTATTATCTCGACCCCTCTGCTGAAAATCAAGTCTTTATTAAATTTATTATCTCGACCCCTCTAATTTATTATCTCAACTCCTCTGCTGAAAATCAAGTCTTTATTAAATGTATTATCTCCTCCCCTCTTCTGAAAATCTTTTTTTTATTAAATTTATTATCTCCTCCCCTCTTCTGAAAATCTTTTTTTTATTAAATTTATTATCTCCTCCCCTCTGCTGAAAATCAAGTCTTTATTAAATTTATTATCTCCTCCCCTCTGCTGAAAATCAATTCTTTATTAAATTTATTATCTCGACCCCTCTGCTGAAAATCAATTCTTTATTAAATTTATTATCTCCTCCCCTCTGCTGAAAATCAAGTCTTTATTAAATTTATTATCTCCTCTCCTCTGCTGAAAATCAAGTCTTTATTAAATTTATTATCTTGACCCCTCTGCTGAAAATCAGTTTTTTTTTATTAAATTCATTATCTCCTCCCCTCTGCTGAAAATCAGTTTTTTTTATTAAATTTATTATCTCCTCCCCTCTGCTGAAAATCAAGTCTTTATTAAATCTATTATCTCGACCCCTCTGCTGAAAATCAAGTCTTTATTAAATTTATTATCTCCTCCCCTCTGCTGAAAATCAAGTCTTTATTAAATTTATTATCTCCTCCCCTCTGCTGAAAATCAATTCTTTATTAAATTTATTATCTCGACCCCTCTGCTGAAAATCAATTCTTTATTAAATTTATTATCTCCTCCCCTCTGCTGAAAATCAAGTCTTTATTAAATTTATTATCTCCTCCCCTCTGCTGAAAATCAGTTTTCTATTAAATTTATTATCTCCTCCCCTCTGCTGAAAATCAAGTCTTTATTAAATTTATTATCTCCTCTCCTCTGCTGAAAATCAAGTCTTTATTAAATTTATCTCCTCCTCTCTGCTGAAAATCAATTCTTTCTTAAATTTATTATCTCGACCCCTCTGCTGAAACTAAAGTCTCTGTTAATGTGATGTTTTTATCTAGCAGACGCATCATGGGTGAAATAAACAGTCAACACAGTGGCAAAACATTTCCACTTTGGAACTGTCAAAAACACGATACATGAACCTGTACCTGTATTGAACCTTTCAAACTCTTAAACACTATACGTGTTAAATTCACACGCTGGTGGCCGAGGTGACCCTAGGAGGTACCACCCGTTTAAACAGCCATCAGGAGAGATGTGGTGATCAGTATTTTACCCAAAGACACTTCAACATACAGACTGGAGGATCAAACCTCCGGTCTTCTGATTAGTGGACGACCCGCTGTACCTCCTGCACCACAGACGGATTCAGACAGCTGGGGTTTATGATGTCACATATCTAAGGAACCAATCCTGTCAGTGTGGAGCTTTTCATCAGCATGACGCTACGACGAAACGAGGGGTGTCAGGAAAATCTGGGTGAAGCTGTGTATCAGCAAAATTTATTTCATCTTCACTACAATGTGAGACAAACAGTCACCATCAGAACAGAAAATAAGCAAAGCCTGATAAAGCTTATAGTTAGGGCTGTCTCAGGCTTGCCCTGTACCAGCCCCTAGTTAGGCTGACTTAGTCTGCTGAAGGCCCCCTCTAAAATACACCGGGCACCTTCTCTCCTTCTCTCTCTCTCTCTCTCTCTCTCGTATCCTATTACTGCATCTTGCTAATTCGGCCATTCTGGATGTCATTAACTCAGCTTCTTCTCCGGAGCCTTTGTGCTCCACTGTCTCTCAGATTAACTCATATAGCGTGACGTGTGTGGTTGTGCTGCTGCCGTGGTCCTGCCAGGTGCCTCCTGCTGCTGCTGCCATCATTAGTCATTAGTCATACTTCTACTGTTATTATACACATATGACTATTGTCACACATGTATACTGCCAGGGGGTTAGGGTTAGGGTTAGCCAGAACTATAATTATAATATTATTACTTTCATTAATGTTGTTGTAAGCTACTGTCATTACCTGCCTATCTCTCTCTCTCTCTCTCTCTCTCTCTCTCTCTCTCTCTCATTGTGTCATGCGGATTACTGTTAATTTATTATGCTGATCTGTTCTGTATGACATCTATTGCACGTCTGTCCGTCATGGAAGAGGGATCCCTGCTCAGTTGCTCTTCCTGAGGTTTCTACCGTTTTTTTCCCCGTTAAAGGGTTTTTTTTTGTTTTTTTTTTTTCTTATCCGCTGCGAGGGTCATAAGGACAGAGGGATGTCGTATGCTGTAAAGCCCTGTGAGGCAAATTGTGATTTGTGATATTGGGCTTTATAAATAAAATTGAATTGAATTGAATTGAAGCAAAACAGGCAAACAGATAGCTTGGGCTGCAGGTGAGTGTCTGAGGGTGGAGAATGAACATCAGAGCCAGTTTAACACATGAACAGATTCTTCACATGTAAACAAACGTGTAAACAAGATAAACATCAGACTGTCAGAGAGAAGAAACTCATCTTTGCTTTCTGCTGGTTGAAGTTGTCGATGATGACTCCGATGAAGAGGTTGAGAGTGAAGAAGGAGCCGAAGATGATGAAGATGACAAAGTAAAGGTACATGTACAAGTTGTCCTCGTACATCGGCTGGGACTCCACCTACACACACACGCATTATGGTCACCATGGTAACCACTTTCAGGTCAATTTTACTTTACGTTGTAAAATCAAACTTGTATTTGTTAAACTAGGGTTAAAGTGTGTCTGTCTGAGAACAAAGGTAAGATTATTTCAGTACTACTATGAGTACTAGTATCTGTTACAGTTCTACTATGAGTATTAGTATCTGTAACAGTTCTACTATCAGTATTAATATCTGATACAATTGTACTATCAGTACTAGTATCTCTTACAGCACTGCTATCAGTATTAGTATCTGTTACAGTACTAGTATCAGTACTAGTAACTGTTACAGTTCTACTATCAGTATTAGTATCTGTTACAGTTGTACTATCAGTATTAGTATCTGTTACAGCACTACTGATAGTAATACTGTCACTGATACTAATACTGTTAGTTATTAGTATCTGTTACAGTACTACTATCAGTGCTAGTATCTGTTACAGTTCTACTATCAATACTACTAGCTATTACAGTTGTACTATGAGTGCTAGTATCTGTTACAGTTCTACTATGAGTATGAGTATCTGTTACAGTTCTACTATCAGTATTAGTATCTGTTTAAGTTCTACTATCAGGACTAGTATCTGTTAAGCACTACTATCAGTATTAGTATCAGTGACAGGACTACTATCAGTACTAGTATCTGTAACAGTTCTACTATGAGTATTAATATCTGTTACAGCACTACTATCAGTGCTAGTATCTGTTACAGTTCTACTATCAGTATTAGTATCAGTGACAGTACTACTATCAGTACTAGTATCTGTTACAGTTCTACTATTAGTACTAGTATCTGTTACAGTTCTACTATCAGTATTACTATCAGTGACAGTACTACTATCAGTACTTGTATCTGTTACAGTTCTACTATGAGTACAGGTATCTGTTACAGCACTACTATCAGTACTAGTATCTGTTACAGCGCTACTATCAGTGCTAGTATCTGTTACAGTTCTACTATGAGTATTAGTATCAGTCACAGTACTACTATCAGTACTAGTATCTGTTACAGTTCTATTATCAGTACTAGTATCTGTTACAGTGCGGCTATCAGTACTAGTATCTGTTACAGTTCTACCATCAGTATTCGTATCAGTGACAGTACTACTATCAGTGCAAGTATCTGTTACAGTTCTACTATGAGTATTAGTATCAGTGATAGTACTACTATCAGTACTAGTATCTGTTACAGTTCTACTATCAGTACGAGTATCTGTTACAGTTCAACTATCAGTATTAGTATCAGTGATAGTACTACTATCAGTACTAGTATCTGTTACAGTTCTACTATCAGTACGAGTATCTGTTACAGTTCAACTATCAGTATTAGTATCAGTGATAGTACTACTATCAGTACTTGTATCTGTTACAGTTCCACTATCAGTACCAGTATCTGTTACAGCACTACTATTGGTACTAGTATCTGTTAGAGCACTACTATCAGTGCTAGTATCTCTTACAGTTCTACTATCAATACTAGTATCTGTTACAGTTCTACTATCACTACTAGTATCTGTTACAGCACTATTATCAGTACTAGTATCTGTTACAGCACTACTATCAGTACTAGTATCTGTTACAACACCACTATCAGTACTAGTATCTGTTACAGTTCTACTATCAGCATTAGTATCAGTGACAGTACTACTATGAGTACTTGTATCTGTTATAGTTCTACTATGAGTATTAGTATCAGTGACAGTACTACTATCAGTATTAGCATCAGCGACAGTACTACTATCAGTGCTAGTATCTGTATAGCACTACTATCAGTGCTAGTATCTGCTACAGTTCTACTATGAGTATTAGTGTCTGTTACAGTTCTACTATCAATATTAGTATCAGTCATAGTACTACTATCAGTATTAGTATCTGTTACAGCACTACTATCAGTACTAGTATCTGTTACAGCACTACTATCAATATTAGTATCAGTCATAGTACCACTATCAGTATTAGTATCTGTTACAGCACTGCTATCAGTACTGGTATCTGTTACAGTACTACTATCAGTATTAGTATTTGTTACAGTTAAACTATGAGTATTAGTATCTATGACAGTTCTACTATGAGTATTAGTATCTGTTACAGTTCGACTATCAGTATTAGTATCTGTTACAGTTCTACTATCAGTACTAGTATCTGTTATGGCACTACTATCAGGATTAGTATCAGTCACAGTACTACTATCAGTACTAGTATCTGTTACAGCACTACTATGAGTATTAGTATTTGTTACAGTTCTACTATGAGTATTTGTATCTTTTACAGTTCTACTATCAGTATTAGTATCTCACAGTTCTACTACTATTAGTACTAGTATGTTACAGTGTGGTGTTAGTACCAGTATAAGTCTAACTATTATCTGCTCCAGTATAAATAAAAGTTATTGTTGTGTAATAGATTAAATTTACTCATCCACCTGTTTAAAATGTAATCAGTAATGTAACTATTCCAGTCCATGACAGTATCTTATTATATTTGATTTGTTTTCTAACAAATGTTTTAAACTGGGTAATAAAGCCAAAAGGTTAAAAAACACAAGTCCATAAATGTATTTAAATTTGTCCCAATGGCCTGGCTGAGCTGCTTTGTCCAGAAATGTTTTCAAATAATAAAGAAATCAACAGAATCAATGTTCGATCCAACATTTAAACTTTTTACCACAAGAACATTCAGAACTTTGATTAGTAACTATAATTTAGTTATTTAACCCTAACCCAGGACCAGTATCAAGACCAGGACCAGGGCCAGCATCAGTAGCAGTATTAGTAAACTCATTAAAAGTATCAGAGGGTGAACTGACGTCTCTGGAGTCCACGGCAGCGTACATGATGTCCATCCATCCTTTAAACGTGGCCTGAAAGACACCAAGTAAACAGTTAAAAAAAAGTGAAAGTAGAAACAGACTCAGCTCAGACAAGGGGTTTTCAGTCGCACAACATTTCTCACAGGTCTGACTCTAATGTCATGTGATTCACAGGTAATCAGTGGTTAAAGTGAGGAGGTGAACACGTGTTGGCGTCATCAGACAAATTTAACAGACACCATGTTTCTACTTCCTGACTCTGGGCTGGGACCCTCAGATCGAGACCCCAAGGTTGGAACCCCCAGGTTGGGCCCCCTGGGTTGGGACCCCAGGTTGGGACCCCGGAGCTGGAACCCCAGGGTTGAGATCCCCAGTTTGAGACCCCTGGTTTGGGATCCCAGGGTAGAGACCTTCAGGTGGGGACCCCAGGGTTGGGATCCCCGGGTTGAGATCCCCAGGTTGGGACCCCAGGGTTGGGACCCCCGGGTTGAGATCCCCAGGTTGGGACCCCTGGGTTGGGACCCCAAGGTTGGAACCCACAGGTTGGGACCCCGGGGCTGGAACCCCAGGGTTCAGATCCCCAGTTTGAGACCCCTGGTTTGGGATCCCATGGTAGAGACCTTCAGGTGGGGACCGCAGGGTTGGGACCCCCGGGTTGAGATCCCCGGGTTGAGATCCCTAGGTTGGGACCCCAGGGTTGGGACCCCCGGGTTGAGATCCCCAGGTTGGGACCCCTGGGTTGGGATCCCAGGGTTGGGACCCCCGGATTGAGACCTGTTATGAGTGATGGTTTAATATTTCAGATGTCAGACTGGATCTCTCGGACTCACCACCTGCAGCAGAGACAGGTAGCCCATCCCAACGTTGTCGTAGTTGACCTTTAAGTTCTTCCAGCGGACCTCGGTGGAGTTGTCTGCAATCAGTGCGAGACACTCTGTCCTGTTGTTGATGTCCTCAGGGGGAAACACTTCCTGGGATGTCTCATTGAAACAGTAATAAAACTTTCCTGCGAACAGATTGACGCCCATGATGCTGAAGATCAGCCAGAAGATCAGACACACGAGCAGCACGTTGAAGATGGATGGGATCGCTCCAACCAGGGCGTTCACCACCACCTGAGGACAGACAGGGACAGAGAGACAGGTCAGAGACTGAGAGACAGGTCAGAGACAGACAAGACAGACAATGAGAGACAGACAGAGAGACAGGTGTTAGGGAACAGACAGACACTGGCTACGGTTACATGATGGCTTCTCATTCAGAATGAAATGAATCTGAATGAAATCATTCAGAATTAAAGTTTTTCCAGGTAGTTTACATGGGAAATATTCATTCCGAATGAGGGTTTACATGGGAGAAGTTCAATCGCCTTTATTCAGGTCTGCGCAAGGTTTGGGTCAGGGAAGGTTTCTGATTGGATAGGGGGCGGGGCGGATGTTACGTGTTTACGTTTGCCGGAAGAAAACACTGTAGTCCTCGCTCTGGATAACAAGATGCTTGACGACGCTGTTCTTAGTGCCTTTTTCGGGCGTGTTTTGCTGATATTCTTAAAGCAGCAGTACGACAACAACCTTGTTCTGCTAATGCTTCGTCTGTTGAGTAGGAGAAGGGAGGTAGAAGACCGTGCTGTGGCGAATGGAAACTGGTGAGTGCAACGAGTCCGACTGCTCTATCTCAGCCTGTTGCTATGCGCGCTATATACGTCATCGCACCAGAAGGGCAAGGAAACGAGCATGCGCAGAAAGACCGGAATGAACTTAAAGAGGAATGAGTGTATACATGCACACAAAATTCTTTCATTTGGAATGACAAACGGAATAAACCACCCCCTTTAATCGGATTTAATTTTCAATCGGAATGACCATTTTTCAATCGGAATGACCGTTTACATGACCACTTTTAATCGGAATGGCCTTTCATTCCGATTAAAAGTGGAATTAAACTGTCCATGTAAACATACTGAGTCTGTCTGTCTGTTCCCTAACACCTGTCTGTCTCACCCTCATGCCCTCAAAGCGCGACAGGGCCCTCAGGGGCCTCAGAGCTCTCAGTGTCCTCAGAGACTTGATGGCTCCCAGCTCAGAGTATCCAAGGACGTTTGCTGTCAGAGACACCAGAGACACCTAGAAGACACAGGACACCTGCTGATTACATCACAGCACAGGTGACCAATTAACAGACAACAAGTCCTCCTTGTTTACAGTGTGTCTGTGACCACTTTAACTCATCCATATGTAATCAATAATCAGTTACTGATCAGTTTATATGTCCACAACAAGGATGAGTCAGCACCAGGCACTGATAGGATCAATAACACTGAGAACATGATCAATAACACTGAGGGGAGTTTTTCCTGATCAGCTGTGAGGGTCATAAGGACAGAGGGATGTCGTATGCTGTAAAGCCCTGTGAGGCAAATTGTGATTTGTGATATTGGGCTTTATAAATAAAATTGATTGACTGATTGAGAACATGATCAATAACACTGAGAACACGATCGTGTTCTCAGTGTTATTGATCGTGTTCTCACTGTTATTGATCATGTTCTCAGTGTTACTGATCGTGTTCTCAGTGTGATTGATCCTGTTCTCACTGTTATTGTGTTCTCAGTGTTATTGATTGTGTTCTCACTTTTATTGATCGTGTTCTCAGTGTTATTATTCATGTTCTCAGTGTTATTCATCATGTTCTGTGTTATTGATTGTGTTCTCAGTGTTATTGATCATGTTCTCAGTGTTATTGATCCTGTTCTGTGTTATTGATCATGTTCTCAGTGTTCGTGATCATGTTCTCACTGTTATTGATCGTGTTCTCAGTGTTATTGAACCTGTTCTATGTTACTGATCATGTCACTGTTATTGATCATGTTCTCAGTGTTATTGATCGTGTTCTCAGTGTTATTGATCATGTTCTCAGTGTTATTGATTGTGTTCTCAGTGTTATTGATCCTGTTCTCAGTGTTATTGACCGTGTTCTCAGTGTTATTGATCGTGTTCTCAGTGTTATTGATCCTGTTCTGTGTTATTGATCATGTTCTCAGTGTTAATCATCATGTTCTGTGTTATTGATCGTGTTCTCAGTGTTATTGATCATGTTCTCAGTGTTATTGATCCTGTTCTGTGTTATTGATCGTGTTCTCAGTGTTAGTGATCATGTTCTCACTGTTATTGATCGTGTTCTCAGTGTTATTGATCTTGTTCTGTGTTATTGATCGTGTTCTCATTGTTATTGATCCTGTTCTCAGTGTTATTGTTCGTGTTCTCACTGTTATTGATCCTGTTCTCAGTGTTATTGATCGTGTTCTCAGTGTTATTGATCATGTTCTCAGTGTTACGGATCATGTTGTCAGTATTATTGATCCTGTTCTCAGTGTTATTGAACGTGTTCTTAGTGTTATTGAACCTGCTCTCTGTTATTGACCGTGTTGTCAGTGTTATTGATCGTGTTCTGTGTTATTGATCGTGTTCTCAGTGTTACTGATCGTGTTCTCAGTGTTATTGATCGTGTTCTCAGTGTTATTGAACCTGTTCTGTGTTATTGACCGTGTTTTCAGTGTTATTGATCCTGTTCTCACTGTTATTGATTATGTTGTCAGTGCTACTGATCATGTTGTCAGTGTTATTGATCATGTTGTCAGTGTTACTGATCGTGTTCTCAGTGTTATTGATCATGTTGTCAGTGTTATTGATCATGTTGTCAGTGTTACTGATCATGTTCTCAGTGGTACTTATCATGTCAGTGTTATTGATCATGTTGTCAGTGTTATTGATCCTGTTCTCAGTGTTACTGATGATGTTCTCAGTGTTATTCATCATGTTCTCACTGTTATTGATCATGTTCTCAGTGTTACTGATCATGTTGTCAGTGTTATTGTTCGTGTTCTCACTGTTATTGATCCTGTTCTCACTGTTATTGATTATGTTGTCAGTGCTACTGATCATGTTGTCAGTGTTATTGATCATGTTGTCAGTGTTACTGATCGTGTTCTCAGTGTTACTGATCATGTTCTCAGTGTTATTGATCATGTTCTCAGTGTTATTGATCATGTTCTCAGTGGTACTGATCATGTCAGTGTTATTGATCATGTTGTCAGTGTTAGTGATCCTGTTCTCAGTGTTACTGATGATGTTCTCAGTGTTATTCATCATGTTCTCACTGTTATTGATCCTGTTCTGTGTTATTGATCATGTTCTCAGTGTTCGTGATCATGTTCTCACTGTTATTGATCGTGTTCTCAGTGTTATTGAACCTGTTCTATGTTACTGATCATGTCACTGTTATTGATCATGTTCTCAGTGTTATTGATCGTGTTCTCAGTGTTATTGATCATGTTCTCAGTGTTATTGATTGTGTTCTCAGTGTTATTGATCCTGTTCTCAGTGTTATTGACCGTGTTCTCAGTGTTATTGATCGTGTTCTCAGTGTTATTGATCCTGTTCTGTGTTATTGATCATGTTCTCAGTGTTAATCATCATGTTCTGTGTTATTGATCGTGTTCTCAGTGTTATTGATCATGTTCTCAGTGTTATTGATCCTGTTCTGTGTTATTGATCATGTTCTCAGTGTTAGTGATCATGTTCTCACTGTTATTGATCGTGTTCTCAGTGTTATTGATCTTGTTCTGTGTTATTGATCGTGTTCTCATTGTTATTGATCCTGTTCTCAGTGTTATTGTTCGTGTTCTCACTGTTATTGATCCTGTTCTCAGTGTTATTGATCGTGTTCTCAGTGTTATTGATCATGTTCTCAGTGTTACGGATCATGTTGTCAGTATTATTGATCCTGTTCTCAGTGTTATTGAACGTGTTCTTAGTGTTATTGAACCTGCTCTCTGTTATTGATCGTGTTGTCAGTGTTATTGATCGTGTTCTGTGTTATTGATCGTGTTCTCAGTGTTACTGATCGTGTTCTCAGTGTTATTGATCGTGTTCTCAGTGTTATTGAACCTGTTCTGTGTTATTGACCGTGTTTTCAGTGTTATTGATCCTGTTCTCACTGTTATTGATTATGTTGTCAGTGCTACTGATCATGTTGTCAGTGTTATTGATCATGTTGTCAGTGTTACTGATCGTGTTCTCAGTGTTATTGATCATGTTGTCAGTGTTATTGATCATGTTGTCAGTGTTACTGATCATGTTCTCAGTGGTACTTATCATGTCAGTGTTATTGATCCTGTTCTCAGTGTTACTGATGATGTTCTCAGTGTTATTCATCATGTTCTCACTGTTATTGATCATGTTCTCAGTGTTACTGATCATGTTGTCAGTGTTACTGATCATGTTGTCAGTGTTATTGTTCGTGTTCTCACTGTTATTGATCCTGTTCTCACTGTTATTGATTATGTTGTCAGTGCTACTGATCATGTTGTCAGTGTTACTGATCGTGTTCTCAGTGTTACTGATCATGTTCTCAGTATTATTGATCATGTTCTCAGTGTTATTGATCATGTTCTCAGTGGTACTGATCATGTCAGTGTTATTGATCATGTTGTCAGTGTTAGTGATCCTGTTCTCAGTGTTACTGATGATGTTCTCAGTGTTATTCATCATGTTCTCACTGTTATTGATCATGTTCTCAGTGTTACTGATCATGTTGTCAGTGTTACTGATAATGTTGTCAGTGTTATTGTTCGTGTTCTCACTGTTATTGACCCTGTTCTCAGTGTTACTGATCCTGTTCTCAGTGTTATTGATCATGTTCTCAGTGTTATTTTACCTGTTCTGTGTTATTGATCTTGTTCTCAGTGTTATTCATCATGTTCTCACTGTTATTGATCCTGTTCTCAGTGTTATTGATTGTGTTCTTAGTGTTATTGAACCTGTTCTGTGTTATTGATCGTGTTCTCAGTGTTATTGATAGTGTTCTGTGTTATTGATCGTGTTCTCAGTGTTACTGATCCTGTTCTCAGTGTTATTGATCGTGTTCTCAGTATTATTGAAACTGTTCTGTGTTATTGATCATGTTGTCAGTGTTATTGTTCGTGTCCTCAGTGTTATTGATCCTGTTCTCAGTGTTATTGTTTGTGTTCTCACTGTTATTGATCCTGTTCTCAGTGTTATTGATCTTGTTCTCAGTGTTACTGATCATGTTGTCAGTGTTATTGATCATGTTCTCAGTGTTATTGATCATGTTCTCAGTGTTACTGATCATGTCAGTGTTATTGATCATGTTCTCAGTGTTACTGATCATGTTCTCAGTGTTATTCATCACGTTCTCACTGTTATTGATCATGTTCTCAGTGTTACTGATCATGTTGTCAGTGTTATTGATCATGTTCTCACTGTTATTGATCCTGTTCTCAGTGTTATTGATCCTGTTTTCACTGTTATTGTTCGAGTTCTCACTGTTATTGATCCTGTTGTCAGTGTTATTGATCATGTTGTCAGTGTTACTGATCCTGTTCTCAGTGTTACTGATCATGTTCTCAGTGTTATTCATCATGTTCTCACTGTTATTGATCATGTTCTCAGTGTTACTGATCATGTTGTCAGTGTTATTGATCATGTTCTCACTGTTATTGATCGTGTTCTCAGTGTTATTGATCCTGTTTTCACTGTTATTGTTCGAGTTCTCACTGTTATTGATTTTATTCTCAGTTTTATTGATCATGTTCTCAGTGTTACGGATCATGTTGTCAGTATTATTCATCCTGTTCTCAGTGTTATTGATCGTGTTCTTAGTGTTATTGAACCTGCTCTGTGTTATTGATCGTGTTGTCAGTGTTATTGATCGTGTTCTGTGTTATTGATCGTGTTCTCAGTGTTACTGATCCTGTTCTCAGTGTTATTGATCGTGTTCTCAGTGTTATTGAACCTGTTCTGTGTTATTGATCGTGTTTTCAGTGTTGTTGATCCTGTTCTCATTATTGATCGTGTTGTCAGTGCTACTGATCATGTTGTCAGTGTTATTGATCATGTTCTCAGTGTTACTGATCATGTTCTCAGTATTATTGATCATTTTCTCAGTGTTATTGATCCTGTTCTCAGTGGTACTGATCATGTCAGTGTTATTGATCATGTTGTCAGTGTTATTGATCCTGTTCTCAGTGTTACTGATCATGTTCTCAATGTTATTCATCATGTTCTCACTGTTATTGATCATGTTCTCAGTGTTACTGATCATGTTGTCAGTGTTATTGTTCGTGTTCTCAGTGTTATTGATCCTGTTCTCAGTGTTATTGATCATGTTGTCAGTGTTATTGATCGTGTTCTTAGTGTTATTGAACCTGTTCTGTGTTATTGATCGTGTTGTCAGTGTTATTGATCGTGTTCTGTGTTATTGATCGTGTTTTCAGTGTTACTGATCCTGTTCTCAGTGTTATTGATCGTGTTCTCAGTGTTACTGATCCTGTTCTATCCTGTTCTCAGTGTTACTGATCGTGTTCTCAGTGTTATTGAACCTGTTCTGTGTTATTGATCGTGTTTTCAGTGTTATTGATCCTGTTCTCACTGTTATTGATCATGTTGTCAGTGTTACTGATCGTGTTCTCAGTGTTACTGATCATGTTCTCAGTGTTACTGATCATGTTGTCAGTGTTACTTATCATGTTCTCAGTGTTATTGATTATGTTCTCAGTGTTACTGATCATGTCAGTGTTATTGATCATGTTGTCAGTGTTATTGATCCTGTTCTCCGTGTTACTGATAATGTTCTCAGTGTTATTCATCATGTTCTCACTGTTATTGATCATGTTCTCAGTGTTACTGATCATGTTGTCAGTGTTACTGATCATGTTCTCAGTGTTATTGATCATGTTCTCAGTGTTACTGATCATGTCAGTGTTATTGATCATGTTGTCAGTGTTACTGATCCTGTTCTCCGTGTTACTGATAATGTTCTCAGTTTTATTCATCATGTTCTCAATGTTATTGATCATGTTCTCAGTGTTATTGATCATGTTGTCAGTGTTATTGATCATGTTGTCAGCGTTACTGATCATGTTCTCAGTGTTATTGATCATGTTCTTACGTCCACAATAAGGAAGTCCAGCCAGCACCAGGCGTTGGTGAAGTAGGTCTTGAATCCATAGGCGACCCACTTGAGAACCATCTCCACCACGAACACGTAGGTGAACACCTGGTCTGCATACTCCAGAACCATCTTTATGACCCGACGCTGCTCCAGGTAGATGTCCTCAAAGGCCTGTCCACATGGTCACATGGTTGTGTTGTTATTTACATTGTGTGAGGTCATCATCAGTTCTTATTTACTTAGTCATTATAGACATGATGCCACTGTTGATTAATGATTATTAAATGATACGTCACAGTGAGCACTGAGTTTGTTAAAGACAGTCTCACCTGTGTCAACTCCGGCAGCCATGTTAGTAATCAGAACGTCAGCCACATGTGTACTCCACTGTTAGCCATGCTAGTATTCCTGTGGTCTGTTTATTCGTGTCCTGCTTTCAGCCATGTTGTCTCCACAAGTTAGTACACACACATCCCTGAGAACCAATCAGATCTCACTTGCTCAATTGCATGATCAGATCAAACAAACCAACCAGCAGATGGATTAAAGACTGTCTTTAAATAAATGTCACAAGCATCACAGAAAAAGTAAAATCTCTGATCTCACAGCAAAAAAACTGATCACGTCTGAATCAGTAATCATATGTAATATTTAACTGACACTTATCATTAATCATTACTAATAATCTGAATAATAATATTTACCAGAGCTCCACTGCTCATCAGAATCATAAAGATGATGAAGGTCTCAAAGTAGTTGTGTTCTACAATGGAGAAACAGGTTCTTCTGATGTTAGACCACACCTTCCCTCTGCCCTGGGATGTGTCTATGTCCAGAAACGGACAGCGGTGGTAACACTCTGAAATATACAGAACCAATCAGCTGCTTAAGTTAAAACGTAATGTACAAATGACCTGTTTCATTCATTTTCTATAACTGCTTATCCTGTCAGGGTTGCCGGGGCGGAGCCTATCTACTTGCTCCAGCTGAAATTAAACATGTCACCCGATGTTTTCTGTTGTTAACCTGCCGATCGACTGACGGAGCGTCACAATGATTCATCGTCTGTACGCTCATTGTCGTCCGACACTCGGAGACACTGTGAGACACTGGGAGACACTGGGAGGCACTGGGAGACACTGGGGGACACTGAGGGACACTAGGAGACACTGAGAGACACTGGGAGACACACAGGTCACAGTTTCCTCTTGCTGACATCGAATCAGTGACCCATGTCAGGGGACAGAGCTTTTTACACCACTGCTAGGGCTGATCTGAGGAGAGGGATCAGGGCTGCCAAGCTGGCCTATAAAGGCAAAATTGAGGACTTAGTCTCGGATAACGACCTGAGACGAGTGTGGCAGGGACTACAACATCTCACCAACTATAAAGGCAGCAAAAAGGCAGTAACAACAACAAATGGAGCCCTGCTGGCAGAGGAGCTTAATAACTTATTTGCCCGCTTTGAGACCAGAAGCTCCTCCACTCCACCCTGCCTGGTCACTGACACACCTGCCCTTACTATTCAACAGCATAAGGTGAGGCAGGTTCTCAAAGCGGTGAATCCAAGGAAGGCTGCCGGCCCTGACGGGGTACCTGGGAAGGTACTCAGGGCATGCTGCAACGAACTCTCTCCTGTCTTCACCATCATCTTCAATTTATCTCTCGCCCAGGCCACTGTTCCCCCTTTTCTGAAATCAGCAATAATCATCCCTGTTCAGAAGAAACCATCCTCAAGCAGCCTAGCAGACTACAGACCTGTGGCCCTCACCCATCTCATAATGAAGTGTTTTGACAAACTGGTGTTCAAACACACACAAGCCAGCCTCCCCCCATCCCTGGACCACCACCAGTTTGCATTCAGGCCTAAGAGATCCACAGATGATGCCATATCCATCACTCTCCATACTGCCTTGAACCACCTGGAACGCAGAAACAGCTACGTCAGGATGCTTTTTGTGGATTACTCCTCCGTCTTCAACACCATCATCCCAGACATCCTGATGAATAAACTGCTGACCCTCGGCCTCCCCCCACTCACCTGCAGCTGGATCAAAGACTTCATGACTAACTGTCCACAGTCTGTCAGAGTAGGCCCTCACCTTTCTTCCACAATCCACACTCAGCACCGGCTCACCTCTGGGCTGTGTGCTGTGTCCCCTCTTCTATTCACTATGCACTTCTGACTGTACACCGACATTTCCATCTAACTCTGTTATTAATTTTTTTTCCCCCATTAAAGGGTTTTTTTTGGCGAGTTTTTCCTTATCCGCTGCGAGGGTCATAAGGACAGAGGGATGTCGTATGCTGTAAAGCCCTGTGAGGCAAATTGTGATTTGTAATATTGGGCTTTATAGATAAAATTTATTGATTGATTGATTGGTGATGAGTCTGCCTACAGGCAGGAAGTCCAAAACCTGTCTGAGTGGTGTTCTGTCAACAACCTCATCCTCAACACTACATAAACAAAGAACTCATAATTGATTTCAGGAAACACAATACAAGTCACCAGCCTCTCTTCATAAATGATGAGCGTGTGGAGAGAGTTCACTCATTCAAATTCCTTGGCGTCCACATCACAGACTGTCTGTCATGGTCATCTAACACCTCAGCGACTGTTAAAAAGGCACAACAGCACCTCCACTTCCTGAGGATTCTCAGGAAAAAACAACTGAGTGAAAAGCTGCTGGTTTTTTTCACAGATCAACAGTCGAGAGCATCCTGGCTTACTGCATTTCTGTGTGGTTTGCTGGATGTTCTGTTGCAGACAAAAAAGCTCTCCAGAGAAGACAGCAGAAAAAAATCATCGGTTGCCCCCTCCTCTCTCTGTCAGACATTGCAAACAGCCGCATTCTCTCAAGAGCTAAAAACATCATTAAGGACAATACACACCCCGGTCATCATCTGTTTGAACTGTTACCCTTCGGCAGGTGTTATAGGTCCATCAAATCCAGAACCTCCAGACTCACTAAAAGCTTTTATCCAGATGCTATGACGTCATTAAACAAACACAGATAATAAAGCCTCCCACCTGCCGCCCTCTTGCACATGAAGACTTGCCCTGCATTTTAAATTGTTGTTTTTGTATTTATTGTACTCGTACTCGTACTCGTACTCATCGTCCTCCGCTTATCCGGGTCCAGGTCGCGGGGGCAGCAGCCTCAGCAGAGAAGCCCAGACAGTCCTCTCCCCAGCCACTTCCATCAGCTCTTCCGAGGGAACCCAGAGGCGTTCACAGGCCTGGCGATGTAATCCCTCCAGTGTGTCCTGGGGTGGCCCCGAGGTCTCCTCCCGGTTGGCCATGCCCGAAATACCTCCCAGGGGAGGCGTCCGGAAGGCATCCTTACCAGATGCACGAACCACCTCAACTGGCTCCCCTCAATGTGGAGGAGCAGCGGCTCTACTCCGAGTCCTCTCCCGGATGTCCGAGCTCCTCACCCTATCTCTAAGGCTGAGCCCAGCCACCCTATGGAGGAAACTCATTTCGGCTGCTTGTACTCGCGATCTCGTTCTTTCCTTCACTACCCAGACCTCGTGACCATAGGTGAGGGTTGGAACGTAGATTGACCAGTAAATCGAGAGCTTAGCTTTCTGGCTCAGCTCCCTTTTCACCACAACGGACCGGTTAAGCGCCTGCATCACTGCTGATGCCGCCCCAATCCATCTGTCAATCTCCCGCTCCATCCTACCCTCACTCGTGAACAAGATCCCGAGATACTTAAACTCCTCCACCGGAGGAAGGACCTCCCCCCTGACCTGGAGTGGGCAATCCACCCTTTTCTGGCTGAGGACCATGGCCTCAGACTTGGAGGTGCTGATTCTCATCCCAGCCACTTCACACTTGGCTGTGAACCGTCCCAGCAAGAGCTGGAGGTCACTGTTCAATGGAGCTAGGAGGACCACGTCATCCGCAAAAAGCAGGGACGAGATCCTCCCGCCACTGAACCTGACACCCTCCACCACTCGGCTGCGCCTAGAAATTCTGTCCATGAAAGTTATGAACAGAACCGGTGACAACGGGCAGCCCTGGTGGAGTCCAACCCCAGGGACTGGATGGCCCTTAGCAAGGGGCCACCAACTTGATACTCCCGAAGCACCCCCCACAGGATGCCCCTGGGGACACGGTCGTAAGCCTTCTCGAAATCCACAAAACACATGTGGACTGGTTGGGCGAACTCCCATGCCCCCTCCAGCACCCTGGCGAGGGTAAAGAGCTGGTCCATGGTTCCTCAATCTGAGGTTCAACTATTGACCGGACCCTCTTCTCCAGCACCCTGGAGCAGACCTTACCGGGTAGGCTGAGGAGTGTGATCCCCCTGTAGTTGGAACACACCCTCTGGTATTTATTGTATATTCATTCATTCATTCATTCATTCATCTTCTAATCGCTTCATCCTCTTGAAGGTCACGGGGGGGCTGGAGCCTATCCCAGCTGACATCGGGCGAGAGGCAGGGTACACCCTGGACAGGTCGCCAGACTATGGCAGGGCTGACACATAGAGACAGACAACCATTCACGCTCACATTCACACCTACGGACAATTTAGAGTTATCAATTAACCTAGTCCCCAATCTGCATGTCGCTGGACTGTGGGAGGAAGCCGGAGTGCCCGGAGAGAAGCCACGCTGACACGGGGAGAACATGCAAACTCCGCACAGAAGGGCTCCCACACCCGGGATTGAAGTGGCAACCCTCTTGCTGTGAGGCGACAGTACTAACCACCACACTTCCGCGCTGCCCGTTTATTGTATATTGTTGTATTTATTTATTTATTGTATGTGTGTACCCAGTGGAGTTGCACTCTGAATTTTGTTGTACTGTAATGTACAATGACAAAAAAGGCTTTCAATTCAATTCAATTCAGTTCAATTTAATTCAATTCAATTCACAACCATTTACTCTCACTGACGCTACCTTCAGACTGGAGGAGGTGGAAATGGTTAATGTGTGTTGTAACAGGAAGTTAGGGTGTGACTGTGTCTTTCCTTTTTGATAAAGCTTAAAGGTAGGGCTGGCTCAGGCTTGCCTTGTACCAGCCGAGGGGACCTCCTTTAACACACCTCCTATAAAACACCTAATACCATTCTGAATTAGCTGGAGAGTTTTTAAAGACTCACTGGAGCTACCTGATAATAGAGAGTTACAGTAATCCAGCCTTGAGATAACAAAAGTGTGGACCAATTTTTCTGCATCTTTTTGGGTCAGGATAGGCCTAATTTTCACAATATTACGCAGATGTAAAAATGCAGTCTGTGGGGTTTGTTTTAAATGAGAATTAAAAGACAAATCTATATCAAATGTTACTCCGAGGTTTCTTACGGTAGTGCTAGAGGCCAGAGCAATGCCATCTAGAGAAACTATGTCATCAGATAAAGAGTCTTTGAGTTGTTTGGGGCCAAGACCAATAATTTCAGTTTTGTCTGAATTTAACATCAGGAAATTGGTGCTCATCCAAGTTTTTATGTCTTTAAGGCAATTATGAAGTTTAGTTAATTGATTACTTTCTTCTGGCTTCATCGATAAATACAGCTGTGTATCATCCGCACAACAATGGAAATTTATAGAGTGACTTCTAATGATGTTACCTAAATGAAACATATATCGAATAAATAGGATTGGTCCATACACAGAACCGTGCGGAACTCTACCGCATGTTTCTAACTTGGCTCTACTACATGTCACTAACTGGGCTCTAATGCATGTCACTCAGTGGGCTCTACTGCATGTCACTAAGTGGGCTCTACTACATGTCACTAACTGGGCTCTACTACATGTCTCGAACTGGGCTCTACTGCATGTCTCGAACTGGGCTCTAATGCATGTCACTCAGTGGGCTCTACTGCATGTCACTAAGTGGGCTCTACTACATGTCTCGAACTGGGCTCTACTGCATGTCACTAACTGGGCTCTACTACATGTCACTAACTGGGCTCTACTACATGTATCGATCTGGGCTCTACTGCATGTTACTAACTGGGCTCTAATGCATGTCACTCAGTGGGCTCTACTGCATGTCACTAACTGGGCTCTACTACATGTCACTAACTGGGCTCTAATGCATGCCACTAAGTGGGCCCTACTGCATGTCACTAGCTGGACTCTACTGCATGTCACTAACTGGGCTCTAATGCATGTGACTAAGTGGGCTCTTCTACATGTCTCGAACTGGGCTCTACTGCATGTCACTAACTGGGCTCTACTACATGTCACTAACTGGGCTCTACTACATGTATCGATCTGGGCTCTACTGCATGTTACTAACTGGGCTCTAATGCATGTCACTCAGTGGGCTCTACTGCATGTCACTAACTGGGCTCTACTACATGTCACTAACTGGGCTCTAATGCATGCCACTAAGTGGGCCCTACTGCATGTCACTAGCTGGACTCTACTGCATGTCACTAACTGGGCTCTAATGCATGTGACTAAGTGGGCTCTTCTACATGTCACTAAGTGGGCTCTACTGCATGTCACTAACTGGACACTATTGCATGTCACTGAGGGGACTCTACTACATGTCACTAAGTGGGCTCTACTGCATGTTACTAACTGGGCTCTACTGCATGTTATTAACTGGGCTCTAATGCATGTCACTAACTGGGCTCTACTACATGTGACTAACTGGGCTCTAATGCATGTCACTAAGTGGGCTCTACTGCATGTCACTAACTGGGCTCTATTGGGGCTCTACTGCGTGATCTGTTCTGTACAACATCTATTGCACGTCTGTCCGTCCTGGAAGAGGGATCCCTTCTCAGTTGCTCTTCCTGAGGTTTCTACCGTTTTTTTCCCTGTTAAAGGGTTTTTTGGGGAGTTTTTCCTGATCAGCTGTGAGGGGCACAGAGGGATGTCGTATGCTGTAAAGCCCTGTGAGGCAAATTGTGATTTTTGATATTGGGCTTCATAAATAAAATTTATTGATTGAACTGATCATGGCGTTGCAGCTGGAAATATAAAAACTGATTCACAGAGACATTTTATTGATCACTGATCAGATCTCTGTTACACACCTGTGTAAACATGTGTGTGTAAATATATGTGTGTGTGTGTGTGTGTGTGTATCCTTACTTTCACTGCAGCAGTCCACAGGTGTGTTTGTATTAGAGTCTTCATCGTCTTCGTCATCCTGAACTTCAGGAAGTTTTTGTACTGTGCTGCAGACCGACGACTCATCACACTGAGCAAGGAAGTACATTTTACACTGAGATCACCAACCTCCTGTCGTCATGTTCACGTTTAAATTAACATCCAGGTTTGTATTCATGTCTGTCTGTCTCTCTGTCTGTGTGCCTGTCTGTGTCTCTGTCTGTCTGTCTTTCTGCGAGTCTGTCCGTCTGTCTGTCTGTCTGCATGTCTGTCTGCCTGTCTTTCTGTGCCTCTGTCTGTGTGTCTGTCTGTGTCTCTGTCTGTCTGCATGTCTGTCTGTCTTTCTGTGTCTCTGTCTGTCTGTCTATGTGTCTGTGTGTCTGTCCATTTGACTGTGTCTGTCTGTATGTCTGTATCACTGTCCATCTGTCTGTGTGTCTGTCTGGACTCAGGGTCACACCTGTCTCAGACTACCTGTGAGTGCATTTCTTCCTCCTCCTCGTCTTCATCTTCGTCATCATCGTCATCATCATCATCAGGCGTCTCGAAGTCAGACTCGGCCTCGGCGATGGGGACCCTCAGGCAGGCGATGTTGTGATAGTTGCTGCTCAGGTTGCCACGGTTACAGCTGAGGGACTTGACCTCTGACAGTGGCTCGTCTGAGGTCACAAAGGTCAAAGCCAAAAGCTCCTTCGTCTTGTTGTCATTGTCGACCGCTGATGAGGAAATTCAGGAAATTCATAAACATGAAAGAAAAGAAAGAAAAAACACCCACATTGACACACACACACACACACATTCTGATTCTATCTGAATTTTTCTCATCAAACAACAAATGTGAACCAGCGGTAGATGAATAAGTCAGTAAAGTTTCAGGTCTGGTTTTACCCAGGTGGTCTGGGTCAACATGGACCTTCTTTCCCATTAAAGTCCAAATATGTTCCAAAATCCAGGTCTTCATCCAGGACACGGCTCGACTGATCCTGTTGATGGCAATCTGCAAGTTGTTTTCTCCTTCGTCCTCTGGAGCTGCCAGATTATCACCACTGAAAGAGCTCAGCAACAAGGCCAGGAACAGGTTCAGGACCTGAAACAAGACCAGAAACAGACTCAGGACCTGAAACAAGGCCAGGAATGGGTTCAGGACCTGAAACAAGACCAGGGGCAGGTTCAGGACCTGAAACAAGACCAGGGACAAGTTCAGGACCTGAAACAAGACCAGGGGCAGGATCAGGTCCTGAAACAAGACCAGGGACAGGTTCAGAACCTGAAACAAGACCAGGGATAGGTTCAGGTCCTGAAACAAGACCAGGGACAGGTTCAGAACCTGAAACAAGACCAGGGACAGGTTCAGGTCCTGAAACGACCAGGGACAGGTTCAGGACCTGAAACAAGACCAGGTGTAGGTCCAGGTCCTGAAACAAGACTAGGGGTAGGTTCAGGACCTAAAACAAGACCATGAACAGATTTGGAACCTGCAAAAAGAACAGAAACAGAATTTGGATGTTTCAGACTTTGTTGCTGTTTCTATGTTCTCCCCAAAGCTTTGACCCTGACCTGGACCTCTTTGCAGCTGACCTGCTGGGCTCTGCTGGATTAATGACACACTGATCAGGTTCAGGTCAGAGAGGATCTTTGTGCCTGCAGAGACTCACCACCAGGTTTCCAATGACGAGGACCAACATGAAGACGATCAGACACATGGCCTGACCTGAGACCTCCATGCAGTCCCACATGGTCTCGATCCACTCTCCACACAGGATTCGGAAGATGATGAGGAAGGCGTGGAAGAAGTCGTACATGTGCCAGCGAGGAAGCTCGCAGTCGAGTGAGATGCGACAGACGCAGTCTTTGTAGTTCTTTCCGAACAGCTGCATGCCAACGACAGCAAAGATGAAGACGATGATGGCCAACACCAGGGTTAGGTTCCCCAGAGCCCCCACTGAGTTCCCAATGATCTTTATCAACATGTTGAGGGTTGGCCATGACTTGGCCAGCTTGAACACTCGCATCTGGACATGAGACAGATGAGGACACACAGGTAGACACACAGGTGACGTGACAGGTAATAAGACAGGTAGGATAAAAGGTGAGGAGACAGGTAGATAATTGGATTGTGATGACAGACTGACCAATCGGAAGGAGCGCAGCACAGACAGGCCCTGAACATTAGCCAATCCCAGCTCCACCAGACTCATGGTGACGATGATGCTGTCAAAGATGTTCCAGCCTACCTGCAACCATGGCAACAGAACAGTCACAGACATGTTACCATGGGAGCAGCTGTCAGTCATCATCACTGAGCTGGTAACAAACAGGAAGTCTGACCTGGAAGTAGTAGTATGGGTCCATGGCCAGAAGTTTGAGGACCATCTCAGCTGTGAAGATCCCCGTGAAGACCTGAGACATGGGCAGAGGTCAGAGGTCAGGGATCAGGTCAGGGATCAGAAGTCCTTCTTAGGTCAAACTGAAGAAGTGCCACAGTAGTACAGTATTACCACAGTGGTACTACTGTACTACTGTGGTAATACTGTACTACAGTACCACAGTAGTGGGGTTAGTAAAGCGCAGTAGACTCCACTGGTTCTACTGTGCCGACAGAAATGACTTTTCTTCATCACTGACCAAATTTCCCACGCTCAGAAGCTCCTCAAACTCCTCTGTCATTGGATAATGCTCCATTGCCATGAAGACAGTGTTGAGGACGATACAGATGGTGATGCCAAGGTCGACAAAAGGGTCCATGACGAAGATGTAGAGGCCCCGTTTGACCCACCGCCAACAGCCACAACAATTCCACTTCAGGAAGATGTTGGCGAAGGCGTACCAACATGGAGGACAGGGCCTCTGTTCATCTGCAAACTCTGAAACACACAGCAAGTTGGTGAAATGATGAGCTCCAAACATCCTTCAATCAAAGTTCATCTCATATTTCTCAGTGACGGACGCAGTTTGATCTTCACAGGTCAAAGAGTCATTTCCTCTTCCTGTCTGAGGTTAAAATCAATTTTATTTTTGAAGCCCAATTTCATAAATCACAAACAGCATTGTGCAACATAAGACACTGTGCCATGTGTTTGAGGTTCAGATGATCTCAGAACCTGATTGTTCTTGTTCTTCACAGTCTCCCTTCAAATGTCATAGGTCTGGTGTCACTGGTCAGGTGTTTGTTGGTCAGGTGTCATTGGTCAGGTGTAATAGTCAGTTGTCGTAGGTCTGGTGTCATTGGTCAGGTGTTTGTTGGTCAGGTGTCATGGTCAGTTGTCGTAGGTCAGATGTCATTGGTCAGGTGTCATGGTCAGTTGTCGTAGGTCAGGTGTCATTGGTCAGGTGTTTGCTGGTCAGGTGTCATGGTCAGTTGTCGTAGATCAGGTGTCATTGGTCAGGTGTTTGTTTGTCAGGTGTAATAGTCAGTTGTCGTAGGTCAGGTGTCATTGGTCAGGTGTCATGGTCAGTTGTCGTAGGTCAGGTGTCATTGGTCAGGTGTTTGTTTGTCAGGTGTAATAGTCAGTTGTCGTAGGTCAGGTGTCATTGGTCAGGTGTCATGGTCAGTTGTCGTAGGTCAGGTGTTTGTTGCTCAGGTGTAATGGTCAGTTGTCGTAGGTCAGTTGTCATTGGTCAGTTGTCGTTGGTCAGGTGTCATTGGTCAGGTGTTGTACATCAGGTGTTGTACATCAGGTCGGCTGTGAAGAGCAGTGAGCAGAAATGTTTCCGTCTTCATCTTTTACATCCATCAAATTCCATTTATTTCACTGATGCTATATTCAAAGTGACTGACAACAGATTTTATGTTTAACTTTTCTAAAACAAACTGACCTGATAATTTAACTTCACACAAAGTGAAACACTTCCTGAAAGTACAAACCGTAACTTCACACAAACCATAACTTCCTGAACATACAAACTCTATTACTACTCTATTTCACACAGTAAAACTTTTCTAAAACAAACTGACCCGATAATTTAACTTCACACAAAGTGAACGTACGAACCCTAACTTCACACAAACAGTAACACTTCCTGATTGTATGAACCAGGGGCGATTGCTCTGAGACAACAAGTGAGGCTGAACTTCCCCTAAAATTTCATAGAAGAAATGGTCAAATATGCACTATTGAATTTACATTAAAATAAGAATTTACATTGCATTAAATGTGCACTAGGATGTGTTTAACATCATGGGCTCTAGTTTCGCAGACCGGGCGAGGTGGGGGCGCAGCGCACCTGCGCTGTGCCAACTGGGTGTGGCCAGGTGGATTTTGCGAAGTGGTGAAGGTGAAGTTTGGCACACCGTGCGTGCTAGCGCAGCTAATCATCTGTCCCACCTCCGTCCCTCCTACCTGCGCAAGTCGGAAAGAGGGAGGAGAGAAGGCGTGGAGTGGGTTTTACACACATCACACAAATGAGCCCCTCTCCTTGCCTTAAATGCGCCACGCAAAGGTGTAATGAGAGTTTACTCAATTCGCCATGGCAGAAGAGAGCAGCAGCGTCAGATGGCCAAACTTCTCCCAGGAGGAAACTGATGTTTTGGTCCGGGGGGTCCAAGCTTGCAGTGTCTGAATATATGGAACTGTGAGCAGACCTCCACGGGCTGATGATGCAAAGGTAGCCTGGGAGGAGATCACCACAATTGTAAATCAATGTTGCGTTTCTCTCGTGCATGCGCGCTCTCTTTCTCTCTCGCAGTCTCACTCTGTTTCTTTTCTTTTGACTTTTCTAAGATGACAGATGCTGAATATATACTCCCTATCTGATGCTGTGGCTGTTTGTGGTTGGCTGAGAGGGATGTGAACTCATTAGTTTGCAGCTGTGTTAATCAAATCAGGTTGGGTTTCCATTACGCGTGCCAAATGTGCCAAAAGGTGCCAATCCCCTTTGATCTGACATCAGATGTGACGGGACAGTTGATATAGAGATACATTTATGTGCTGATTGCAGATAGTTGCATTGAATAGTGTTTTTTGGGTATTTATTGCATCGTTAATGTGCCTGACATTCTGGAAACCTGCCTGTGAGGTTTTGGTGACGTGTGCACACTGTCCGCTGGTCAGCCAACCTTCGGCTTACACCGGCTGCGCACCCCCTGTGCTGACAGTAGACGTGATTTCAGTTGGCAAGCTTTTAGCGCACCTTTGGCGAAGCCTTTTGGCACGAAACTGTCACTGCGCCAAGCTGGATCTATCGACACCTCCCCCTGCTCAGCGCACCTCGGTCTGCCAAACTACCAAACTGAGTGCGCCTCGGGTTGCGCTGCTCGAAACTAGCTCTGTGCGGGGTTCGCCACCCTGCGCTGCACCGGGAAACTTGAGCCCCATGACTGTGATGTTCAAACATCAGCTGTTTACCACCAGTTTTCAAACGCGACCTCCCTGTCATAGATGACTGAGCAGGTTCTTTTCATGCAGCAAAGTGAGAAGCTCATTGGATAAATGTGACAAAATCGTCACTTCCAGGGAGGCTCAGCTTCCCTAGGACCTAATGGAGCAGTAGGCGGGAGAGGACACTCGGTGTCTGCATGATGATTGGAGGAACTGTCTAAGAGGCTGAACCCCTTTGTGACTGACAACGCTCTTGCAATACACACCAGCATTGTTGCATTTCGAGCTCAGTCCCATTCAGATATTTGCGAGTGGAGTCTTATGACAGAGTGCCATCTGGAGTTCCTTATTTCCATAAGCCATATAGCTCATTTTCACTGTTAAACCCATCTGAAAATCTTTGAGGTGTGTGTTGCTGTGGTTCTATGGCATGAGTGTGGTTGAAAAACGACTTCAATTAAATGTTCCTTTTATATGTTACTGCCTTGCTACAATATGAGACATGAGTTAGACTCAGACAGAAACACTGAAAATAGAGCTGTCGCTTTGTCCAGGGTATAAAACTCTGTTTTGTAATTGGCTGTCAGAAAATGTTGGTGTCACACTTCCTGTGATGTCACCAGTGTTGTTTTTATAAACATATCATGTTTATATTGTCTGAATTTACTTCATTTTGTCTGTGTGTGTTTTTGGCTGAATCCAAATGTCCAAACTTCACCTGGTGATTTTGTGGGTTCGTTTACAGGAAGTCTGTGATTTCCACTGTTCTTTCCAAATCCACATTTCATCCAGTCTGATGGACTTCAGTTATTTATTTACCCACAGTTCACTGCAATATGGGTGTAAAACTGTTTTTCAATAGCTGACTAAAAAAAACAAACAAAAAACCCCCAAATCTTCTGAATATGTGAAACCGTTCCTGCAGCAGCTGTCAGACAGATTTAATATTCGACACATCAGGAAGCAGAAATCTGTGGAAACATCACAGACTGAAGACGAGATGAATTTATGTTTTATTTTTGTAGTGAAACAACAAACACACAGACAGGAAGGTTCCTAATGTAACCAATCACACGTCGTTCTGTTGAACGTGTGACAGACTTTACTGTGAGTGAACGTGTGACAGACTTTACTGTGCGTGAACGTGTGACAGACTTAACTGTGTGTGAACGTGTGACAGACTTTACTGTGTGAACGTGTGACAGACTTTACTGTGAGCGAACGTGTGACAGACTTTACTGCAGGTGCGAAAATCCCATTTCATAGTTGGGGGGGACAATAAACAGTAAAATTTTAGAGAACTTGTAACTTGTGAAAGTTAAACTGTGTCTGTGTGAGTGAACATCTTACCCTGCGATGCGCGATGTGGGCAGTGGGTCCAGCCACACGCTGCTACTGCTGCCAAGCAGCCCCGCCCGTTGGAAAGAGTGTGGGATATACCACTACTAGGAATGGAAGGGGGGGACTAAATCTTTTAAGATTTAAATAGCACATTATTGCGCGATTATAATGAGCACCGCTTACATTGTGCTTTCAATAAATACTACTGCATTGTTCAAAAATTATTAATTGTGTCTCAAATGATTCTAGGGGGTACAGCTTTACAGAAGGGGGAGTCGTGTGTGTGAACATGTGACAGACTTTACTGTGAGTGAACGTGTGACAGACTTTACTGTGTGAACATAAAGACAGACAAACAGATGAGCAGATAGTAAGACAGACGAGCAGACAGATGAACAAACAGACAGACAGACAGACAGACAGACTAGCAGGCAGTAAGACAGACGAGCGGACAGATAAACAGACAGACAGACAGACAGACAGACAGACGAGCAGGCAGAAACACAGATAGACAGATGAGCAGACAGACGACCAGACAGTAAGACAGACGAGCAGACAGATGAACAGACAGACAGACAGACAGACGAGCAGACAGTAAGACAGACGAGCAGACAGATGAACAGACAGACAGACAGACAGACAGACAGACAGAAAGACAGACAAGCAGGCAGACACACAGATAGACAGATGAGCAGACAGACGAGCAGACAGTAAGACAGACGAGCAGACAGATGAGCAGACAGACAGACGAGCAGACAGACTGATGAGCAGACAGACTGACGGCATTCATGTTCTTTGATTTCTCCAGCGCTTTCAACACCATACAGCCTGCGCTTCTGAGGGACAAACTGGAGCACATAGGGGTGGCTAATCACCTCACATCCTGGATCCTGGACTACCTCATTGACCGGCCGCAGTATGTCAGGACCCAGGATTGTGTATTGGACTTGGTTGTCTGCAGTACGGGGGCCCCGCAGGGGACAGTGCTGGCACCGTTCCTCTTCACCCTCTACACTGCAGACTTTTCATACGACACCCCCACCTGTCATCTGCAGAAGTTCTCTGACGACTGCCATCGTCGGCCTCATCACAGATGGGGACGACAGGGAGCACAGAGAACTGAACCAGGACTTTGTGGACTGGTGCCTGAGGAACCACCTTCAGATCAACGCGGGTAAAACCAAAGAGCTGATGGTGGTTTTCCGCAGGCGCAGACTCCTCCCCCCAACACCGGTGAACATCCAGGGAAAGGACATTGAGATGGTGACATCTTATAAGTACCTGGGTGTTCATCTTAACAATAAACTGGACTGGACTGATCACATAACAGCACTGTACAGGAAAGGCCAAAGTAGACTCTACCTGCTGAGGCGGCTCATGTCTTTTGGAGTGCAGGGAGCGCTCCTGAAGACCTTCTTTGACACTGTGGTGGCATCAGCCATCTTTTACAGAGTGGTCTGCTGGGGCAGCAGTGTCTCGGCTGCAGATAGGAAGAGACTGGACAAGCTGATCAAGAAGGCCAGCTCTGTCCTGGGATGGTCTCTGCACTCTGTGCAGGTGGTGGGAGAAAGGAGGATGGCAGCCAAGCTGTCATCTCTGAGGACTAATGACTCCCATCCTCTGCAGGAGGAGATAAAAGCTCTGGAGAGCTCCTTCAGCGATAGACTGATTGACCCAAAGTGTGTGAAGGAACGCTATCGCAGGTCCTTCCTGCCTGCTGCTGTCAGGCTACATAACCAACACTGCTCACAGTAAACTGCACCATGGACACTTTAGGGACACTATGGACACTTTGGAGATACCATGGACACTTTATGGACACTTTGGGGACACCATGGACACTTTATGGACACCATGAACACTTTGGGGACACCATGGACACTTTATGGACACCATGGACACTTTAGGGACACTTTGGGGACACCATGGACATTTTATGGACACTTTGGGGACACTATGGACACTTTAGGGACACCATGGATACTTTAGGGACACCATGAACACTTTGGGGACACCATGGACACTTTAGGAACACTTTGGGGACACCATGGACATTTTATGGACACTTTGGGGACACTATGGACACTTTAGGGACACCATGAACACTTTGGGGACACCATGGACATTTTATGGACACTTTATGGACACCATGGACACTTTATGGACACCATGGACACTTTACTGACACTATGGACACTTTATGGACACTTTGGGGACACCATGGACACTTTACTGACACTATTGACACTTTAGGAACACCATGGACACTTTACTGACACTATGGACACTTTATGGACACTTTGGGGACACCATGGACACTTTACACCACTATAAGCATTGCTGTCCCCCTTGTTGTTGTTTATTTGCACATTTGCACTAAATATATTCACTTTTTGTCCACTGCTCATTATTATTATTATTATTATTTATTGCCGTTTATTGTATTTTTTTTGTACTTTTTTTTTTGCATGCCTAGTTTTTTTTAAGTTTTCAGATATTAAAATCTTTAATCTGACTCTTTACCCTCGACTGCTGTAACAGTGGAATTTCTCAATTGTGGGATCAGTAAAGGTGGATCTTATCTTCATCAGTCTGTGTGAGTGTTTGTGTGCCTGTGTGTGTGTGTGTGTGTGTGTGTGCTTGTGTGTGTGTGTGTACCTTCCATGGCAGTGTGTTCTTGCTCGTGGGTCTTTGTTTCTGCAGATGAGTTCTTCTCCTGTGGTGCTGAGTGTTGTTTCTCCGAGAGCTCCGCCCTGCAGGCCGCCTGCTGTAACAACAGTTCAGTCTGATTTCTGTTAATATTGTAACACCAGCAGAGATTAAAAGCTCTGTCTCTGAAACCACTGGACCCCAAGATCATGACACACCCTAACCTGACCTTTGATCCGCGCTTTATTTGTTTTTGAGGAGTGTTTGAAGTTTTGAGAAAACAAAATCCCCCCTCTGTACGACAGTGTGTTTAATGGTTGGAGAACACACCTGTACTTTACACACCTGTACTTTTGTATGTGTTATGTCATGTGTGTCCTTGGATTGGACATGTCATCCATAGACAGCAGGACAACATCACCTGAACTGCCCTTCACTGGACACCAGATGGTAAATGTAAAAGAGACCGACCCAAGAACACCTGGCACGTTGGAAGAAGAGCTGAAGGCCCTGCATCACACCTGGGGTTCCGTAAAGACGCTGGCCCAGAACAAACAGGAGTGGAGATCCTTTGTTGTTGCCCTACATGCCAGCCAGCATAAAGGGCAGTAAGTAAGTAAGTAACTAAGTATGTCATGTATGTGAGTTATGTCGTGTGTGTGTGTGTCTTATGTCATGTGTGTTATGTTGTGTGTGTGTGTGTGTGTGTGTGTTACGTCGTGTGTGTATGCAGGTTAACTCATAATGCAGCGGTGCCTGGACAGCGTGACGTGTGTGGTTGTGCTGCTGCCGTGGTCCTGCCAGATGCCTCCTGCTGCTGCTGCCATCATTAGTCATTAGTCATACTTCTACTGTTATTATACATATATGACTATTGTCACACAAGTATACTGCCAGATATTAATACATACTTTCAACATATTGTACCACAGTAGCCAGAACTATAATTATAATATTATTACTTTCATTAATGTTGTTGTAGGCTACTGTCATTACCGTCTGTCCTGCATCTCTCTCTGTCTCTGTCTCTCTCTCTCACTGTCTCTCTCTCTCTCTCTCTCTCATTGTGTCATACGGATTACTGTTAATTTATTATGCTGATCTGTTCTGTACGACATCTATTGCACGTCTGTCCGTCCTGGAAGAGGGATTCCTCCTCAGTTGCTCTTCCTGAGCTTTCTACCATTTTTCCGCATTAAAGGGTTTTTTGGGGAGTTTTTCCTGATCAGCTGTGAGGGTCATAAGGACAGAGGGATGTCGTATGCTGTAAAGCCCTGTGAGGCAAATTGTGATTTGTGATATTTGGCTTTATAAATAAAATTGAATTGAATTGATTGATTGATGATTGTGTGTTATGTTATATGTGTGTGTTATGTTGTGTGTGTGTTATGTCGTGTTTATGTTATGTTCTGTGTGTTATGTCATGTGTGTGTTATGTCATGGGTGTTTGTGTTATGTTGTGTGTTATGTCGTGTGTTGTCATGTGTGTTATGTTGTGTGTGTAGGTTATGTGTTTGTGTTATGTCGTCTGTTATGTCATGTGTGTGTTATGTCACGTGTGTTATGTCGTGTGTGTAGGTCATGTGTTTGTGTTATGTCATGTGCGTAATGTCGTGTGTGTTATGTCATGTGTGTTATGTCGTCTGTGTTTGTACTGTTATGTGTGTTATGCCATATGTGTATCTGTTATGTCACGTGTGCATTACGTAGTGTATGTAATATGTCACGTGTGTTATGTCATGTGATGCATGGCATGTCATGTGTTATGTCATATGTGTGTTATGTGATGCATGTTATGTTGTGTGTGTTATGTCATGTCTGCTTTTGTTATGTCATGTGGTTATGCGTCATGTCACATGTGTGTTATGATGTGTGTGTTCATAATGTCATGTGTGTTTTTGTGTGTTATGTCTTGTTTGTGTCATGTCATGTATGTGTTATGTCTTGTGTGTGTTGTGTCATGTGCATGTTTTGCCTTGTGTGTTATATCGTTTGTATGTTGTCTTGTGTGTGTTATGTCATGTGTGTGTGTAGGTCATGTGTTTGTGTATTATATCGTGTTATGTCGTTTTTGTGTTATGTCATGTGTGTGTTATATTATGTGTGTTATGTTGTGTGTGTGTCATGTCATGTGTATTTTTGTGTGTTATGTCTTGTGTGTGACATGTCATGTATGTGTTATGTCTTGTTTGTGTTGTGTTGTGTGTATGTTATGCCTTGGGTGTGTTATGTAGTGTGTGTATGGTATGTCGTGTGTATGTTGTCTTGGGTGTGTTATGTCGTGTATGTGTTATGTTGTGTGTCCTGTTATGTACGTGTTATGTCGTGTGTGTTATGTCATGTGTGTCACGTCATGTGTGTGTTATGTCTTGTGTGTGTCACGTCGTGTGTGTGTTATGTCTTGTGTGTGTTATGTCGTGTGTCACGTCATGTGTGTGTTATGTCTTGTGTGTGTCATGTTGTGTACGTGTTGTCTCGTGTGTGTTTTGCTGTTTGTGTTATGTTGTGTGTGTGTTACTCTCTGTATTGATGCAGACACAATTGTTCACAGAGTTGGATAACAGATATATCGGGGGGGGGGGGGGGAGTTGTCATGGTCAGGGTGTGTGGAGTTTTGTGACTGTGGTTTCAGAGACAGAGCTTAAACCAATGACACGGTCGCACCTCTTTCTCCCTCTTCTTCAGCATCTCCAGGATCTGAGCGTACTCTTCTTCCTTCTGTTTGGCCTCGGCTATGGTGGCCTCATTCTGCTCAGCGTACGCCATGGCGACCACAGCCAGAATGAGGTTAATGAGGTAGAATGAGCCCAGGAAGATGATGACCACGAAGAAGATCATGTAAGTTTTACCTGCTGCTCTCAGCGTCTGCAGACAGACGGGTGAGAGACAGACAGACAGACAGACAGACAGACAGGTGAGAAACAGACAGGCAGATAGACAGACAGGTGAGAAACAGACAGGCAGATAGACAGGTGAGAGACAGACGGTTGGAGTGTGTGTTGTAAATTAAGTTTTCAGAGGTCGTCTCACAGACTAAATGTTTCAGTCTGATCTCAGGACAGATTCAGGAAAGTTCTCTGAGTCATATCGAGACAGAAACTGTGATGTCACCTAGGAGGTGTGGTCGACCACATTTTGCCACTTTGAGTGGTACTGACATCTGGTCTGAATTTCAAGTTTTAACTTTTAGTCTTAATTTTTAGTCTTAACTTAAAGTCTTAACTTTAAGTCTTGCCTCTTCTGGTTTGGTGATGTAGAGGACGGTTGTGTGGAGCATGCTTCCATGTAATAAAAAATTTTGTGAGTTACGTAATTCTTTCAAGTTTATTTTTGGTGTAACATTCTGTTTTAAATAACGTCGCGGGGCCTTCCCCCCTAACTTTGGAAATGCTCATCACTGAACTGGAAAAATCTAGGAAAAGCACCACTGCGGAGCCCACCACTTCTCTGAATGCGGCCCTTGCTCCAAATAATTTGGCTCTTGAGTCCATTACCACCATCGTGGCTAAACACACCTCTATAATTTCGGAGATGGAAATGGCCCTCACGACCCATTCGGATAACATCACAAGCCTGGAGCAAGATGTAGTGGAGCTACGCTCCTAACTAACTTCGATAATGGAAGAGCACGGTGCTCTCCAGGCTGCCGTGGAGGACTTGGTGTCTTGTTCAAAGCGTCAGAACCTAAGAGTGAATGGTCTGCCCGAAGACACTGAAGGAAATAAGACAATTTATGGCAGATTTATTCAAAGAAGTAGCGGCAGAGGCACTGTCGAACTCCACACCTGAACTAGACTGGGCCCATCGTAGTCTCAGCGCTTTCACTGCTACGTCGATAAAGAAAGAGTGCTACAATGGGCAAAGGAGCACCGCAGTATGACCTATCAGGGTCATAACATCAAGTTTTAAGAGGACTTGAGTGCTGCAGTGGCGAGGAGGCGAACTGCTTTCAACCAGGTGAAATCCATGCTTTTTCAGAAAGGAATATGATTCGGCATGATTTACCCTGCCCGGCTGCATGTCACCTTCAACGGCGTGAGCCAAATCTTTGATTCCCCGGAGCAAGCGGAGCTGTTTTATGAAGAACACATACACGACACATGAAAGAGGGACTGAGCTAGTGGAATGACCACCGATGTATATGACTTAGCGATTCTTTTGGGACTATTATCTTTTTCTTTATTTTTTGCTGGACTTTCTTGAGGTAAGACGCGACTACATTGCACCAATTTCCTTATGTTAAATTCAGACAAAACTGAAGTTATTGTTTTTGGCCCCAAACAACTCTGTTGCTATATGTCACCAACCCAGTTAGCTGTGTAGATGATATTTTACAAATCTTGGCAACTTTTGGACCATTTTCAGGTCATAAGTTCATCAATAAAAGCTAATGTTTTCCGGTAAACAAAGCAGCTAAACAGATCCCATCAGATGCACTACCATTTAATACCAGTTTCCGTTACTTAGGTATTAATATTTCTCCCTCCCTCCCCTTACTATATAAAAACAATTTTACAAAGTTGGTTATGGAAATTAAGTCTGATTTGAGGCGCTGGGACGCTGCCTTCAGGTCAGGTGACAGAGCTCTGTACAGGGCTGCTCGAGCTGACCTGAAAAGAGGAATTAAAAAAGTCAAGGTGGACCATAAGATGAGTATAGAGTCCCACCTGTCCAGCAACAACACACTGGAGGTGTGGCAGGGCATACAACACATCACAAACTTCAGAGACTGTGACGGGTCAACAGGAGACCTGAGTGCGCCACTGGCAGAGGAGCTAAACGGCTTCTTTGCTCGCTTCGAAACATCACAGCAGCACTCATCTGCTCCAGCCCTGCCCCCACCCCCACCTGGTTCCTCCACCACTCCACTCACTGTACAGGAGCATGATGTTAGACGAGTGCTCCTGGCAGTGAACCCCAGGAAAGCTGCCGGCTCAGACGGAGTACCTGGCAAGGTGCTCAGAGCGTGCGCCCACCAGCTCGCCCTCACCTTCACCAGGATCTTCAACCTCTCCCTGGCCCAGGCAGTCATCCCGTCCTGCCTGAAAGCAGCAACAATAATCCCGGTGCCGAAGAAGTCTCCCGTCACCAGCCTGAACGATTACCGACTGGTGGCCCTCACCCCGGTGCTTTGAGAGACTAGTTCTTAAGCACATCAAGGACTATCTCCCCCCAGACTTCCACCCCCACCAGTCTGCTTATCAGGCGAACAGATCCACAGAAGACGCCAGTGCTGTAGCTCTCCACTCTGCGCTGAACCACCTGGAGCAGCAGCAGAGCTACGTCCGGCTGTTATTTGTGGATTATAGTTCAGCCTTTAACACAATAATCGCGGACATCCTCATCACAAAACTGGACACTCTCGGCCTCCCCCCTCTCACATGTGCCTGGATAAAGGACTTCCTCACCAACCAGCCCCAGACTGTGAGACTTGGCCCCCACCTCTCGTCCACCCGTACGCTGAGCACTGGCTCCCCACAGGGCTGTGTGCTGAGCCCCCTCCTGTACTGCCTCTACACCCATGACTGCAGTTGGACCCACAACAGCAACCTCATCTTCAAGTTTGCTGACGACACCATGGTGGTCGGACTCATCTCGAAGGGAGACGAGGTAGCCTACAGGGAGGAGGACCTGAAGCTGGCAGCGTGGTGTTCAGAGAAGAACCTCGCTCTGAACACCAAGAAAACCAAGGAGATCATCGTCAACTTCAGGAAGCACAGCACCGACCTAGCCCCCCTTCACATCAATGGCGAGTGTGCGGAGAGGGTCCACACCATCCGGCTTCTCAGCGTCCTCATCTCCGCCAACATCTCATGGACAGACAACATCACAGCGGTCATCAAGAAGGCTCAGCAGCGGCTGCACTTCCTGAGGGTCCTCAAGAAGCACAACCTGGATTCCAACCTGCTGCTGACCTTCTACGGCTCATCCATTGAGAGCCTGCTGATGTACTGTATCACAGTATGGTACGGCAGCTGCACTGCTGCAGACAGGGAGAGGCTCCAGAGAGTAGTAAAGGCAGCACAGAAGATCATCGGCTGCCCTCTCCCCTCCCTGATGGACATTTACACCTCCCGCTGCCTCAGCAGAGCCAAGAGCATCACCAAAGACAGCTCCCACCATGGCTTTGAACTGTTTGACCTGTTGCCCTCAGGGAGGCACTACAGGTGCATCAGGACAAAAACTAACAGACGCAGAAACAGTTTCTTTCCTAAAGCCATAACCACTCTGAACTCTCACATGCACTGACCTTATACTCTGCCCCCCCCCCTTTATAATGTGCAATATCCCACTCCATAATGTGAACCCAACACTGTATATAGCACCATATTTATTTTCTGTAATTTGTACATAAGCTTCCTCAGGACTGTGCACCTTACCTCCTTACACCCCCCCCCCCCTCTCCTTACACCCCCACCCCCCTCTTTTTGCACTATTTATCCTTGGTCTATATTGTATATTCTTGTATATTTTTACACTGCTTGCACTGGTACCGGAGCTGCTTTTAATCTTGTTGTACATGCGTATAGTGACAATAAAGGCATTCTATTCTATTCTATCTCTCCCTCTCTCTCTGATAGGCAGAATAAATTCTATTAAGCTTAATATTCTTCCGAGATTTATGTTGCTTCTCCAGTGTCTTCCAATTTGTTTTTATCTAAATCATTTATACAAATGTTAGACAAAATAATCTCAGAACCCAAGGGCACATTGAGCAGTACTCCAGAGAAGCAAATCAGATGGGGGCCTTGCACTGCCTAACTTATTATTTCATTATTGGACTGCCAATCTTCAAAAAAATCCACGTCTGGTGTAACTCTTCCAATTTAGATTGGTGCATAATGGAGGATGCTTCTTCCCATCCCTCGTCTTTGGCGGCTCTGGTTTGTGCCCCTCTAGCTTCTCGTTATCCTAGTTATATTAAAAACCCAATTGTACTCTCCTCTTTGAAAATTTGGAAACAATTCAGGCAACACACAACTGTCAGCACCCATCCCATTAAGGCCTATTTGCAAAAAATCATTTCTTTCCCTGCTGCAATTCAGACACAGATTTCACTTTGTGGAGAGAGAGGACTGGTTTCATTTTTCAGATTTATATTTGGAGGGCTTATTTGTTACATTTAATGATCTTTGTGTTAAATATAATTTACCCCAATCTCATATGTTTCAATACTTCCAAGTGCACAACTATGCTCACACACACTTCACATTTTTCCCTCAATCTCCAACGGTAAATCTTATCACTGGGGTGCTCTGTCTTCCAATGGCTTGTAGTAAGATTTCAGTATTATATGCCTTCATATCATCTTCAAATTTGACCTCCCTTGTGGGGGTCAGGCATAGTTGGGAAAAGGAGCTTGGCTTTAATTTGACAGATGAGTGGTGGAGACAGGCACTGGTCAGGGTTATTTCTACATCCTCTTGCTCTCGTCTTAGCTTAATTCAGTTCAAGGCTCTCCACAAAATTCATTTCACAAAAAACAGACTTAATAGGCTGTTTCCAGGCAGAAATGATACCTGTGATAGATGTGGTTCATCTCCAACAGATTATGTTCATATGTTTTTTTCTCATTCCAAACTACTTCATTTCTGGTCTTGTTTTTTTAAATCATTAAACAAAGCCCCCAATATCATGTTGGAAGCCTGCCCACTGATAGCCATATTTGGTGTACCTCGCACACCAACTAGTACTACCAACTAAGACATACTCTGATGTTGTCGCTTTTGCCTTGCTCATAGCCCGCACACATATTCTGTTACATTGGAAAAGCTTCCTACTACTTCTGGTTAACTACTACTATTTTTTTTGCTCTCTTTGCTTGTGAGGGATGTTCTTTTTCTAATTGTCTGTTCTAATGCACCGTATACAAAAAAAGGTGGGGTATTTGATACTTGTGAAATGCTGGTCTCCAATAAAAAAAATGTAAAAAACAACAACAAAAAAACCCATAACAAAACGTCTTAACTTTAAGTGGGAATTCTAAGGAAAAATCACAAGGACAAAGACTTTTCTCAGAATCCTGTCATCAGGAGAAAATGAATACGACCTCTGGTGTTTTTGAAGCTGCAGCTCACAGACTGAATCTGAACTGGGACCAGTCTCTGTACTGGGATCAGTCACTGCACTTGGACCGGTAATTGTACTGGGACTAGTCTCTGTACTGGGACCAGTCTGTTACTGACCAGCTGAAAGAGGTTTTCCCAGAAGTCCTGGGTCATCAGTCGGACCAGAGACAGGAACGCCCACCCAAATGTGTCATAGCTGGTGTATCCGTAGTTTGGGTTTCTCCCCGCCTTTAGACAGAGGTAACCTTCCGGACAGGCCCTGAAAACATTATCAGCATCATCATCATCATCATCGTCATCACCACCATCACCATCATCATCATCATCATCACCATAATCATCATCATCATCATCATCACCATCATCATCATCACCAATATCACCATCACCAGCATCATCATCATCATCATCACCACCACCACCATCGTCATAAATACCATCATCACCATCACCATCATCATCACCATCACCATCATCATCACCACCATCATCATCATCATCATCATCACCACCACCACCACCATCACTATCATCATCACCATCGTCACCATCATCATCATCATCATCACCACCACCATCATCATCACCACCACCACCATCATCATCATCACTAACTTCCTCATCATCATCATCACCACCATCGACACCATCATCATCATCATCATCATCATCACCATCATCATCATCATCACCACCATCGACACCATCATCATCACCATCATCATCACCACCATCATCACACCATCATCATCATTATCGCCATCATCACCACCACCACCCCCGCCATCATCATCATCATCATCATCATCACCATCATCATCATCATCATCATCACCACCATCAGTATTACCAATCATTACATCATTATTTGATGAACGTACCCGGCATCAGAACTGTTTCCACACAACAGAGCATCGAGATGACCAGGAAGGTGGTAATAGTTCTCTATTAGACAGAGAGACAGAGACAGAGGGACAGAAGTATTGATTACTTCTGACGATCAGAAAATCAATCAATTTCAATCAATTTTATTTATAAAGCCCAATATCACAAATCACAATTTGCCTCACAGGGCTTTACAGCATATGACATCCCTCTGTCCTTAAGACCCTCACAGCGGATAAGGAAAAACTCCCCTAAAAAAACCCTTTAACGGGGGAAAAAAAAATGGTAGAAACCTCAGGAAGAGCAACTGAGAAGGGATCCCTCTTCCAGGACGGACAGACGTGTAATAGATGTCGTACAGAACAGATCAGCATAATAAATTAACAGTAATCCATATGACACAATGAGACAGAGAGAGAGAGAGAGAGAGAGAGAGAGAGAGAGAGAGAGAGAGAGATGCAGGTAATGACAGTAGCTTACAACAACATTAATGAAAGTAATAATATTATAGTTATAGTTCTGGCTACTGTGGTACAATATGTTGAAAGTATGTATTAATATCTGACAGTATACATGTGTGACAATAGTCATGTGTATAATAACAGTAGAAGTATGACTAATGACTAATGATGGCAGCAGCAGCAGGAGGCATCTGGCAGGACCACGGCAGCAGCACAACCACACACGTCACGCTGTCCAGGCACCGCTGTGATATGAGAGACAGTGGAGCACAAAGGCTCCGGAGAAGAAGCCGAGTTAGTGACATCCAGAATGGCCGAGTTAGTGACATGCAGTAATAGAATACGAGAGAGAGAGAGAGAGAGAGAGAGAGAGAGAGAGAGAGATAGAGATAGATTGAGAGAGAGAAGGTGCTCGGAGTATTATAGGGGGGTCCTCCGGCAGACTAGGCCTAAGTCAGCCTAACTAGGGGCTGGTACAGGGCAAGCCTGAGCCAGCCCTAACTATAAGCTTTATCAAAAAGGAAAGTCTTAAGTCCAGTCTTTAATGTGGAGACGGTGTCTGCCTCCCGGACCGTAACAGGAAGATGATTCCACAGGAGAGGAGCCTGATAGCTGAAGGCTCTGGTTCCTGATCTGCTTTTGGAGACTTTAGGGACCACAAGTAACCCTGCGTTCTCAGAGCGCAGTGTTCTGGTGGGATAATATGGCACTATGAGCTCTCTAAGATATGACGGAGCTTGGCCATTTAGAGCTTTATAAGTTAACAGTAGGATTTTAAATTCAATTCTGGATTTTACAGGGAGCCAGTGCAGAGAAGCTAAAACAGGAGAAATATGATCTTGTTTCTTAGTTCCTGTCAGTACACATGCTGCTGCATTCTGAATTAGCTGGAGAGTTTTTAAGGACTTACTAGAGCTACCTGATAATAGAGAGTTACAGTAATCCAGCTTAGAGGTAACAAAAGCGTAACAAAATTTTTCTGCATCTTTTCGGGTCAGGATAGGTCTAATTTTTGCAATATTATGCAGATGAAAAAATGCAGTCCGTGAGGTTTGTTTTAAATGAGAATTAAAAGATAAATCTTGATCAAATATTACTCCGAGGTTTCTTATGGTAGTGGTAGAGGCCAGAGCAATGCCATCCAGAGAAACTATGTCATCAGATAAAGAGTCTCTGAGTTGTTTGGGGCCAAGAACAATAACTTCAGTTTTGTCTGAATTTAACATCAGGAAATTGGTGCTCATCCAATTTTTTATGTCTTTAAGGCAGTTATGGAGTTTAGTTAATTGATTACTTTCTTCTGGCTTCATCGATAAATACAGCTGTGTATCATCCGCATAACAATGGAAATTTATAGAGTGATTTCTAATGATGTTACCTAAAGGAAGCATATATAGAGTAAATAGGATTGGTCCGAGCACAGAACCTTGCGGAACTCCAAAACAAACTTTGGTACGTAAGGATGATTCATTACGAACGTCAACAAATTGAAAACGATCAGATAAATAAGATTTAGACCAGCTTAGTGCTGAACCTTTTAGGCCAATTAAGTGATCCAGTCTCTGCAGTAGAATTTGATGGTCAATTGTGTCAAACGTCGCACTAAAATGTAATAAAACAAGAACAGAGACGAGTCCTTTGTCTGAAGCAATCAGAAGGTCATTTGTAATTTTAACTAGAGCTGTCTCAGTGCTATGATGCACTCTAAATCCTGACTGAAATTCCTCAGATAAATTATTATCCTGGAGAAAATCACACAGCTGGTCTGCAACTACTTTCTCAAGGATCTTTTACATAAAGGGAAGATTAGATATTGGTCTATAGTTGGCTAACACCTCTGGATCCAGGGTGGGCTTTTTTAGTAGAGGTTTAATTACAGCTACCTCAAAAGACTGTGGTACATAGCCTGTTAATAAGGATATATAGATCATATCTAATATATGAGTGTTAACTACAGGAAAGACCTCCTTAAGTAGCTTTGTTGGGATGGGGTCTAAGAGACACGTTGATGATTTAGATGAAGAAATCACTGCGGTCAATTCTTGAAGAGAAATTGGGGAGAAGCAATCTAAATATATATTAGGTTCTACAGCTGTGTTTGAGGTTAGATAGGTAGGCCTACCATCTGAGGGCAGGAGGTCATGAATTTTGCCTCTAATAGTTAGAATTTTGTCATTAAAAAAGCTCATAAAATCATCACTGCTAAGGGCTAAAGGAATACAAGGCTCAATAGAGCTTTGACTCTCAGTCAGCCTGGCTACAGTGCTGAAAAGAAACCTGGGGTTGTTCTTGTTTTCTTCTATTAATGCTGAGTAATAGATTGCTCTGGCATTGCGGAGGCCCCTCTTATAAGTTTTGAGACTGTCTGTCCAGATTAAACGAGATTCTTCCAGTTTGGTTAATCGCCAATTCCTTTCAAATTTTCGCGATATTTGTTTTAACCTACGGGTTTGAGAGTTATACCAAGTTAGCAAACTTTCTTTGCTTTGTTAACTTCTTTTTAAGAGGAGCTACAGAGTCGAACGTTGTTCGCAGTAGTAATAGTAGTGGTAGCAGTAGCAATAGTAGTAGTAGTAGTAGTAGCAGTAGCAGTAGTAGTAGCAGTAGCAGTAGTAGTAGCAGTACTAGCAGTAATAGTAGCAGTAGTAGTAACAGTAGTAGTAGTAGTAGTCGTAGTGGTAGAAGTAGTAGTAGTAGTAGCAGTAGTAGTAGCAGTAGCAGTAGTAGTACCAGTACTAGCAGTAATAGTAGCAGTAGTAGTAGTAGTGGTAGCAGTAGTAGTAGCAGTAGTAGTACTAGTAGTAGTAGCAGTAGTAGAAGCAGTAGTAGTAGGTGTAGCAGTAGTAGCAGTAGTAGCAGCAGTAGCAGTAGGTGTAGCAGTAGTAACAGTAGCAGTAGCAGTGGTAGCAGTGGTAGAAGTTGTAGCAGCAGTAGAAGCAGTAGTAGTAGCAGTAACAGTAGTAATAGTAGTAGTAGCAGTAGCAGCAGTGGTAGCAGCAGTAGTAGCAGTAATAGTCGTAGCAGTTGCAGTAGTTACAGCAGTAGCAATAGCAGTAGTAGCAGTAGTAGCAGTAATAGTAGTAGTAGCAGTAACAGTAGCAGTAGTAGCAGTGGTACTAGTAGCAGTAATAGTACTAGCAGTAGTAGCAGTAGTAATAGCAGTAGCAGTAGTAGTAGTAGTAGCAGTAGTAGTAGTACTTTTTTCCTGTCTCACTCATTCTTTTGTTTTAGTTTTCTGATCGTGCAGAGAGGAGAATCTCAGGTACAGGGTTCATTTAAATATGATTTGCATATTTAAATGGGGGCATGGACAGGGAGGGGCCGGGTACTCCAACGTGCGCTCAATTCCACGTTGATTGGGATGTACAAAGGAAATGTGCTTGGATTCATGTGTACGTTTTCTGGATTTAAGCGTACGCCATGTTTCAGTCGGAAATCCATGCAAGTCTTTGTACATGGGCCCCTGGACTTTTCCTCTGCTTAACACCCTGAAACAGTCTCCGTACCCTCCCCTTATCAACATGGACTGCGCTGTTCTGCTCTAAAGCTGTGCACCTAAACACAGACAGTTAATTGCTAAAATCATTGACATTGAAACGGTTTGAATGTATGTTCAATTCATTCGCCAGATCATAGTCAGTTTTGTCATTTAAGGAGATGTTACACTTTTTGGACTGCATCCCCAGCAAGGATTTCACCTCCTCCCAGTCATTATCAGAAACTTAAGACATAATGAACACCATTGAACTGATAATAAAGCACTGTTATCAACCAACCAGTGCTTTATTATTTACAGATATATACTTACACTCGACCCCACACAGTACAGTAATAAAGATAATAATAACAACTATTTACACATTTACAGAAACATTTATATTCTGACATCACTCATCCAAATCAAACGCAGTGTAGGTAAAATGTGTAGCGACAAAATTAAGCTGTAAATTAAACATTCATCTCTAAACATTCCCCCTGGTTGGGCAGGGCGTGAGCTGCCAGTGATAAACAAGTTCTCCACCTTATCCTTGTGTCGCTGCTTGGAAAGTTTTAATTCTTTCCTGACTTACTTCCGTAGCTCATTATATGTGTCCATATCACCTTAATAAAAACTGATGTCTCTCTTATTAATAGCGTTTTTTACTGATTTTGAGACCCATGGTTTATTGTTCGGAAAGATGGAGATTGATTTTTTATGAATAATTAACCCCTCACAAAAATTTACACAGTCAGACACAGTTTCTGTGAGCTCATCCACACTCTCACGAGTTCTTAAACATATCCCAGTCTGTGCAGGCATAACAATCCTGGAGACGATCAATAGACTCCTCCGACCAGACCGGGACTAATCAGCTTGTGCCGCTTCAGGACTGGTTTGAAGGATGGAACCAAATAAACAACACTATGGTCAGACGCACTAAGTGAAGCTCTCCAGAGAGATTTATAAGCCCCTTTTATGGAACCGTAACAAAGATCCAAGCGCTTAGTAAGTCTTATCACCCATGATAAATTTCGGTGCGTCAGGTGATATAGCTTGTAGCTGTTGTACTACGCAAGTGATAGCTCGAGTAGCAATGTCCATATTAAAGCTGCAAGCAGCTGTGACCGGGCCCTCGCTCTCCCGCGCTATCGTGGGGGGCCAGCAGCACGCATCACTTAGCAGTTATGTGAAAACTCAGAGTAACTTAACCCTGACGTGGTGTGATGTTTCATCTTCGTACCCCATGAAAATCTCTATGGGGAGGGTTTTTTGAAAATTTCAAGGGGGCGCTATAGAGGCATTTTGTCCCCCCCATGGGCAACGGCCCTATCAGATGTAAGAGCTCGCCATTCTTCATCTGTGTATCAATTTCGTGAGGATATGAGGTTGCTGAAGCCATCAAAAAGCCAACTGATTTGGTGGCGAGGGCGGTGTCATAGCCGCCACACCCCTTGACATAGAGAAAAGCTTTTAGTAACTTTTGATCAGCATGGTCCCAGGGGCTGAGGCTGCCGAGCAACCAGGGGCTGCGGGGAGCTCCAGGCATGGATTGGTGGTGTAAATGTGGGGCTTACTGGCCACTTTATTAGGTACACTTGTGCAATCTAATACAATCCAATACAACAGCTCTGCCACACATTGCACGTTTACAAAGCTTTTACATTTTCAGCTTTTGTCAGAAAGGTGATTATTCTACATTATTATCGAGGTCGTAGTGGGTGGTGTTGGTGTACTGGAGTGCAATATATTTAAAAGTGTTCCTAATATTTGTTTCCCTCAATTAGACAAAATTAGGAGGCCACCTCAGTACACCACCACCATTCACTATGACCTCAATAATAAACAAAGTTGAGTCACCACTTTCTAGATGATGTCAACAATAACTGAAAATGTATAAGCTTCGGGGAAAAGAATCATGGTATAGTCATTCTACTGGATTGCATTAGATTAGACAGGTGTACACAAAGTGGCCAGTGACTGTATGTTACATACATACTATATTTCCTCAAATAGTAGCCGGGGCCACTATTAACAAAAAAAACAATTTGGGACCAGGCTACAAATAGGGGCAGGCTACTGTTTGAAGGAGACTTTTAATAAAATAAAAAAAAAATCACAGCCAAATTTGAAAATACAAATACTGTATTTTTTTTTTTTTAATTGAAACAGCAGAAATATTTATGTAAACTTGTCTTTACAGTAAAAAATGTTTTTTTTCTAGTATTACAAATAAAGTACTGTATTATTTACAGTAACAAACTTTAACAGTAAAAATAGTTTTTGGTGTTTTTGTAAATCACCACTATTTACTATTGACTACAACATATTGTACTAGTTGTCCTGCCTTGAAACAGTGAATCATCTCATTCTCTGTCCCATCTGCAGCCACCGTGATGCCACACACCTTACAAGACAACATGCCACAAATTAATTTGAAAACTAGGCTACATTCATAATTATGACTTTTTATCTCACATTTTTGATTAGGAATGGCGATTTTTTTCCATTACTGGCGAAAATGGGCTTCCATAGATAAAAAGATGGTTACAGTAAAAACATCAGTGCCAGAGGTGGTCCTGGCTAGTTTTACGCCCTGGGTGAACCATCCCTCGGCGCCCCCCCCCCGACTCCCCAATGCCCCACCTCTCCCCACCCCCCACGGTACGATACCAATGAAAGTATCACAATTCTGAGTAGTATCACGAAACCACGGTAAGAATGAGGCAGATGTGCCTTTTGTCATTTATAAAAAGATAAATCACTTTTCTATAATACATCACTGATATTTCAATGGAATAAACTACTTACTGACTTATTCATACTTCAAAAACAGCATGAATAAGTGATGAACCCTATGGACCCTAGGAGTTTTTGGGGTATTTTTACTGCCTTTACTTTTAAGCTCATATCACAGTCATTATTAAGGCTACATACACATGCTATATCTTGTTTTTTTTTTTTTTTCAGGACAATGTGGGCTAACCGATTTGCCATCATTTCATGTCCTTCTATGTGCCTGTATTTTATATACATTTTTATATCAATGAAAAAAAATAATCCGTGTTACTAAATTCTTACATTTTTACATGTATCTCAGCATAGCAATTTGGAAAATGACATATTCTGCCATATCTGAAGAGGGGAGACTCTCTGGAATCTGGCATTATAAGAACCATGATGGTGGGACATTCTGTCACTTCACAGCTATCCAAAACATGTGGTTTGTGCCAGGCGTGATTGCCAGTATTTTTTCATTATTGCAAGAAATTCCACTGACTCATTCACAGTGTCCCCCTCAATGTATATGGTGACTATGGCCCTGTCATGCATGCATAATTAGGCTACTGTTGTCCGGGTGCGCAAAGGTGAAGTGGCTGGTCTTGTCATACAAAGTTTGATGGAGATATTTGCATCTTGAAAGCTGGACTACAAATGTGGATAGACAGGGAGAAACACACGCAAGCCTAAGACGTGGTAAGATACGATATTCCTCACTATATGAAGTGACTGATAACAAGATCTGTATAATGGATTGTAAAGAAATTCATTAGCTTTTTATTTTGTAGACAATTAATCTGTATTTATAGCATGATGGGATGATAGCACAATGATGTGTGGTATCACTGGAAAGCTCTGCTCCTGCGCTTTCATGTGATATGCGTGGCATTTCTGTGAGAGCCTGCATTCACAAGTAATCCATCCAACAGTAATGTGTGTGTAAAGCTGTATGAAAGCTCTGTTATACATAATTTAGTGTAACTTTATCATTTTTTTTCACTGTGAAAACACTGGACTACCGACAAGTGCTCTTGTAGTCTTGTCGGAAAGCTATGATATCACTGTTTCACGTGATATTGCGTGGCTTTTCGTTATGACGCGCGGTCGCGGAGAAAATCCACAGAGAAGAACAGTTGCGAATTTGGATGGACTATGCATCGTTCGGGCCCATAGGGTTAAAGAGCCTGTAACCATCACAACTGTGTGGCACAAACTCATAATTATAAATAATGTCGGGCTTGGTTTGGCTTCGAGCAGAAATATGCAGCCGTGCCACACTCTAACACACATACACACAAACACATGGAAAACCGGACATTATCAGTTTATAAAAAAAACCCGGACGCCCCGGACAGGATGTGAAAAGTGGACATGTCCGGGCAAAAGAGGATGTTTGGTCAGCCTAACGCCGTTAACGTTACCTAACACAAAGAGAAATGTTAAGGGCTCGTTTCTCCTCTGACACGCCACATATCTGTGTTCCGCCATGGCTCGGTTGTCCAACCACTGGGCAGTCATGACACCAACCAAAGAGGAAATTACTGGACCTGGACACGGTAAGCCATTATCTTGCGTTTGTCAGCTGCTCTCATGTTCTCTCCTTTTGTGAATGTCTTGTCGCCGTCCTCTGCATACCAGGCGTCATATGTCCCGCGGCGTATTCCCCCGACATTTGTTCGGAATATTTCAAAACATCTATCTTTAAATGAACACTGAAGTTGCGTCTTGTTGCCATCTTATCTGTTTACAATCAGCTGAGAGTGTGCAACTGCGCATATGCGGTCTCTTGTTTTTATGGCGGTAGCGTCAGAGCAGCCAAAGACCATCTGGTGTCAAGATAGTTATCTACCAGTGTTCATAAACAAAAGAATATTGGTTATGGTCGAAATAAAGATAAAGATAGATAATTATGTACAGCTAATGCATTCAAGGTCTTCTGACTCTTTAAAAGTTGACATGGTGTCTCTAGCTCAAAGTATGAGAGAAAGAAGAGGTTGAAAGTCGATGAGTTTTGAAGAGGATTTGAAGATTTTCCAATTTACTTCCATTCACACTAATTAGACTGCCACCAGAACGCCACCTATTGGCCGATTTGCACTGAATTTTGCACAAACTCTCATCGGGCCATGGAACACAATCAGCAAAAGTATTGTGGTAATCGGACTGTATTTGGTCAAGATATGAAAGACTGTCTGTTTTGAAAACAATGTGCAGGAATTTGTTGTTTTATATTTTGGGCGTCTATTGGACAAACAAAATTCCTTTAATAACTTTATGTGAGGGTTGACAGATGCTACATGCAAAGTTTGGTGCAAATCAGTCAAATCGCCTAGGAAGAGTTCGAAAAAGTAACGTTTTTCATTTGTTGCGATTTAGCGAATGGAAAGTTACCGCGAAAGTGGGCGTGGCTTACACCACACAATTCAGCTGAATTCAGAGAACACGTAAATAGAAGGTTTAACAATGTGCGACATATTATGTGAGTTATTAGCCACAAACGCTTTTGCATTGAAAATAGCGCCACCTGCTGGTCATTTTTGGTGTGTGAGTTACAGGGGCCAGTCTATACCACCCCTATCAATTTTATTTCCATGAGTGTTATGATGTTGGCACAGTGCCAAATATTAAAATAGATGGCCACCAGAGCGCCACCTATTGGCGGATCAGTTAGTCCTTCGTCAGATATCCTCAGGAGGGCATTGACAATAATTATACCAAGTTTCGTGACAATCCGCCCAATCCATGTTGAGATATAAAATACTTTAATTTAAAGAGCGCCACCTGGTGGTCATCGCCTGACATTTTGCACAGAGCCTCAGGGGCTCATGGGGAAGTAGGAAACTGAGTTTCATGTCATTCGGATACACCAATGTGGAGAAATGTAGCACTACCTGTTTACAACGAAATCTGCAGGAAGTTGTTATTTAATAACTTGAGTATTGTTTGGAATATCAGACATTTTGTCGGGAGGGACCACAGATGCTGTGTGCAAAGTTTCATGCCAATCAGTGAAATTTCCTGGGAGGAGTTCGAAAAAGTATGTTTGCGACATTTTGCGAATTTGTGATAAAAAAACAGTAGGCGGAAATGGCTGTGGCCTATATCACAAGATTCAGCACAATTTACTGAACACGTGAATATAAGGTTTTGAATGTGCGACAAAGTATATGGGAGTTATGACCCAAAACACACTGTCCTTGATTATAGCGCCACCTAGTGGTGGAAAGAGTTTTTGAATTTGGGAAAGGGGCCAAATTGGGGATTATATGGGCAGAACAATTATAATAATAATAATAATAATAAACAGCGCAATTACAATAGGGTCCTCACGGACGACTTTGTCGTCGTTCGGGCCCTAATTAGCTTTAGGGTGAAATAATAGTGAAATAATAGACTCTACTACACGTCACTAACTGGGCTCTACTACATGTCACTAACTGGGCTCCACTGCATGTCACATACTGGGCTCTACTACATGTCACTAACTGGGCTCGCTCTACTACATGTCACTAAATGGACTCTACTGCATGTTACTAACTGGGCTCTACTGCATGTGACTAACTGGGCTCTACTGCATGTCACTAACTGGACTCTACTGCATGTCAATGACTGGGCTCTACTACATGTCTCTAACTGGGCTCTACTACATGTCACTAACTGGACTCTACTGCAAGTCTCTAACTGGGCTCTACTACATGTCACTAACTGGACTCTACTACATGTCACTAACTGGGCTCTACTACATGTCACTGACTGGGCTCTACTACATGTTACTAACTGGACTCTACTACATGTCACTAACTGGACTCTACTGCATGTTACTAACTGCACTCTACTACATGTCACTAACTGGGCTCTACTACATGTCACTAACTGCGCTCTACTGCATGTCACTAACTGGGCTCTACTACGTGTCACTAACTGGGCTCTACTACATGTCACTTACTGGGCTCTACTACATGTCACTAACTGGGCTCTACTACATGTCACTAACTGCGCTCTACTGCATGTCACTAACTGCGCTCTACTACATGTCTCTAACTGGGCTCTGCTACATGTCACTAACTGGGCTCTACTGCATGTCACTAACTGGACTCTACTGCATGTCACTGACTGGACTCTACTACATGCCAACAACTGGACTCAACTACATGTCACTAACTGGGCTCTACTGCATGTCACTAACTGGACTCTACTGCATGTCACTGACTGGACTCTACTACATGCCAACAACTGGACTCTACTACATGTCACTAACTGGGCTCTACTACATGTCACTAACTGCGCTCTACTGCATGTCACTAACTGGGCTCCACTGCATGTCACTAACTGGGCCCGCTCTACTACATGTCACTAACTGGACTCTACTGCATTTCTCTAACTGGGCTCGCTCTACTACATGTCACTAACTGGACTCTACTGCATGTTACTAACTGGGCTCTACTGCATGTGACTAACTGGGCTCTACTGCATGTCACTAACTGAACTCTACTGCATGTCACTGACTGGGCTCTAATGCATGTGACTAACTGGGCTCTACTGCATGTCACTAACTGGGCTCTACTGCATGTCACTAACTGGACTCTACTACATGTGACTAACTGGGCTCTACTGCATGTCACTAACTGGACTCTACTGCATGTCACTAACTGGGCTCTACTGCATGTCACTAACTGGGCTACTAACTGGCCCGCTGCAGTTTGCATACCAGCCTTGCACTGGGGTGGACGATGCAATCATCTTCCTCCTGCATAGAGCTCTTTCTGACCTTGAGAAACCTGGAAGCTCTGTGAGAATCATGTTCTTTGATTTCTCTAACTCTTTCAAAACCATACAGCCTCCACTTCTGAGGGACAAAATGGAGCACATAGGGGTGGCTAATCACATCACATTCCAGATCCTGGACTACCTCACGGACCGACAGTCTGTTAGGACCCAGGATTGTGTATCGGACTTGGTTGTCTGCAGTACCGGGGCCCCTGAACCAGGTTTTTGTTGACTGGTGCCTGAGGGACCAACTCCAGATCAACTAGGGGAAAACTAAAGAGCTGGTGGCAAGCACAGACTCCTCCTCCCAACACCGGTGAACATGCAGTGAATGGACATTGAGATGGTGACATCCTGTAAGTACCTGGGTGATGCCTCCTGCTGCTGTTATCATTAGTCATACTTCTGTCATTATACACATATGATTATTATTGTCATATACATAAAGTATCATATATTAATATATACAACATATTGTACCACAATAGCCATGCTTATTATTATACTATTATTACTTAAAATAATGTTGTTGTAAGCTTTTATCTTTACTGTCTGTCCTGCATCTCTCTCTGTCTCTCTCTCTGTCTCTGTCTCTCTCTTTCTATCTCATTGTGTCATACGGATTACTGTTAATTTATCATGCTGATCTGTTCTGTACGACATGTATTGCACGTCTGTCCGTCCTGGAAGAGGGATCCCTCTTCAGTTGCTCTTCCTGAGCTTTCTACCATTTTTTTTTCCCCGTTAAAGGGTTTTTTTTGGGGAGTTTTTCCTGATCAGCTGTGAGGGTCCTAAGGACAGAGGGATGTCGTATGCTGTAAAGCCCTGTGAGGCAAATTGTGATTTGTGATATCGGGCTTTATAAAATAAAATTGATTGATTGAATTAATAGTTGTAGTAGTCGTTGTTATAGTATTAGTTGTCATCATATTAGATGTAGTTGTGCTAATATTTGAACCTTGTAATTCACAAACTTTCATCATACCTGGATTGTTGATGAACTCAAAGTAATCAAAGTCCTCACTGCTTCCTGTATTGTTTCCATGGTAACTGACGTTAAGGTTGATGTCAGCCGTGTAGTTGCTAAGCGACAGCGGAGGTATTAGGACGCATTTTTGCCGCAGGTTTCCCATAAAGAGCTGCAGACCAATCAGAGCGAAGACACTGAGGCAGAACAGTGTCAGAATCATGACATCACCCAGCTTCTTCACTGATTGGATGAGAGCTCCGACAATCGTCTTCAGACCTGAGGGGAAGGGTTAAAAGCAGACCGACCAATCAGAACTGTGAAATCATCACCATGGAATCAAAGTGGATTTTAATGTGAGACACAAACTGACCGGGAATGACTGTGATCGTCTTCAGAGCTCGAAGAACTCTGAACGTCCTCAACACAGAGACATTTCCCAAATCTACGAACTCTGTCAGGTACCTGAAACACAGTGACATCATCATCATTGTCATGTGTGTTTGAGTCCGTGATGAGAAGGTGTATCTCAGGTGTGCTTTGAGGATTACGCCATGCTGATGACCATGAAGTCCAGCCAGTTCCAGGGGTCTTTGAGGAAGGTGAAACCTCCGACACAGAATCCTCGGGCCATGATTTTAACTGTTGCTTCAAATGTATAGATGAAGGTAAACACATACCTGTTCAACAACAGAGAAGTTTGTCAGACACACACTGATGACACACTGATCACATCGCCATCAGTAGAACCCCTCCCCCTCAACACAATACTTCGGCATGCAGACTGGAGGAGCTGGGGATCAAACCACTGATCGTCTGATGATGTGACAACCCACTGCCCCCCCAGACCACAGCTGCCCTGCCCCCAAAACAACAACATAAACATCTCACGTCATTTTATAGACGTGTTTTTATTTTCTAGCTGGTAGCTGTGAGGAATCAATTAATCAATATCTTATCTATAAACAAATAATTAAGTTATGAATACATAAATAAATAATCTGTAGATCAAGAATAAACTCCTGTCAGTGCCCCCTACAGGCAGCAGCAAATAATACTTACAATACACATGATGATGACGGCGGATCGCCCATTGCCATAAACACAGTGGCCCTTATTTATCAAACGAATGTACGACAGAAAACTGAGCACGACCATTTCCACGCAAAGCTTGGCATTAATCAATTTGGACGTGAGTGGACGCTACGATCAAATCTCACGTCAGGTCTCAGCTCGTGTACACAAGTTTGAGTCAGTGTAGATTTGCGGTGCAGCACAGCAAAATGGCTGAGTCTGAAAATACTTATAAAACAAACGACAAACTTGTCATCTAAGCATAAGCAGCCACATATTCAGTACATATTAAAAAAGGATTCCCAAAACGAATAAAACAAAATGAAATAAAACAGCCATGAATGATTACGCATTCATCAATCGCAAAAATTACCACTCTTATATTAACTTACAGGTAATTTGTGATGCCAGGCTATCACTACTAAACGTGGTAGCCAAGTGGCCAGGGGGGATGCACGACTCATTTATATTCCATAACAGTTGCGTGGGTGCAAGGCTACGAGAGGGCGCACTGCAGAAACGGAGTAAATAAATCTAAACAAAGTAGGCTATTAATTAAATATCATTTTGGTATGGTTCTTGTTCTAGGTGACAAAAGTTATCCCCTCAATACCTTATAACCCTGCTGGCAAACCCTGCCACAGAGCAGGAGCGCAGGTTTAACAGTGCGCATACATGCACATGGGTCACGGTGGAGCGCTGCTTCGGGTTGCTCAAAGGCAGGTGGCTCTGTCTTGGACCAGCGGGGAGAATGCTGCTGTATACCCCAGAAAAGGTGCAACCAGATGAACCAATGCCCAGGGAACCGTGGCCAGCACAGCCTCCACTGGGGGCTATACAGAGGAGACAGGACCTCATTCATCGCTTCTAAAATGTAAAGTACACCTTAAAGTTGTGTAAGTGCTAAGTATTTAATGAGTATGTAATGCAAGTATAGCCTAGGGGCTATTGGCTAAAGGGATATTCAATACAGACAATGGACAACGTTTAGTCATTTAAACATTTTTTTCAGCTTTTTTTTTTTTTTTGATTCTCGTTTTCTTTGATTCTTTTAGCGTGTTACTAATTGCCTCAAGCGTGCTAACAACTGAAGCCAATACATGGCATATTTTTGTCTGCCTTTCCAGGACCTCTGCCGTGATGATTGCTGGTCCTGACCCAGCACGGGAGGCGGAGTGCACGCACTCGCCCTTAGTTGCCTGGCTCGGTGGGAGCGCTCTGGGGAGAAGACCTGGACGCCATGCCACTGGTGCCTGGCTCTGAAACAGCATTTAAACGAAACAATAAAAATGTTTACCCGTGTAACATGTGTAAGTCTATTTATTTGGACAATAGTGTACTGTCAGGTTAAATTAACTGTCCGATTTTACAATGCAAGCAAAAAGAGGGCTGTTTGTTACCATTCTGCTCCGGCTCCGACGCAAGTGTGTCTGTGTCTCCACCACCACCACTTATGCCAGAGATAGATTCTGACCCGATTAGTGAGGAGATTCTTTCCTTGGTCCCTGTCAGGGTCAGGCTGGGGTCTGGTTGGCCTCCTCCAGTCTGCGTGTTGCTACACCTAAGGGCGTTTTGTTGCCAGCTTTAAGTCTAACCACTTTTTACTTTTACCTCCACCTCAGACGTGAGGGTGTCGATTACCAGCTCAGGAAAGTTTTTCTTCTTTGCAATGTTTCTCCTCTCCATGTTGTGACCTCAAAGGGCGAGGCCTCTAAACCACGAATATTTAAGGGCGTGACATGCTAATGACAATCCATTTCAGCCGCCACATTTATCAAAGCCTCATCATTTATACGCTGGGACTGGTCAGATACGAATGTTTCATAAATCACACGTGTGTCCTATCGTAAGATAGGTCCTGCGCTCAGATCTGCACTAATTTCCATGCAAGATTAATAAATGAGGGCCAGTGTGTCAGAATCATGTAAGTGTGTGTGTATTAGTGTGTATTAATATTGTGTATTGAGTGTAGTAGTAGTAAAGTGACGGTGGGTTGCTCATCTTTTAAAGTATAAAAGTAACGCACAACAAAATTTAGGTGTTGATCACAAACAGGTGTTGATCACAAACAGGTGTGATCACAAACAAGTGCTGATCACAAACAGGTGTTGATCACAAACAGGTGCTGATCACAAACAACAGGTGTGATCACAAACAAGTGCTGATCACAAACAGGTGCTGATCACAAACAGGTGTGATCACAAACGTGCTGATCACAAACAGGTGTGATCACAAACAGGTGTTAATCACAAACAGGTGCTGGTCACAAATAGGTGTTGATCACAAACAGGTGCTGGTCACAAATAGGTGTGATCACAAATGGGTGTTGATCACAAACAGGTGCTGATCACAAACAGGTGTTGATCACAAACAGGTGCTGATCACAAATAGGTGTTGATCACAAACAGGTGCTGGTCACAAATAGGTGTGATCACAAATTGGTGTTGATCACAAACAGGTGCTGATCACAAACAGGTGTTGATCACAAACAGGTGCTGATCACAAACAGGTGTGATCACAAAACGTCATATCTGACCAGGCCCGGCATGGGCCCGTCAGAGGGAAGGGGGCGCCCGGCCCGACCCGGCTTGGGCCTGTCAGAGGGAGGGGGCTCCCGGCCTGACCCGGCTTGGGCCCGCGGGCCGGGCAGAGAATCTAAGCTGTAGTGTGCAGTAGTGTTGTGTAGTGTAGTGCAGTAGTGTTGTGTAGTGTAGTGTAGTGTAGTAGTGTTGTGTAGTGGTGTGTACTAGTGGTGTGTAGTGGTGTGTAGTAGTGTTGTGTAGTGGAGTGTAGTAGTGTTGTGTAGTGGTGTGTACTAGTGGTGTGTAGTGATGTTTAGTAGTGTTGTGTAGTGGTGTGTAGTAGTGTTGTGTAGTGGTGTGTAGTGGCATGCGAACTCACTCCACAGTCTTGCTCCATGGCGGCGGGTCGCTCATGGTCATGAACACACAGTTGGTCAGAATCGTCACCATGATGAACAAACTGAATAAAGTTTTGGTGTTAAGGAACAAAAATATCATCAGCTGATTGATAGGTAACCAATAACTTGCTGATCAAAGCTGCTGGTTTCACCAGCCAACCAGGAGGGAGGACAGTGTGAGACCATAAAGGATATGAATGAACCAGGATCCTGATGGCGGCGGTGCGCAGAGGGTTGAAGGGACTCAGCAGGTAACAGGCGGGTTCAGCGTTAAACCGGAAGATGACGTTTCCTTTGGCGAGCACGATGAACGTCTGCAGACAGAGACCAATCATTGATTATCTGATTGATTATCTGATGACATCACTGAGCACAATTAACGTCTGAGGACAGAAACTGATCATTGATTATTGATTATCTGATTCATTGTCTGATGACATCACTGAGCACAATCAAAGTCTGCGGACAGAGACCGATCATTGATTTTTGATTATCTGATTGATTATCTGATGACATCACTGAGCACAATGAATGTCTGCAGACAGAGACCGATCATTGATTTTTGATTATCTGATTGATTATCTGATGACATCACTGAGCACAATGAATGTCTGCAGACAGAGACCGATCATTGATTTTTGATTATCTGATTGATTATCTGATGACATCACTGAGCACAATGAACGTCTGTGGACAGAAACCGAATATTGATTTTTGATTAGACCTTCTGTGATTGGTAGAAAGGATCCAGCTCCTCTAATGGGGTGTTGAGAAGTTCAGGGGGCGGGTCTCCATAGATGAAGGGGAGGGGCTTCCCAGCCTCCAGGTCACTGGCTGGTTTAGGAAGATCTTCATCTGCGATCTGCCAATCAGAGACACTTGAGCACAGTGTATTGATTACTTGTTCTCAGTGTATTGATTACTTGATCCCAGTATATTGATTACTTGTTCTCAGTGTATTGAGTACTTTTTCCCAGTATATTGATTACTTGTTCCCAGTATATTGATTATTTGTTCCCAGTATATTGATTACTTGTTCCCAGTGTATTGATTACTTCTTTCCAGTATATTGAGTACTTGTTCCCAGTATATTGATTATTTGTTCCCATTGTATTGATTACTTGTTCCCAGTGTATTGATGACTTGTTCCCAGTGTATTGATTACTTGTTCCCAGTGTATTGATAACTTGTTCTCAATATATTCAGCACTTGCTCCCAGTGTATTGACCACTTGTTCTCAGTGTATTGACTACTTGTTCCCAGTATATTGATTACTTGATCTCAGTGTATTGATTACTTGTTCTCCGTGTATTGAATACTTGTTCCCAGTGTATTGATTACTTGTTCCCAGTATATTGATTACTTGTTCCCAGTATATTGATTACTTGTTCCCAGTATACTGATTACTTGTTCCCAGTGTATTGATTACTTGTTCCCAGTGTATTGATCACTTGTTCCGAGTATATTGATTGTTTGTTCCCAGTATAATGATTACTTGTTCCCAGTGTATTGAACACTTCTTCCCAGTGTATCGATTACTTGTTCCCAGTGTATTGATCACTTGTTCCCATTGTATTGATCACATCTTCCCAGTATATTGATTACTCATTCCCAGTATATTGATTATTTGTTTCCAGTGTATTGAGTACTTTTTTCCAGTATATTGATTACTTGTTCCCAGTGTATTGATTACTTGTTCTCAGTGCATTGATTACTTGCTCCCAATTTATTCAGTACTTGCTCCCAGTGTATTGATTACCTGTTCTCAGTGTATTGATTACTTGTTCCCAGTGTATTGAGGACTTGTTCCCAATATATTGAGTACTTGTTTGCAATGTTTTGATTACTTGTTCCCAGTATACTTATTACTTGTTCCCAGTGTATTGATTACTTGTTCCCAATATATTGAGTACTTGTTCTCAGTGTATTGATCACCTGTTCTCAGTATATTGATTACTTGTTCTCAGTTTCTTGATAACTTGTTCTCAGTGTATTCATTACTTGTTCCCAGTATTTTGAGTACTTGTTCTCAGTGTATTGATCACCTGGTCGCAGTGTATTGATCACCTGTTCTCAGTGTATTAGTTACTTGTTCTCAGTGTACTGATTACTTGTTATTCACAGCTGATAGCTGATTGATGATTTATACCTCTATGTTCTTTTCCTTTCTTCTTTGTCTCTCCTTCTCCTCGACTTCATGACATCGTTGGATTTCTTCCAGCGAGGCCGGTGTGAAGCGTCTGAAGACCTCCGAACCGACAGGGGGCAGCAGATGTGCCATGCTGGCATCATGCAGGTCTGCCCAAACTCTACCGTCTCCTAGCAACTGCCTTCTGTGTGGAGAGGAGGGGGGTGCTTTAAGTTTACCTGACACTGACACACAGGTGAAGTAACATTAAAAACAATTGTTATTGTCCATGAAAACAAACACTGGTAGAAAACAAACAAACACACAAATAGACAGCTACTCAAATGCGTTAAATGTTCGTTTTTGACTGGCTGCTGCACCTCCTGCATCACATGCTGCTTTGTTTTTCTTACACTGTTGTATGTTTAGATCATAAACGGACCTTTAACCTTTTTAGTCTTCTGATCTCAAAGTGCTTTTGACACCACAGAGTCATGTTTGTCATCTTTAGTCTCTGTTAAAGTCCTGAGTGCATCCGTCCACGGCGAGGGACAGACGTCGTCTTTAGTCTCTGTTAAAGTCCTGAGTGCGTCCGTCCACGGCAAGGGACAGATTTCGTCTTTAGTCTCTGATAAAGTCCTGAGTACGTCTGTCCACGGTGCAGGTCAGACAATGTTTTTAGTCTCTGTTAACGTCCTGAGTGCGTCCATTCACAGCGTGGGACAGATGTTGTCTTTAGTCTCTGTTAAAGTCTTGAGTGCATCTGTCCATGGCGAGGGACAGACTTCATCTTTAGTCTCTGTTAGAGTCCTGAGTGCGTCCGTCTACGGCAAGGGACAGACGTCATCTTTAGTCTCTGATAAAGTCCTGAGTACGGCAGTCCACGGTGCGGGACAGACATCGTCTTTAGTCTCTGTTAACGTCCTGTGTGCGTCCGTTCACAGCGTGGGACAGATGTCGTTTTTAGTCTCTGTTAAAGTCCTGAGTGCATCCGTCCACAGCGAGGGACAGACGTCATCTTTAGTCTCTGTTAAAATCCGGAGTACGTCTGTCCACTGCGAGGGACAGATGTGTGTTTGGATTTACAGAAAAGCATCATCTGAAGAAAACTCAGAAACATGATGATTCTTCTTCTGTGATGTCTTTGTGGACATTTATAGTCGACGGACATCAGAGAGGACGAGAAGTCACACTGAATGATGTGTTGACAGACTCTGATTCAGTTCCTGCACAAACTGTGTCTTTGTATTACAGAACATGTCCTCATCTGTCCACACAGCGACAGTCAGACAAGACAGAGGGACGCCAGAGACATACAGCAGAAGGATGTCCTTTATTTTAAATCAAACAGTCCTCTGAAGCTCGCTCTCTTTCACAGATTCATTTTAAATGTGTGTAAATGTGTGTGTTTAAATGTGTGTTTTAGGAACTTTATCAACTCTGCTTTTGACATGTGCAACAAAAATAAACAGAAATGTATAATAACAATAATAATAATAATAATAATAATGATGATAATAATGATTATTAGCATTATTATTGTTATAAGCGTTGTGGTGAGTGTTTAAATGTTAGAATAAAAACATCTACTAGAATCAGTTTGGACCAGCACGCATGCAAACACACACACACACACACACACCACGTATCCGGTGTCTTTAGCGTTGCCACGGGTGACCCCACCCATGTGTTGCCATGGCAGCAGCAGCTGTTGCGAGTCATCAGTTTGACCCTCTGGTTTAAAGTTACAGTCACTACGATGACCCAGCTCATTCCAACACACACACACACACACACACACACACATCATTCCCCTCTGTGTTCCTACATGATTTCTTTCAGCCCCTCCTCACCTCCTCTGATCAACCACTGACCTCCTGGTTTCCTCTCCTTGTGTCCTCCCTTTGCTTCCTCTCGTCTGCTCTCCTTGTTTCCTCTCCTAACCCTACAAAGAATTTCAGTGGGCTCGTTGGTTTTAAATGTGGCAAGCAAACAATGCCTGATCAGCTGAGTGGCTCGCCATCCCTCCATTTGGCTTGTTTGTGAGAGCGCCACAGAGACAGGAAGAGAAGGTGGGCAGAACACTGTGTGAATGACCAGTAACATCAGTGCGTCACGAATCACCCAACATCAAGGTAGAGCAACAAATAGTATCAATCAATCAATCAATGAGCACCAGACCCTGGTCAGAATGGTGGACAGTATTTTTCACTCCTTGAGATGAAGGACAGATTCAGTTTGTATAGGTGAGGTCACCTGAGGTGTCACTGCAGCTTCAACATCAACATCCCCTCCCTGTCTGTCTGTCTGTCTGTGTGTCTGTCTGTCTGTCTGTCCGTGTCTGTGTGTGTGTGTGTGTGTCTGTCTGTCTGTTTGTGTGTGTGTGTCTGTGTGTCTGTCTGTGTGTCCTTCTGTCTGTCTGTCTGTGTGTCTGTCCTTCTGTCTGTCTATGTGTGTGTGTGTCTGTGTGTCTGTGTGTCTGTCCTTCTGTCTGTCTATGTGTGTGTGTCTGTCTCTCAGCTCGGTGTCTCTGCTGGTTCCCACAAATATTAGGCTTCAGGCAGCTAAATACAGCAACACACACACACACACACACACACACACACACACACGCTCGTTTAAACTAACAACATGAACAAACTGGCTCCGCCTCCTTACACAGCAGCATCACTCAGTGACCTCATCTTTTGTCTCCATGATGTATTTTTTCATATAAACTCAACAGTTTAAATTTAAAACATCACAACCCAAATAATTTAATGTTGTTTTATAAGGAAAAACATACATGAATATACAGACTGAATAAACAGACGTATATTCTGTAGTTTTCCCCCGTTAAAGGGTTTTTTGGGGAGTTTTTCCTGATCAGCTGTGAGGGTCATAAGGACAGAGGGATGTCGTGTCCTGTAAAGCCCTGTGAGGCAAATTGTGATTTGTGATATTGGGCTTTATAAATAAAACTGATTGATTGATTCATTAGTTGGAGCAGGGAGGGTGGAGATCTCAGCGGGAGCCAAACCACTGATTGTCTGATAAGTGGGCGAGCCGCTCGACCTCCTGAGTCACAGCCGACCCACTTTAGGACAGACTGAAGCCGTTTGTAACACATCTGCTTCATGTGTGTGATATTAAGTGTAAAGTTTCACAGCACAGTGACAAGCTCATCTGGGTTTAAAAAAAATGATAAAAACAGAAATAATAAAAACAAAGTTAAATAAAAACAATGATCCAGAGTTTAATGTGTCGTTTGTTCGTGTGAGATGATCTGAGATGTGTTTGTAGAGATTTAATCACATCAGTTTGACATTAACTGTGAAAAACTTTGTTAATGTTCACGTGGTCATTAACACAGCCAACACAACCTGAACTCCAGCATGCTTCTGAGTCGTATCATTCTGGGTGGAACCAGCAGAGACCACCTCCACAGATGTGTCACTGTACTACACATGTCACAATCAATCATGGGAATATTTTCATGTGATCATCCAAACTGTCGTCCAGCAGCTGCTATGGACATTAGCACCTGTGTGACAACAGACATTACAGACATTAGCCGTGGCCTGTACCACAGCTGGTGGTGCTGACTGTGACATCATTGACCACAAAAAGCAGCAGTAACAGATGCTTCCAGGCAGCAGGTTCCATCGAACATGTCAGATACTCCGGCACTTTAATAGCAGCAGTCATTGTGACATCACACCAGGCGCCACAGCAGCGCCACAAACCATCAACATTTCTGTGTTTTCTCTTCAAAACAGTCAAAAAAATTGACCTCTCAGCAGTTCTGTGAAACAGTGGCAGTGATCAGGGTCTCACACGAGCAGCCAAAGCAGGTGCCACCACCACTGGCATTCACCATTGAATCTGTCCAAGGGCCGTGGCAGATACCACAAATAGCAGCAGCTGCACTGGCACCTCGCTGGTGTCTGAGGCAGCTGTCACGCAAAGCGGCAGGTGCCCTGGTTTATCGAATGCTATCACAAACACAAATGCCACCATGAGAACCTGCCAGCAGCCACAGTCGGTGTCCCTAACAGTGAAAGCTGTCGTGGCGTCTTCAAGTGGCTCAGCAGATGCCACAAAAAGTGACCACTAGGAGCATCTAACCAGTGTTACAGTCAGCGGCAGGTGCCATCATGTGTCACCAGCAGCCATGGAGCCACAAACAGTTAATCTGAGCTGGTTTATTAACTCTAAGGGCCCGAATGATGCAAAGTGTGTTCAAATTCACACCTGTTCTTCTCTATGGATGTTCTCCGTGACAGTGTGCCATAGCAAGAAGCTACCCATATCACGTTAACCCTATGGGCCCTACGCCTTTTTTGGGGGTATTTTTACTGCATTTACTTTTAAGCTCATATCACAGTCATTCTAAAGGCTACATACACATGTTATATCTTGTTTTTTTTCAGGGCAATCTGGGCTAACCAGATTTGCCATCATTCCATGGCCTACTGTGTGCCTGTATTTTATAGTAATTTTTATATCAATGAAAAAAAACATGTGTGTGACTAAATTCTTACATTTTTACATGTATCTCACCATAGCAAGTTGGAAAATGACATATTTTGCCATATATGAAGAGGGGAGACTCTCTGGAATCTGGCAATATAAGAACCATGATGGTGGGACATTCTGTCACTTCACAGCTATCCAAAACATGTGGTTTGTGCCAGGCAGACATGATTGCCAGTATTTTTTCATTATTGCAAGAAATTCCATTGACTCATACAGAAAAATGTGTTTTATCTGAAAGAAACATGTAATATTCACATCTAAGATCATAGAAAAATAGTCAACCAAGTGCAGTGATGTCCTCTTGACTTACTTCTCTGTGCTCCGTCTTGCTGTTTGACCTGACCTGAACATTTTTTTGTTGTTGTTTTTCAGTTTCAGTTATATACTGGGGGGGCATTTTGGGCGGGGCGGGGGGGGGGGGGGGGGGGGGGGGGGGGGCGTGTCCCCCTCAATGTATATGGTGACTACGGCCCTGTCAGCATGCTTAATTAGGCTACAGTTGTCTGGGTGCGCAAAGGTGAAGTGGCTGGTTTTGTCATACAAAGTTTGATGGAGTGTCAGCTGGACAATATGGAGATATTTGCATCTTGAAAGCTGGAATACAAATGTGGATAGACAGGGAGAAACACATGCAAGCCTAAGACGTGGAAAGATACGATATTCCTCACTATATGAAGTGACTGATAACAAGATCTGTATAATGGAGTGTAAAGAAATTCGTCAGGTTTTTATTTTGTAAACAATCTATATTTATAGCGTGATGGGATGATAGCACAATGATGTGTGTGTATCAGTGGAAAGCTCTGCTCCTGCACTTTCATGTGATATGCGTGGCATTTGTGTGTGAGCCTGCATTCGCGAGTAATGAGTGTGCAAAGCTGTATGAAAGCTCTGTTATACATAATTTTAGTGTAACTTTATCATTTTTTTTTTCGCTGTGAAAACACTGGACTACAGACAAGTGCTTGGTCTTCTCAGAAAGCTGCGGTTCTGCTGTTTAAGGACCACAAACAGTTAATCTGATCTGGTTAATTAATGAGGACCATCTGCTGACGTGATCCTGCCAGATGCCTCCTGCTGCCATCATTAGTCATACTTCTACTGTTATTATACACATATGGTTATTGTCACATATGTATACTATCAGATATCAATATCTACTTTCAACATATTGTACCACAGTAGCCAGAACTATAACTATAATATTATTACTTTCATTAATGTTGTTGTAAGCTACTGTCATTACCAGTGTTGGGTAAGGGTTACTTTAAAAGAAATCAAAGTATGTTACTGCATTACTTTCTAAAAAAGTAACCAGTTACTTTACTGCGTTCCTCCCTGAGTAAAGTAACTCAACTACTTTTAAAGTACTTTTGAGTATTCTACATTTCCTATTGGACAATAGACCACAGGGCGCTAAGCCTACATTTTTTTGTCTCCGAAATTAAAGTTATGGACCACTTGCCCTTCACTGAGATCCAGTTCTCCCATCACAGCCGTCACTTTGACCAGTAGAAACACAGAACGATCTGCTGCCGTAGACAACTGTATGACAACAACAACCCAGCGTTTTTAATATTTCCTCTAGGGATGTTACCACACAGAGTAAAAGGGGGAAATGATGGTGTGAAACAGCAGAGGCACTTTGTTAACCCGCTGAGTTAACATTACTGTCATTAGCACCAAGCTAGCAAACAATGGTACATCCTCACGGTCGGATATAAAGTAATAACATTAACAAATAGTGGCGGGGCTTTTACTCACCACAACTGCAGAGGCTCCCAGCTTCATTTGAAACAAACTACATTATAGACACTCCGTTATTTATTAATTCCTCTGTGTTTATATATTTACTTATATTTACTTTACTTATTTAACATATCACGCCGTCATTTCAAACTCAACACTTGTTTCAAATTAAAAGCCCCTTATAACCTCGGCTGAGAGAATCCCTCCATTTTCTAAATAGGCTTTTATTCTGAAACATTTGTCAGATTTTCCTGTGGAAGATACAGTAGCTTGACAGTTTACATGTGGCGCTTCAAATGTAGCTCCTGCCATCTGCTGACGCTTTTAGGTGACTACAACATGTCAGCTGGCACATGAACACACACAGTGACTCAAGTAATAGTAAAATAAAAACATGACAAGAATAACCTGATGACATCACACACGCCGTGAAAGACGACCGGGGATAATTGGTGAGTACCAGCGTGTAGCGTGTACCAGGCATAATGCAAGTCCTGAGTCTGAAATATGTCTGTCAGCGAGTCCTACTCCACCTATTTAGACTCCACCGTAGACAACAGCAGCATTTCTCCGACCACGTAGCGAGCCACAAGCTCCGTGGCTTCTTTCAGACTGATAGGTTTAACATTATCTCTGTTATTAGAAACAAACGACAGCCGTTGCTGTTTCGGAGCTGAAGGACCAGAGTTCTAAAAGTAACGGAAGTAACGTTAACTGATGTCTTGTTTGAAAATGTACTTAAGTATTTGATTACTCAAACAGGAAACTAACGTGTTAGGTTACTTGTTTCTGCTTAAAGTAATCAAAGTACTCTAACGCGTTACTTTGTAACATGTTATACCCAACTCTGGTCATTACTATCTGTCCTGCATCTCTCTCTCCCTCTCTCTCTCTGTCTCTGTCTATCTGTCTATCTGTCTCTGTCTCTGTCTCTCTCTGTCTCTCTCTCTGTCTCATTGTGTCATAAGGATTACTGTTAATTTATTATGCTGATCTGTTCTGTACGACATCTGTTCATCCTGGAAGAGGGATCCCTCCTCAGTTGCTCTTCCTGAGGTTTCTATCGTTTTTTCCCTGTTAAAGGGTTTTTTGGGGAGTTTTTCCTGATCAGCTGTGAGGATCCTAAGGACAGAGGGATGTCATATGCTGTAAAGCCCTGTGAGGCAAATTGTGATTTGTGATATTGGGTTTTATAAATAAAATTGATTGATTGATTGATTGATTGACCACAAACAGTTAATCTGACCTGGTTCATTAATAAGGACCAGGATCTGAGCTGGTACGTCTGTGAATTAGGGGGTTAAGCCACTCTATCGAGAACGCAGGGTTACTCGTGGTCCCTAAAGTCTCCAAAAGTAGATCAGGAGCCAGAGCCTTCAGCTATCAGGCTCCTCTCCTGTGGAATCATCTTCCTGTTACGGTCCGGGAGGCAGACACCGTCTCCACATTTAAGACTAGACTTAAGACTTTCCTCTTTGATAAAGCTTATAGTTAGGGCTGGCCCAGGCTTGCCCTGTACCAGCCCTTAGTTAGGCTGACTTAGGCCTAGTCTGCCGGAGGACCCCCCTATAATACACCGGGCACCTTCTCTCTCTCTCTCTCTCTCTCTCTCTCTCTCTCTCTCTTTCTTTCTCTCTCTCTCTCACTCTCTCTCACTCTCTCTCATATTCTATTACTGCATCTTGCTAACTCGGCCATTCTGGATGTCACTAACTCGGCTTCTTCTCCGGAGCCTTTGTGCTCCACTGTCTCTCAGATTAACTCATATCACAGCGGTGCCTGGACAGCGTGACGTGTGTGGCTGTGCTGATGCCGTGGTCCTGCCAGATGCCTCCTGCTGCTGCTGCCATCATTAGTCATACTTCTACTGTTATTATACACATATGTCTATTGTCACACATGTATACTGTCAGATATTAATACATACTTTCAACATATTGTACCACAGTAGCCAGAACTATAACTTGTTGTTGTAAACTACTGTCATTACCTGCATCTCTCTCTCTCTCTCTCTCTCTCTCTCTCTCTCTCTCTCTCTCTCTCTCGTTGTGTCATATGGATTACTGTTAATTTATTATGCTGATCTGTTCTGTACGACATCTATTGCACGTCTGTCCGTCCTGGAAGAGGGATCCCTCCTCAGTTGCTCTATCGGACTATCCCTTGGAGGACCTGATGGAGGTGGAGCAAGGCACTGAGGCCTGGTAGATGAGGATCACTGTGAACCATCTGTACCATTTTAGGGCAGCTGCAGTGACTTTGCCTACAATCCCCGAGCAGGGCATACATTCTCCACATGATGGTAGAACTGAACCAAAGAGCATGGATACCAAGAGGCGAAGCGAACATCCCATAGCAACAGACTCACCCATGGTTTCGTCCTACCGCCGCCATTTTGTACTGTCAGCAGACCGCAGCAGACCCGCTTGCATACAAAAACACACAGACAAACTGAAGTATATCGCTATTAAATATGCTTACAATGCTACTCACCTTGTGATAGCTTGGTCACAGCTGCTTTTTCACGTTTTTGTAAAGAAAAATTTAGACTTTAAAAAAATCAAAACGAAGAAAAATGGCCTAGATGGCATCTCTACATATTACATCCACTTATGAGAAGATTAACTTAATTACTCCTTCAAAATCACCCCATAAGCCAATCTACCAAAAAAATCAATAAATAATTAAAAAAAATCAATATTTTAACTAGAAACACATTAATGGCAACGTCACATAGTCAGGAATAAAGATTTATTTACAATTTGTACAGTAAGGGGACAGTAATAATAATAATAATATATAAGCTATTTTAATATGATATATTTTAATGCTAAAGCAGTAATCAGTTCTGATATAAATGGTCCAAGAGGCCATATATAGGCCTATATATACATATATATACATATATATATATATATATATATATATATATATATATATATATTATATATATCTTTCCACGAAAACTGTCATATTAAATTGATATTAAAACACTTTAAAACGTACACCTCTGTCGGGATCCTTCGGGAAACGGTGGAAGGCCAGGTGCGGAGTTTTCCACTGATAGCTGTGCCAGTTAATTGCACTACACTCTTTTCTTTTACTTTTTTTCTTGCATGTTGTCTGGGCCCAACAGTCCAAGCTCAACAGTCCAAAATGGTGTTAGCGCCCCTAGTGGCTGTTGGCAAAAACTCAACGGAGCTTCGCCTCTTGGTATCCATGCTCTTTGACTGAACAGGAAGTGAACCATGACGAACGCCAGTGACAGAAAAGACATCAACACAGATGTGAAAAAACACAATCTGATGTCTGATTCGTCCTCACTCTGTCATGTTGTTTGGGTGTGTGACAGAATAAAATCTACTTCCTGTCAGTCGATGAGTCGTCGCAGTCGACTGTCAGAATAAAGAAAATTAGCAGGTGAGTTGAAGTCGCCAACATTTCTCTCCTGTATTCAAACAAACACTTTCAAGGTTTAAACATATTTTTCTTATTTAAAAATGAACCACAAAACTAAAAAGAAAAATAATTTCAGGTCCAGCCTGATGTTTATTTTATTAAAATACGAGATGAAAATTTTCTCAATTAAAACTTTTATTATGAAAGATATGAATAAAAAATAGATTCACGTCCAAAATGACTTCTGCTGCTTTGATTGAAGAGACCAAACTTTAAATTAGACCAAGATCACGTACAACATGATCAGCAACACAAATGTCATCGTCAACACGCATTAACAACCAACAATTAATACTGTATTAACCATCAATAACTCTTATTAACAATCACTAATTGTCATTAACACATATAAAAATGTCCATACAAACATACTGCATCTGAACACACAAACAACATAACACCAACACATACACACATTTACTTACTGAGTTTATTGTAATTCTGACCCTGAACACACGATAATACGTATTCAAACATGTGAAACATAGTCAAACATGTGAAACCTGCGGCTACACAAATAAGATGATGTTAGAAAACATGAGTCTTACTGTATTCAGCTGCTGTTGGTTCGTTGGTTTGCTGCTTCAGACTGAAGGTGTGTGTGTGTATGTGTGTGTGTGTGTGTGTGTGTGTCTGTCAGTAACATGTCGTTCAGCCTCTTGGAGTGCTGATAACAGGCGCCACACACAGACTCACAGAGACAAACGGTCACACTGTCATTTTTCACCACAACATGGCGCCAGAGAAAATTCAAGTATAAAAAGTACTCGAGTACGTATTTGCAGCTGATAGTTACTAATGTACCACAGAGTACTGATTACCTGATCAATACTTCTCTGATATCTGCTTAAATCAGCTGACGACTGTCGTTCTGTATGTTTACAACACAAACATGTAGATCAATCAGAAAATTCTGCACTGAAACATTGTGTGAGTCTCTGAATCTCTGAATCTCTGAAACTCTCACACACATCACACACCGATCACAACATAAAATTTCCACCTCACATGCTTTCTTTACTTTTATTCCCCATTGACCATGCAGTCATCTGCCTCTCTCGACTTAGTTTGATTTAGACAGCCACACACACACACACACACACACACACACACACACATACACAAAAGCCCTTTAAGTCGAGCTCAGACCAAAGATCAGTGACAAGATGAAACTGTTTTAGAATATCACAGAGAAAAGTGTCAGCGGTGTGAACTGGCTGGTCTGAGTTCGACTCAAGCCGGATGAAGGTGTCATCTGACACTGAGCTGGTCAAATGGCCGGCAGCTGGTTTTAAAGAACCTCACCTGTTTCAGCAGCCAATCAGCTTGTAGTCCGCTGGTCAAGTCAGTAAACTGCAAACATGGTGTTTGCTTCCTGCAGTGTTCTCTGAAATGTTCTGCAGAGTTCTGCAGGGCCCTGATGGATTTCAGTCAATCACCTCTGGATAACAAAGAATTCACTGCAGTCTGTCTTTGTCTTTGACAGCAGCAGTGTATCTGATGATGGCGGAGGAAGTGAGGACGGACCTGATTATGGTGGAGGAAGGGAGGACGGACCTTATGATTGCGGACAAAGCGAGGACGGACCTGATGATGGAGCTGATGATGGCGGAGGAAGGGAGGACGGGCCTGGTGATGGCTGAGAAATTGAGGACGGACCTGTTGATTGCGGAGAAAGCAAGGATGGACCTGATGATGGACGTGATGATGGCGGAGGAAGTGAGGACGAACCTGATGATGGCAGAGGAAGTGAGGACGGACCTGATGATGGTGGAGGAAGTGAGAACGGACCTCATGATGGTGGAGGAAGTGAGGATGGACCTGATGATGGTGGAGGAAGTGAGAACGGACCTCATGATGGTGGAGGAAGTGAGGATGGACCTGATGATGGCGGAGGAAGTGAGGATGGACCTGATGATGCCGAAGGAAATGAGAACGGACCTGATGATGCCAGAGGACGTGAGGACAGACCTGATGATGGCGGAGGAAGTGAGGACGGACCTCGTGATGGTGGAGGAAATGAGGACGGACCTGGGGATGGTGGAGAAAGGGAGGACGGACCTTATGATGGCGGCGGAAGTGAGGACAGACCTGATGATGGCGGAGGAAGTGAGGACAGACCTGGTTATGGTGGAGAAAGTGAGGACGGACCTGATGATGGCGGAGGAAGTGAGGACAGACATGATGATGGTGGAGGAAGTGAGGATGGACCTAATGATTGCGGAGAAAGTGAGGATGTACCTGATGATGGACCTGATGATGGCGGAGGAAGTAAGGATGGACTCGATGATTGCAGAGAAAGTGCAGATGGACCTGACGATGCCGGAGGAAGTTAGGACAGACCCGTTGATGGCGAAGAAAGTGAGGACAGACATGATGATGTCGGAGGAAGTGAGGACGGACTTGATGATTGCAGAGAGTGAGGACGGACCTGATGATGCCGGAGAAAGTGAGGACAGACCTGTTGATGTCGGAGGAAGTGAGGATGGATATGATGATGGCAGAGAAAGTGAGGACGGACATGATGATGGCGGAGGAAGTGAAGACGGACCCGATGATTGCAGAGAAAGTGAGGACGGACATGATGATGGCAGAGGAAGTGAAGATGGACCCGATAATTGCAGAGAAAGTGAGGACGGACCTGACGATGCCGGAGAAAGTGAGGATGGACCTGTTGATGGCGGAAAAAGTAAGGACAGACATGATAATGGCAGAGGAAGTGAAGACGGACCCGATGATTGCAGAGAAAGTGAGGACGGACCTGACGATGCCGGAGAAAGTGAGGACGGACCTGTTGATGGCGGAGAACGTGAGGACGGACATGATGATGGCAGAGAAAGTGAAGACAGACATGATGATGGCGGAGAAAGTGAAGACGGAACCAATGATTGCAGAGAAAGTGAGCAAGTTTATCCTGAGCCTAGTTAATGAGGGAGGTGATGTCCAGCTCCACCCTGAGGTCCTGGGTGATGATGGAGCTCAGGAGGCGGAGAGACTCTTCAGAATCAACTGTGGAGTCACACGGCATGATGGAGGTGGGTGGGGCTGTGATGGTTCATGTCCAACCTGTAGTGGGTGTCACCAGAGACAAGTACAGCGAAGACAATGTCGTCCCACAGGTTCCTGTGTGAAGCTTGTCGGTCACCTCCTCTTGGCTAACACTTTCCCCTCGTTTCCATCATTTGTGCTAAGCTAACCCTAACCCTCCCAAAAATTATCTGACCGGTGAATAAAACTTCAGCATTGTTTCTGTCAGAGAGACAGACAGACAGAGAGACAGACAGGTACAGACAGAAAGCTGTCTGTGTGTTATCAGTGTTGTTCCAGCAGAGTGTGATGATGTTGTGTCACACTGATAGAGAAAAGTCCTTCTGCTTTTAATGCACACACTGTGTGTATGTGTGTGTGTGTGTGTGTGCAACTGTAGACTGCAGAATGCTGTTGGACGCAGTCAGAGACGCCCGGCATTTCCTCCCTCTGTCAGCTCTCCATGCTAAAATAAAACATGCGTATATGTGTGTGTGGCTGTGTGTGTGCGTGTGTGTGTGTGATAATCCTGCAGGAAGTGAACGACAGCAAACAGCTGACCGACTCCTGAAGTTCAGATAATTTCAGTAAATATGAACATTAAACATCTCAGTGTCTCTAAATTATGTTAATTAGATTAATATTATAATCACCATGACAACGGCTGGTCTGCTGGTTTGTGTGTGTGTGTGTGTGTGTGTGTGTGTGTGTGTGTCACCTTATATCACCTTCATAGAATCATGTCCATAACCGAGTCAAAGACAAAGATGTCATGATGTGTCAAACAGTATAAATAAAGTTTATAAAGGGTGAAACAAGGGTAAACAGATGAAGTATGATGTGTTTTATAGTTTCAACAAGTTGACCGATATTTAATTATTGAAATCCGATAAAATAACAACAGTTTCAGACATTAATTAAAATCAATGTCAAAGTGATTAATAAATTAATGGATGTGAACAGCAAAACTCTCCTTCCTTTAGCCCTGCCCACTGATCAACACAACCCTCCTCTCATTTGCTCCGCCCATTGAGTTACAAGTTACAGTCACAGCTGAGTTACAGATGAGTCACAGGTGACTTATAGGTGAGTTACAGGTGAGTTACAGTCACAGGTTAGTTACAGTCACAGGTGAGTTACAATCACAGGTTAGTTACAGTCACAGGTGAGTTACAATGACAGGTGAGTTACAGTCATATGTTAGTTACAGGTGAGTCACAGGTGAGTTACAATCACAGGTGATTTACAATCACAGATTACGTACAGTCACAGGTGAGTTACAGTCACAGGTGAGTTACATGTGAGTTACAGTCACAGGTGAGTTACAATCACAGGTTAGTTACAGTCACAGGTGAATTACAGGTGAGTTACAGTCACAGGTTAGTTACAGTCACATGTGAGTTACAATCACAGGTTAGTTGCAGTCACAGGTGAGTCACAGGTGAGTTACAATCACAGGTTAGTTACAGTCACATGTGAGTTAAAATCACAGGTTAGTTACAGTCACATGTGAGTCACAGGTGAGTTGTAATCACAGGTGAGTTACAATCACTGGTGAGTCACAGGTGAGTTACAATCACAGGTTAGTTACAGTGAGAGGTGAGTTACAGGTGAGTTTCAATCACAGGTGAGTTACAGTCGCAGGTTAGGTACAGTCCCAGGTGAATTACAATCACAGGTGAGTTACAGGTGAGTAATAGGTGAGTAACAGGTGACTGACAAGTGAGTTACAGATGAGTCACAGGTGAGTCACAGGTGAGCCATAAGTGATAAAACAGATTAGAACCTGTAGAAGAATCTAAATCAGTTCTTAAAGTTTATAATGAAAAAAAGATGAAGCTCAAACAAACAAACTTCATATGAGCGAAAAAACAGAGTTACCACAGTAACTGACCCAGAGTCACGGTTACCGCAGTAACTGACCCAGAGACAGGGTTACCACAGTAACTGACCCAGAGTCAGGGTTACCACAGTAACTGACCCAGAGTCAGAGTCACCACAGTAACTGACCCAGAGTCAGGGTTACCACAGTGACTGACACAGAGACAGGGTTACTACAGTAACTGACCCAGAGACACGGTTACCACAGTAACTGACCCAGAATCACAATTACCACAGTAACTGACCCAGAGTCAGAGTCACCACAGTAACTGACTCAGAGTCAGGGTTACCACAGTAACCGACCAGAGTCAGAGTTACCACAGTAACTGACCCGGGGTCAAGGTTACCATGGTAACTGACTCAATGTTAAATTAGTTTTTGGTGAACTGTTTAACAATAACTTCAACAACAAACAGCCTTGGTTACCATTGTGTGTGTGTGTGTGTGTGTGTGTGTGTCTGTGATCTCGTCTGTGCTGATGTTACATTCACTGATTGAGACAAACTCACTGACAGTTCATAAGTTTTAATCATGAAATCATATCTGTGTGTGTGTGTGTGTGTGTGTGTGAGTGAATGTGTGTGTGTTTGTGTGTGTGTGTGTGTGTGTGTGTGTATAGTTTGCGTGTGTGTGTGTGTGTGTGTGTGTGTGTGTTTTGGGATCACATTGCGATTCAGATGCCAAGTAACTTGTAACTCTGAAACCCCCAAATGTGCTGCAAACATGTGTGTGTGTGTGTGCGTGTGTGTGTTCCTCATTATTTAAACCTACATACATCCTGAATGAAACAAACGTCACGTTCTGAATTTGTGTTTTGATGAAGTGAAACAAACTGAAATGTTATTTAATATCTTATTAATTGTTATTATTTTACTTTAAAAAGAAACATCAGGCTTCAACATTCAGTGTTTTTAGCTGTTAGCTCATTAGCTTGGTTCATGTAGCCAAATGTTAGAAGCTATTAGCACAAAGCTAACTTGTCTGTCATCACTGCTGACGGCTCAGACGTCTTTAGAAACCAGAGATGTGTGATAATCCATTCAGACTCATCTTACACTACATCCTATGGTAAACTGAGGCTAACGGTGCTAATCTGGTTAGCTAAATGCTATGTTCTGTGGCAGGCTGTTAACCTTTGAGTGTGACCTTGCTGTGTTAGCAGTTAGCCTGGCTACAGACACACTGAGCTAAATTAGACTGCAGCAGTTGTTAATATGTGATCAGCCTGCTGTAACCCAACGTGTCACCTGAAGTTACCGATCCGTCGTACAACACAGAACCTGAGCCTCATCATCAGCACTCATTAAAACTATTAAAAGTCTGAGGCACAGTTAGCATGTAGCACACCAATGCTAACCTCATGGCTGCTACTGCACAAACTGAACCTTTGTGTCATCCTGACCGTCTCTCAGTAACTCATACTGGTGATTACCAATTGCATGATCCCAGACTGACATCATATACGATGACAGTGTGATATAAGATATGATTTATATTCATATTAATACACATGCACAAAAATATAAACAGCCATTCACACTAAATCAATGCTCGTGCAGTAACTCATCACCTGAGAGCCGTACAGGAAGCTGTGAGTTAGAAAGAAAACACAGGGAGAGCTGAAAGAATCTGTAAACACACCAAGCAGCTGTCGCACAGAGTGCTTGGTGTGCACTTGAGGATGTGCACAGTCTCACATGCACTTCTCAAAGCTGAGTTCTGCTCATGCTAATCGATGTGAGTTTGACAATCTGAGGGAGGAAACCACTGTTTCTCTTATGATTGGTCACTTAACTGTGATTACACCCACACGGACCTCCTGGCACTTTGATTGACAGCTGTTGCCACAAGAAGTCCAGCAAGAGTTCACCTTTATTGACACTGATTTCATCATCACGACATAGCTCAGTAAATAACAGAACATTTCTGCACTGTAAAAAGGGATTTAATCAATAAGTCATAGTTACTTCTTCCTGTAATTTACTTCTACTTAACATAACGATTTATGCTATTTCAACTGAATTTCTTAATTTATCAGGTTTCAAACTCAGGGTTACAAGTCAGTTCAATTATATAAAAATTTCATGGTGCCAACATAACTTAACAGTGTGAGTTGCGCTTGAAGCCTGGAAATTCCCATGACTTCTTAACGTCGCATTACGTGGTAGAGTTATATTAATGCGCGATGCAAATAGTCCTGGACAGTTGGTCTTAAAGCGCCGTCATTTGATACAAGACTAATAACAAGGATATAGGATTTTGTTAAACTGAAACAAGTGATGCACCCAGCTGCTATTGGCCATTAACAGAAGAACACCATCCGAGCATAACGACGACAGTGAAAAGTCAAGCGGCGGATGGATACGGTTTGAAACTGACTTGAGGATGGACATGACTTCGACAGTTACGGTTGAGGCCAGACACGATATACAAACGAAATAAGGTAAGTGATTGAAATTTTTAACGTTAACTGTTTATTTTCATTTACTCTCACAGAAGCACATTCACGGCGTCTTGTTTAAGTTTTGTATGGTACCGGTGTTGTTTGTTGCGTACTTGGTAGCTTTGAGAGAGGGCGTGTGTTTGTGTCGATGTGCCAGTAATTAGCCGTGGCCCTGCTAACGTGTGTCTGTGAGTGTGTGTGGGGGGCTTAATTTGCCAGCATTTAGCTGCTCCCGTGCTATGTTGCTGCTGGGTTCTCCGAATGGAGAGGATTTGAGGATATTCTACCTCATAAAATGAACTGCGTGTATTTCTTCCCTTTCAAGCAACGCTATCCACGCAGATGTTGGTTTGTGTTCGGCTCGGACTAAACATGCTAAATTGAAAGACAGCAGGATTAAGTGAGTAGCGCCGTCTTGGCTGCTTTATTAACGTCGCTCACCTTAACCTTAAATTAATGTTAAAATGGTGTTTCTCACTGTGACAAATTCAATTTTACAGTAAAAAATGTAGAGCTATCGGTTTAGTGGTGTTTGTAGCGGTATTAAGGTCGTGTTGGTGTTCCTTGCAAGACATTGCAGTGACGGTTAAAAAAAAAAAAAATTGTGGCTTTCAGCCGCTAACGTTAGCTAACCACTGTGCTGCTAGAATGAAGGAACTATGTTGGGCGCCTCGTTTTATATATATTGGTGAGTTTCTCTTGTCACGAGCGAATTTTAAGTTATTTCTGTTGTTGTTTGAGCTGTAATATACATCACTATCAATTGGTGTTAAAGCTAGCTGGCGGCTAATTTAGTTCATTCCACTTAATGGCGTTGACTATTTAATGGCGTCCTGTTGGCGCTTTAGACCCCTACTCTGTGCTCCAGTTCAATTCAGTATGCTTTACTGGCATGAATGTAAATGGCATGATATTGTTGTAAAATAATTAAATAAATAGATAAATAAACCAATAAATTAATTAATAAATTATGGTTTATACATTACAGAAAGCGTTTTTTTCTTTGTATTTGTGAAAAGCTATGGAAGTGTGTGTTGAAGTTGTGGATGTGTGAGTATTTTGGTGCTGTTGGGTGTGGGTATTAACACCTGGACAGTGGAGGGGCTGGATGGTTCAATAATGTTAATGGAAAATTTTCTCTTAAGAGTTACTGATGATTTTCTAAATTTCATCATAGTGAAAAGTCAGCTAGGGCTGTGTAAACAAGCATGGTTGCTCAGATCATTAATCAAATTAAGTTCATTGTTGTATGATTATTGTTGCCATTGTGTAAAGTTTATCCTCTTTATCATGTTTTCAATTCATATGACAGATTAAAAGTTTCCTATAGCATGTCATGTGACTATGTTCTGTGTTTCAGGTGCAGACATTTCATTCGTTGAAGTTTGGTGGATGAAGTGGAGTTGTAAGTTTTGCAGTTTTGCCTCTTACAATGAGAAAACAATTGTGAATCATTACAAAGACAGTCATGGACGTGGAAGACGGGGATTCAGCTGCATTTACCCAAACTGTCTAACAGTCTTCCAATCCCATGTGGAATTTGCACAACATCTAAAGGAGCACAAAAAAGGAGCCAATCCAGTTGCTAAAATTCGCTGTGAACTTTGTACTTTTTCAGCACCAACTAACATCAAACAATACTTTCTTCATTTAAAGAGACATTTAAGAAATAGAGAGACTGTGAATTGCCCATTTGCTGGGTGCTCTTTTAAGTCTAGGGTATTCTCAACTTTTACTGCCCACAAAAGTCGGTATCATCATGTATCTAAGTTTCAGGATTTTAGACCTGACCTTGTTATTAACTGTCACAGTCACGCCTCTGTAAACGATGAACAGGATGATTTGAATGATTCAGTGTCACAAGATTTATTGTTGCCTGAACCTGAATTTCAGCCTTTACAGAAATCTGTTCAGAGGCGAATTGGATCACTTTTACTTCGGCTTCAAGCAGTCCTTCATGTGTCACAGTCAGCTATTCAAGAAATTGTAGATGATTTATTTGATATTGGTGTATGTGCTGGACAAACAACTAGACAGGTAATTGAAAGTATTTTGAAGGGGCATAATTGCACATCTGAGGAATTAACATCATCATTGACTGAAGCAATACAGAATGCAAACGCACTTAATTTTCTTTCAAGAGAAGGACCTCTAGGCACAGATCATAAAAGGCAGTTATTTTACAGACAAAATTTTACTGTCATTGAACCTGTTGAATATGTTTTGAGCACACAAGAAAGGACTCATACTGTTGTTTATGTCCCTATTCTAAAATTACTCTCTGAAGTTCTGAAAAGAGAGGAGGTTCTGCAAGTATTAGGGGTAAGCAAACCAGTTGAACAGTCTGGCCACTACAGGTCATTTCGGGATGGTGACTATTTTAAAGAAAATCAAATTCTCTCTGGTAAAGATGTTAGTTTATCCATAACCTTGTACATCGATGATTTCGAAATTTGTAATCCTTTAGGCACATCGCGAAAAAAACACAAAGTCTGTGGTGTGTATTGGATTCTTGCCAATTTGCCAGCAAGATACAAGTCATCACTGTCATCAATCTACCTAGCTTTATTGTGCAAGACTGAACATATCAAGACTTACGGGTATAATAGGGTTTTGGAGCCACTGATTAAAGATATTCAATATCTAGAAACAATTGGTGTGTTCGTAGAGAAACTTGCTTGTAATGTAAAAGGCACCATCTTGCATGTGGCTGCTGACAACTTGGCTGCACACTCATTAGGTGGATTCCAAGAGTCCTATAATGTGGAGAAGTTTTGTAGGTTTTGTATGGTCAGTCGGGAAGACATACAGACTTGTGATGTGAGAAGTGGAAACTTTGTTTTACGAACACCAGAACTGTATGATAAAGCCGTAAATTTGTTGAAGCAGAGTGAGCTTTTGTCTGTTGATGGTGTGAAACAAGAATGTCCTCTTAACAGATTGAAAGGTTTTCATGCATGTAAAGGCTTGCCACCTGACTTCTTACATGATGTGCTGGAAGGCATTGTACCTGTAGAACTCAGTCTGTGCCTTGACTGTTTCATTTCTAAGAAATATTTTACGTTAGAAGAGCTCAATAGTGAAATACAAGGCTTTCCTTTTAAGTTCTCTGACAAGACAAACCGCCCTCAGAAAGTTCCATCAAGTTTTCAACGGAATAAGACTTTAGGCGGTAATGGACATGAAAATTGGAGTCTTGTGCGTTTCCTTCCCCTAATTATCGGTCATCGTGTTCCAGAAGGTGATCAAACGTGGGAATTGGTCCTTGAGCTCAAAGACTTGGTTGAGTTATTGTCGACCCCACATTTCACTTCAGACTCCCTTTGTTATTTACAATCAAAAATATCAGACCACAGACAGTTGCTGCTGACAGTTTTCCCACAAAACAAGTTGCGTCCCAAACATCATTTTATTGAACATTATCCATATCTCATTCAAAAGTTTGGATCCCTAATTGAATGTTGGACAATTCGGTTTGAGGCAAAACATTCTTTCTTTAAAAAGGTTGTACGTGATGCCAACAATTTTAAAAACATTCTGCTAACCCTGGCCATCAGCTCATGTTGGCACATTATTTTGACATGCCAAGCATTTTCAAGCCTGAGATTGAGACTGCAAAGGTGTCTGATGTGTGCCTTGAAGTCTTGGATAGTGGTGTCAGACAAGCTATCTTGAACAGATTCAGTGATGTTGACGCAGTTGGACTGACCCCTCACACCTTCCTAAATGGAACTAAGTATTCAAAGGGAATGATTCTTTCTGCTGGGAGTACGAGTGGACTACCAGACTTTGGAAGAATTTTGGAAATATGCATTGTGCATACTAGACATGTTTGCTTCATCATTGAACCTTTTATGGCATACTATGTGGAGCATCTGCGGAGTTACCATCTTGTGAAGAACAGCCCTACTGAATGTTTGTTGGTGAAACTAGAGGATCTCAATGACTATGTGCCACTTGTGTCCTACCTCATCCAGGGGCGCCTCTTGGTTACTCCCAGGACGTTCTTGCTGAAATAAACCTGCTGTAAGTAATTGTACACTTAAATTAGGGCTGAGCAACTTTGAAAAGTACTATGTAATTGCAACTAGAAAATTGCATTTCCTGCTGAAAATGCAGTGTACAACAGCTTTGTCATGAATTCTGCTTGTGAGTGATGTAAAGGTGCATGAATCCAATTTGACTGTTCAGACATTAGGACCACATATGAAAGTAACTTTCAGAATTTAAATGATCAGATTTCATGCCATTTCTGCTGTACATGCTGTCATGGAAAAACCTCTGAGTCAAAATCTGATTTGGGCCACTCTCTGGGTTACGAAAGGTTTGGGTGAATCCTATTTTGTGATTTTAGTGTTTAGGGACAGATGTGTGAGGGAGATTGCTATAAATAGTTTTATGTACTGAATATTTATACTTACAAGTGCATTTTGTGCTCTCTTTCAGGTAAAAGTGTTATACAATGCTGCTGCGTGTCATCATATCGGAAAAAGAAATCAGACGGCTTTCAATTGAAAACATCCCTGCAAGTGCTGAGGAGCTGAATCAGGTGTTACGAACAAACCTTGGCCTGAGAGGTGAATTCATTTTACAGTTTGAGGATCCTGATTTTAATAATCAGTTGTGCAACCTGACTGACATCAAAGACCTTCCTGTGGAGCGAGCAACATTGAAAGTGTTGTTCACTGCTGATGAAGTTGTCTCAGATTCTACATTGAACACATGCAGCCTCTCGTCTCCCAGTAGTGGTGATTCTTTTGACCAGCCTGACCCCTTCCCAATCCCACAGTTCTCACATGATGTGGAGCTTCAGCTGAAAGACGCAAATTATAGGTATGCTAAGGATGGATCTGTGATGGTAATTCCCAAAGGTTTAAAGACTGATATTCTTGACACACTTGCAGACAGTATGTCAAAGATTAGTGCTTATCCTGAGAGGCAGCACTATGAGAGTGTCGCCAAAGCGCTGGTGGAGAAGCATCCCAGTCTGAAGGAGCCAGGGTCTGACAAGGGATGGTACTCATGGTTTCACAGTCTGAAATTTAAGCTCGGAAACTATCGGCAGAAGTTAGGTGCAGCAGGATGCCCTGAAGTGGTAATCAACAAAAGAAAAGGAGCAGATGTGAAGGGAAAACGTGTAAAAAAGTCAAAAAAGGGTGAGGTCAACTACTGCTAGGATCCACCTGAAGGACAGAGTCCCGAAAGCGTGGAGGAAAAGCGCAAGATGATGGAGATGGAAATGCTGAAAAAAGACCCTGATCACCAACTCATAGAAGATCTGATGACCTCTACATTTTCCCAGCGCAGAAGAGAGATCATTGGAGACGAGCCACTCATCACAGAAGTCATTTCCAGATGGCCTGCTCTGTTCCATGAGAGACAGGTAATCAGTACTACCATTGTACATCAATTCTACACAAGGATAGAAAGCATGTTGTGTGTCAGATACGCTATACATTTTCATTGAAAAACATTAAAATGATTATGGTGTGATTTACAAAGATGTTTTCTTAAATCTCTTAGTATATAACAGGACAGGACAACTCTAGCACAGTATTTGAATTAAACTGTATTTCAAAACACATATTTCTCCTAGAACAAATACTGTGCCCCCTGCAGTTTAAAAATTACAGTTGTCCATGTTGTGATTTCAATTAAATTTTGATTAATTGTGTAGCCCTAGTTTGATTAGTATTTTTTATCTGTTTGTGTCTCCTTAGATAAAGGCAGAATTCAAACGGATCGTTACCACAGACCTTCTGGAATCTTTTCTTGACGGACTTGATGGCCTAGTCCCAAGACTGCTGGAGATGTACAAAGCAACAGCCAGATCTGGAAAGAAGCAGGCACTCAAAGACATTTTGGACTGCCTGGAGAAAGACGTAAGTGGAGGAGCTGATGACCATAAAATTAGGGACCATTTGTTATGCAAATTTATATAGCATATTTCTTTGTCTTATAGGATACTAATGAGAGGAGAAGGACCGCTGCAGTGCTTGGTCTACCACACTACATATCTGGGGAAGATCCATCAGACGTCATCAGGATGTGCGATGTAAGACCATAATGACTTCTTCAGTTCACAACTGTGGATGTGTCTTCTGTACATTTTTACGTAAATGTTGCCAGATATGCTGTAAATATGATATACTAAGGAATCTGTTTTTATCTTTTTTTTTTTTTTTTTATTAAAACGGTCATTCACTGTTGTTTCTGCTTTTAAAGGCCCATAATGAGCACCTGGATGAAGCCATGAAGGGGATGCAAGTTGGCCTACTGATAGGCTATGAAAGTGCTCAACAGGATGCCTTTCCAAGCGAGATCTTCAATGTGGCAGTTGTAGTCGAGGAGACCATTTTGGTACACAACCTGAAAGATGTGACATGCAGCTTTGCCATGCTTATGGGAATCATCTACTGTCTGAATCTTGAGTATCCACAAGCCATGAAGTACTCCTTTGAGTTTTTTCAGAAAGTGGTGATGAAAATCAAACCAGAACAAGCCTCTGCGCGAGTACATGGATTAAGAAACAAACTCTTGAGGTACAGACTGTAAAACTAACCCCTGTGTTCCTGGTTTTCTACTTTCTTCTGTGGAAAGAGTTTAGAACTTTGCTCAAATATTTTGTTCATACACATCCCTATGCATTGTACTGTATTGTACTTGTGTAGGTATTGGTCTTAGAATTTTAAAGCAGTTTGTTTGGAAGTTGTTAAAGGCAAAACACTGATACTGCTTCTTTATGTTGTTGGGCAAATTAAAATGTTCAAGACTGTTCTCTACTTAGCCAAACGATTTTCTATAACAAGTTTTATGAATATTAAATGCACCTATGCAAACCTGTTTGCGACGCTGTTCGTCACAGCCTTGTGATGTTAGAAGTGGACACTGTTTTAAAGGGATATACCAAGCAGAGCCAGTGTTTGAGCTAACCTAACTAGTGGTGGGCGAGCTCTGTCCATCTCTTCCTTGTTATTGCACTTACAATCAAAAGAATGGTGTCTGTCTGCTTGTCTTGAACTCGGGTGTGAGACAAATAACAAAAAGAAAAAAAAATGTTGGCGTATCCCTTTAATGTTCTTACTACAGACAGTCTCAGGATTTTAAGCACTGATATTCACCCACTTTATTTTGTTGGACTGATTATGAGAGCTGATGCTCTTTGCTGTTGTCTGCTTAGGCACATTATTTTCTGTAACATATTTTATGAAGTTAAATGCACTACTGCAATGCAATCTTTAGCACAGTCTCAGGATTTAAAACCAACTTTTGTTTTAGAGATTATAAGAAATGATGAAGTCAACTGTTCTATGCTCAGGGCATATGTTCCTCAATATACTGTTTAAATTTTCTTGTTGGATGTCCATGAGTCTGATTTTGACGCATCTGTTTACTTCTGAAGGTCTTGAAGATGTTTCAATGTATGCTGGCTTTTGTTGTATCCATTCAGTCAACAGCCAAAAATGTATTCAGAAGAATGAAGGCTGTGAGTTGAGTCAGTCATTCAAATAAATGTTTTATATTTGAACAGATGAGTTGTAAGTTGATTATGTGAAGTTGAAGGAAACTGGTAAACTTGCTGTTATTAGTTTAGATAAGGGATATCTATTAAAAACATAAGTCTTTTTAATTTGAAAACTTAAGTTCAGTTGCTGCCTTAAAAACATAAGTGAACATAACTTGAAATGTCAATTGGTATTAATATGGTCAAAATTATCTGAACTTACTATTGTAAGTATAAATAGTGTAGAACTGTATGTTTCTTTAACAAGATAAAGCAAGTTTTCTTGAATGGAAAATGTAACATAGTAAGTTGTTTAAATTCAGAGTATCAAGTTTAAACAACAAATGACAATTGCTTAAACAACTTCTGTAACTTAACTTCGTGAGTTAAAACAAAGTGTATCTTGATATTGAGTTAACTCATGGTTTTAAGGCAGCAATTGAACTTAAGTTTTTAAGTTAAACCACATTAATTATTTTTACAGTGTGTGGTTGGAAAATGTCCACTGATTTTAAATAACAGTGAAGTAATGTTGATGTACCCACGGCTCATTTTCTGCCTGTTCTCTCAAATTTCACGTATGTTTGCCTATGAAAAGCAATGTGGCCAAATTCATACAGATCCCATGTATTTTGAAAGGCTGTAATCATGCGACCAACTCGCTGATGGTAGTAAACAAGGAAGCACTCCAAACGCTTGTAAGGAGGCAGGTTGGGCTCAGGTTGCGGCCTCCCCTCGAGTCGTGTGTTTGGATCCGAGTAAACTCTGAGTCATTTTAAGGTTCATCCTCACTATATTTCTTTTCCTAAACCTAACCTCCGTAACTTACTTCATGTTAAAAGGATAGTGCACCCAAAAATGAAAATTCAGTCATTATCTACTCAGCCATATGCCGATGGAGGCTCTGGTGAAGTTTTAGAGTGCTCACGTCCCTTGCGGAGATCGGCGGGGGGAGCGGCTAGCACACCTAATGGCTGACGGACCCCAGACTAATGTCCAAGAATACTAAATTGAATCCACAAAGTATCTCCATACTGCTCATCCATAGTCATCCAGGTGTGCTGCAGCCCCGACAAAAAAAGTTGTTTGGAAAAGCGTCATATGAACTCTGTTTTTAGCCTCACTGTAGCCTGCAGCTCTGACTGCCTCTCTGTGCTCCTCGCTCACGTGTGCGCGCTCAGGGTGATTGGTGATGCGCGGTCTCTGAAGAGCAGTAGTGTCGTCAGTACTGATGTCCAGATTCTCAAATGCAGGCATCGCCAATTCCCAGTCTGAGCAGCAAAGACTTTCCTCATCCGTTGGCATTGTTTTGCATTTGAAATAACTACACCACCAGGTTTCCAGTGCTCGACTCTGGTATTCTGCAGCTGGCTGAGGGTTAGGCTCATGAGTTGCGGCGGCTGCTTCGTCCAGTAGCTTGAGTTCTGTCCGTATACTCGGGCTCAAACAAATACAGCTCAACAAAAAGTCTTCAGACATGTTGGGCTGTCCTTTGCTAAAAGACCGTTACAGGTTCGGCCTCTCGATTAAATACACATGAAGATAATTAACAACAGACGACATCACTTACGGTCCAACAGCACCACAGAGCATTGTCTCCAAAAACTGCTGGTACACATACAGTACAGGCCAAAAGTTTGGACACACCTTCTCATTCAATGCGTTTTCTTTATTTTCATGACTATTTACATTGTAGATTCTCACTGAAGGCATCAAAACTATGAATGAACACGTGGAGTTATGTAATTAAACAAAAAAAGGTGAAATAACTGAAAACATGTTTTATATTCTCGTTTCTTCAAAATAGCCACCCTTTGCTCTGATTACTGCTTTGCACACTCTTGGCATTCTCTCGATGAGCTTCAAGAGGTAGTCACCTGAAATGGTTTTTCTAACAGTCTTGAAGGAGTTCCCAGAGGTGTTTAGCACTTGTTGGCCCCTTTGCCTTCACTCTGCGGTCCAGCTCAGCCCAAACCATCTCGATTCGGTTCAGGTCCGGTGACTGTGGAGGCCAGGTCATCTGCCGCAGCACTCCATCACTCTCCTTCTTGGTCAAATAGCCCTTACACAGCCTGGAGGTGTGTTTGGGGTCATTGTCCTGTTGAAAAATAAATGATCGTCCAACTAAACGCAAACCGGATGGGATGGCAGGTCGCTGCAGGATGCTGTGGTAGACATGCTGGTTCAGTGTGCCTTCAATTTTGAATAAATCCCCAACAGTGTCACCAGCAAAACACCCCCACACCATCACACCTCCTCCTCCATGCTTCACAGTGGGAACCAGGCATGTGGAATCCATCCGTTCACCTTTTCTGCGTCTCACTAAGACACGGCGGTTGGAACCAAAGATCTCAAATTTGGACTCATCAGACCAAAGCACAGATTTCAACTGGTCTAATGTCCATTCCTTGTGTTTCTTGGCCCAAACAAATCTCTTCTGCTTGTTGCCTCTCCTTAGCAGTGGTTTCCTAGCAGCTATTTGACCATGAAGGCCTGATTCACGCAGTCTCCTCTTAACAGTTGTTCTAGAGATGGGTCTGCTGCTAGAACTCTGTGTGGCATTCATCTGGTCTCTGATCTGAGCTGCTGTTAACTTGCGATTTCAGAGGCTGGTGACCCGGATGAACTTATCCTCAGAAGCAGAGGTGACTCTTGGTCTTTCTTTCCTGGGTCGGTCCTCATGTGTGCCAGTTTCGTTGTAGCGCTTGATGGTTTTTGCGACTCCACTTGGGGACACATTTAAAGTTTTTGCTATTTTCCGGACTGACTGACCTTCATTTCTTAAAGTAATGATGGCCACTTGTTTTTCTTTAGTTAGCTGATTGGTTCTTGCCATAATATGAATTTTAACAGTTGTCCAATAGGGCTGTCAGCTGTGTATTAACCTGACTTTTGCACAACACAACTGATGGTCCCAACCCCATTGATAAAGCAAGAAATTCCACTAATTAACCCTGATAAGGCACACCTGTGAAGTGGAAACCATTTGGAACCCCTTTGTGTTCATGTGAGAGAAAATTCAAAATATAAGATAACTGGCGAAGTTCTCCTGAATCACTCGTGAACACCACTAGAATAAATCTGGTGTACACAAATCAACTAGCCAACAGTTTTTCGGGTCAGATGAGACAGTCTGAAAACATATAAGAGGGGCCTCCGCAATGCCAGAGCAAACTATTACTCAGCATCAATAGAAGAAAACAAGAATAACCCCAGGTTCCTATTCAGCACTGTAGACAGGCTGACTGAGACTCAAATTTCTCTTGAGCGTTGTATTCCTTTAGCCCTTAGCAGTAATGTTTTTATGAGCTTTTTTAATGACAAAATTCTAACTATTAGAGGCAAAATTCATGACCTCCTGTCCTCACATAGTACCTATCTAATGTCAAACACAGCTGTAAGACCTAATATATATTTAGATTGCTTCTCCCCAATTTCTCTTCAAGAATTGACAGCAGTGATTTTTTCATCTAAATCATCAACATGTGTCTTAGACCCCATCCCAAGTAGGCTACTTAAGGAGGTCTTCCCTTTAGTTAACACTCATATATTAGATATGATCAATATATCCTTATTAACAGGCTATGTACCACAGTCTTTTAAGGTAGCTGTAATTAAACCTCTACTAAAAAAGCCCACCCTGGATCCAGAGGTGTTAGCCAACTATAGACCAATATCTAATCTTCCCTTTATGTCAAAGATCCTTGAGAAAGTAGTCGCAGACCAGCTGTGTGATTTTCTCCAGGATAATAATTTATTTGAGGAGTTTCAGTCAGGATTTAGAGTGCATCATAGCACTGAGACAACCCCTTCCTCAAATAAATTATTATCATGGAGAAAATCACTACTATGTGAGGACAGGAGGTCATGAATTTTGCCTCTAATAGTTAGAATTTTGTTATTAAAAAAGCTCATAAAATCATTACTGCTAAGGGCTAAAGGAATACAATACTCTCATTAATGAGAGCTCCTCCTTTTGTAGATGTTGCTGAAGTGTCCTTTCTTATCTTTGGTTTAATTAGTCTCCACAGAATGTGACTTTTGAACATTGACCCCATCAAATATTAACAGTCATTAGAAACCAGCTGGGACACCTGAAGGGGACAGGGTGACTGAGAACATGTCTGAGGTCAGATTGCCGTCTGTTAATGTAGATATGATTTCTGACATGGTGACTGTGTGTGTATGAATGAGTGAATGATCGAATAAATTAATGGACGGATAAAAGAGTGAGTGAGTGAATGAAATCCAGGTCAGTGTGAAATTCATTACTGGATGATTTTTCATATTTTAATCTGCCGGGACTACAATTTAACTGGTGAATGTGAGAGTGAATAGTTCCTCTGTCTGTCTGTGTGATGAGGACTGAAGCTTCCTGTCGAGATGAAAAACTGTGATCAGCTGATTTAATGACGCAGAGTTGAATCTTTGAGACGGAGAGGATCCGTTTAACAGCAGCACAGCAGGTGTACCACACACACACACAGACACACACACACACACACACACACACACACACACACAAACACAGTGCATTCAGGCACAGCTTAGTAAAATCTGTGTCAGTTCAGGAAGTTATTTTTATAATTTAAAATGAAAGATCCGGATCTATCAGAGACCTGATCCATCAGAGATGTAATCCATCATAGACCGGGTCCATCAGAGACCTGGTCCATCAGAGACCCGATCCATCAGAGACCTGGACCCATAAGATACCTGGATCCATAAAGACCTGATGTGAACTGTTGAAACATTAAAATTCTCGATACCGTTTTGAATGTATAACTGTTAATCTACACACAGAGTAACACACGCACACACACACACACACACACACACACAGACAGACACACAGTCTTACCTGCTTCTGTTTTTTATTCCAAAATAATTCCAGTAAACATCTGAGTGTCCACAGCGTCTGTCTGTCCCTCTGTCTGTCTGTCTGTACCCCTGTCTGTCTGTCTGTCTGTGTGTCTTTCAGCCATCTGTCTCTCACACTGTCTGTCTGGTGTCTTCTGGCCTCGCCTTGCTTCGCCTCAGTGACTGAAATCTGAGAGGTCAGGTACTGTGTCATCTCTCACTCACACACACACACACACACACACACACACACACACACACACACACACACACACACACGTGAAGTTGCGTGTTTATTAGCTCCCATTAGACCTTTTTCTTTTAAATTGTTCTTGATCATAAAAAATAACTATTAAACATTTAAAACAAAAAGAAAATGTTTCAGAGTTCTGACATGAAAAAATACGTCAATTAATTAATGAATTGAACCTTACACTATGCATTAATTTGTCCATTCATTCATAAAATTGTTTTCCCTTTTTTAAAATCAACAGTTTGTAGGAGAGAGGTTTTTGGCAGAGAACAGAAGGTTTAATTGAATAAACTGGGTCTACTGGGACAAACTGCCAGTGCTGGGAATACACTGGATCCCCTGTCTGTGGACCCTCTGTTGTTGGACTCTCTGTCCAAGAACAGAGGGACATAATAAAAGGAACAGCAGAGATGATAAACATGATACACAGACAGACGTCACAGTTCGTTCTTCTGTGAGAGCTGTCAATGATTCAACAGCAAACCAAATTTTTTCTTCCCCACCTGAGTCTGTAGTTCACTTCCTGTTGAATGCTGGCCCCCGCTGGTCAAAGCAGAGAGGTACAATAGATGGAACAGGTAGTGGACGAAAAGGAGATAAAGGAGATGGTCCAGCTCAGCTCAGGACCTGGACGAACTTCACAATGTGATATTTAACCTCAGAGACAATGACACTTTTATGATTTGAAGATTTCAACAGATGTTTAATCGACCTTGATAAGACTCTCTGGACATTTCCAAACTCTAAATGTACTGATCCTGACACTCTTCAGCTCAAGTTCCAGGTCTCTCCCCATAGACAGATGTGTGGTTTTACAAAGATACTAGGAAGTAAAAACATGTAAATGACCTCAGACGTTGTTCGGCTTTGGCTGAATAGGACAAAAGAGTCAACCAAATTGATGTTGCTTTTGATTGAGATAAAGACTGGACTGAAACAAACAAGTCAACAAGATGAAACACTGACTTCCCGTTAAAGTCAAACTTCTGTTGGACACATGTTGTCCTGTGTCATGTGTCTTTGTCACAGTCACTAAGAGGGAGACACTCAACAGGACATGTCGTAAATGACCAACTTCAATCAAGTTTGAATACAGACAAAACTGATGGTAAAATAATTTACTAAACAAGTTAGTGTAACTTCACTTCACATTTGCCTCAGGTTAAGTTCTCACATTATCATTTTATCTGACTGTGTTTAGAAATTTAGACTCCAGACACAGCGCCATTTGGTGGCGTGAAGACGTTTGTGACATTTGAACATAAGATGTCAATGTAATTCTAATCAAAAGTAGAAGAAATCAACTTTTACCTGAAATTACATGATTGATCAATGATTACAGGAGACGTTCGTCACTCTGCCTCCAAATTCACATCCAGAGCTGAAAGTGATTAAGTTTATCAATTCCTTTTGTTTGGGATTTGTTTTGTCTTCACTCTTGTCTCGAAACAGCTACAACCTTACTTTTAAATTTGTAATGCAGTTGAACTTTTTTCAATGATTGACAAGATTCACAGCTGACATATTGAAAACGTGTTTATGAATTTTATTAAAACACTTGATTCTTCACTGGACAGAGAAAGTGTTCACAGCAGAAAGAAAAAAAAACATGAGAATAAAGTAGTGAACAAAGTCCAAACTCAAAGTCAGACATACTGTGTTGCTATTGGCTGTAACTCTACTCCATTCATTCTACTGTTGAAACACGTTGATAAACACACTGAGGTTGTTTCAACCAGCCATGATGTGCTTCACAAAAGCTGAAAGATAGATATAGAGCTTCTATCAGTCAGTATTTCAGATGTCTCTTTGTGTGTATTTTGTGTTTATAGACTGTGTGCTTTACCTTCATAGTTAATACATCCATTAGCATCTTCCTGTCCTGCCAGCAGCTTGTCCACGTCTCCCTCTGCCATCCTCTCCCCTGTTAATATGAAACATATAACACATTTAGTCATAATATCTGAGCATGCTCAGTGTGGACAACATATGACATGAACAGCTTCATGTTATAACATGTGGGTTCAGAAGTCCGTCTAACCCCCTAATGCTAACCGACTAAAAAAACATTTACTGCCCATTTACGCCCATTTAAGCTGAAACTTTTTGTTTTAATTTGATGTGTGTATCTTTGTGGAAATCATGTCATCTATGTTGGCTAACCCTTCACAAAAAGTTTCATTTAATAATGATCAGATTCAGTGATCATCATACCCAGAGTGACCAGGACGTGTCTGAGCTCAGCACCCATCACCGTTCCATTTCCTTCTTTATCAAAAACTCGGAGGCCTTCCACAAAGTCCTCGTATGTCCCCTGTTAACAGACAGAAAGACAAACTGAGAAATGAATACTTCTGTCGACAAATTAATTCCCTGACTTACATGACATGAAAACCTATGTCATACTTTGTCTTTTGACTGAGCCACATGTTGCAGCATCGGCAGGAAAGTCTCAAAGTCCATCAGTTTACTGTCCATTTCTGTTCAACAAGACAACAGGACAGAAGTAAAACTCATGTATGCACAAATGCTAAATTACATTTACTGAAGTTATTCATATGAATGTTCATCTGCTTAAGAAGTTGCATCTATTGCAAACCTACACAAATCTAATCCCCCCCCCCCCCCCCACACACACACACACACCCTCATGTTTGGGTCGTCCCAGCACTCGAAGGACTTCTGCATTGGTTGGATTTTGTCCAAGAGCTCTCATCACGTCTCCACATTGAGAAAACGATATCTTCATCTGATTATCTTCAGTTCGATCAAACAGCTGAAATGCTTCTTTAAACTCTACAAACATGACAGAGTTCATATTACAGTCAGTAAAAACATAAAGCTGTCAACAGGTGCTACTCCTGGGCCCAGTATTTCAAAGTGATCTAATAGGATCATCCTGGCCGGATTGGATTAAATCCTGATCTGATCTGAAAACTGGGTATTTCAACACAGATCAAGAGGATCCTGATCCTGAGGATCAGGATTCAGTTTTGGCAATCCAATCCTCCGTTTAATTCAGATAAAGGCTGCATTTGGGTATTTTAAAAGTTAAGGCAGAGATCTGGATCAATATGATACCAAATTTCAGGATTATTCGGATCCCACCTCATAGGTGGATTTGACAAATCGTCAGCTCCACTTCTACTAGATGTTGTCAATCAAGATGTTCATTACACTTAATCTAAATTAGTGTTTCAGGTAATTTCAAGCATAGACAAATATTGTTTGGCCATACTTCCTGAAACTGCTGTAAATAAGAGAAACAAATACAGACCTATTTCTCAACGTCTAGTTTCACCTAACATTGTAACTTGTTTGTACAAAAACACATGTTAGTGGTCAGACAAAGGCAAGGTAATGCAATGCAAAGCAAATTTATTTGTAAAGCACATTGTTTCCTTTACAGAGAGTGTGTGTGTCTGTGTGTGTGTGTGTGTGTCTTACCTTCAATCTGATCGGAGCTGAACTCAATCTGAAAAAGGTGATCAGGGTCAGTCACAGAAACTGCTGATGTGAAATCAGTGATGAATGTGTGCATTTTTAATACATGAATCATTCACCAAGCTTATTTCCTTTTATAGCCTGAACCAGATATATTTGAATGTACAGTTTTTATAAGGTGTATTTCTACTTCACTTTTGTGTTTATATTTTTTTTTCCATTTGCAGGTTTCTGAATATGAAACATAGAGACATATTTATGTGATGCTACATTTAGAGTTAGGAAGAATTTGAACCCCACTAACAGTAAACTCCAGTGGCCCTATAACATCCATGAATTCATGTTCACAATCCAAAACATTTATTCATTAATTCTGCTTCATGAGAAGCTCCCTGCGATTCTAACCCTCAGTGTTCAAAGTCATTAATGTAGTCACACCGCTAAAAAAAATTCATGTCATTGTAAGACATAAAGTTCAACCATGACATGAGTTTGTTGTCTGAACTCTCATTGAATTTAAGATCTGAAGGTCAACGTGTAAAAAAAATCTTTAAAACAGCTCTGACACATTAACAAATAGACAGACAGACAGACAGACAGACAGACAGACAGATAGAGACAGACAGACAAAAAGAGAGACAGACAGACAGACTGACCTTGATGCTGTGTGGATCAAAGTCCAGTTCTTTAGCTGTTTCTGGTTCTGGCAACATTTTCACTGCATCTTTCTTTGGTTCTGGTTTCTTGGGGGACATGGTGGGTAGATGAACAATGAGATAGGACACGATAAAAAGTAAAGAGTACAAAAGAGATAACAGAGTGTGAATGAAGGAAGACAGAGATGAAGAGAAGAGAAAACAGAGGAGAGTTTTCCGTTAGGTGGTTTAAATACTCGTCATGGTAACAGAACATCATGTCCATTTACGGTCAGAGAATTAAGTGATGAAAGAGTCCTCTCAGGATTTCTGCTGCAGAGAGACAAACTTCAAATAGATCTGAAATAAATTCCACAACCCTCGACTGAACCGACCCAGAACACATCTAGTGAGACCACCACCTTAAATAGAAAGCATATTGACTGTTCTCTACTGAGACCACCTTAAATAGAAAACTTTAATGTCACTGTTATAGCTACATGTGTTCATGCTCTGAGAGGAGAGGAGGAGAGGAGAGGAGAGAGGAGGGGAGGAAGCATAAGTTAGCCTGATAAAATGGACTTCCTGTAACGGTGTGTGTTTGTGGTGCTCCTTGGGTTAGGGGGTCAGGAATTGGGGACAGAAATCCCCCCTCCAGCAATGGAGAGAGGATGGTGCACTGTCCATCACTCCCAGAATATTCTGACCATGCTGACCCCCTCCAACAACAACCACCCTAAGGTGGTGGGGTTTCAGAAAATTGTGGCCCACTGGCCATTAATAGTGGTCGGCCTGCGCGACGTTTCGGTCTCACTGGACCTTCCTCAGGCGCACCGACCATAAAATAATGAGCCTGTTTGGCTTTACATTTCCCTTTTGCTTTGCTCTCCTTTCCCTTTCTCCCTTCCAACCTGTTCCAATCTTTCCTTCTCCTCTTCTGTCTACCTCTCTGTATTCTACCCTGTATTTATAGTGTCTTTTTTAGCTCCGCCTTTTATACTGTGCTGCACTTAGTTTCCCAATGAACTGATTTGTCTTTTTTTAACTTGTTTTTTAAATTGCTTTTTAGCTTACTTTTTAACCAAATGAACTGATTTGTTTTTTAATATTTGTTTTTAGCTTCTTTTTAACTTGTTTTTTAGCTTACTTTTTTAACCAATTTGTATTTTAGCTGTTTGTTTTTAACTTATTGTATACTGTATTTATCTTTTAGCTTATTTATTATTGATGTTTGTATTAATTGTTGTATTTAACTTGTTGTTTTGACCCTTTTTAAATAAACCATATACCCCTATGAATTTGTCTGTGTGTATTTATTTTGCCTAATAAATGAATTTATTAACCCTTCTATCCTTTTCCTTTTTCCCTTTCTATTTCCTTTCCCATTACTTATATCCCATCCTTTACCTTTAACCGGTTATGTTTAATTTAACTTTGTGTACCTCGTGTTTCTTTGGCCTAAACTGGTGGACGAAGCCAGCGGCTCTACACGGAAATCTATAATATAAATGGCCTATTTGGCACATTTGTGGGACCTCTTGGGTCAACTTACGGGCTAAGGTTAGGGTTTGGGTTTAAGATTGGGGTTGGGAATTAAATAGGGATTAGTTAGAGGTAGGGGGTTGGGACCACAAATGGGGTTAAAAGTAAAAAACCAATTAAGGGTAGGTAAAGTTAGGGTCAGAGGGATAGGGGGTTTTGACCAGGATCAGTTTTTGACTGATCCTCAAGGGTGCGCGGTAGAGAGACGGGAGCGGTGGCTACCCCCCCATTTGTGGGCGCTGCGAGTCCAACGGTAGCACCCCCGAGTGTGTGGGAGGTTCCTATGAAAAGTTGTGGGCAAATGAAAATTTGGGCATCCAAGTGAATGGGGGGTGTTGTAGAAGCGGAGCGTAAGTGGGTGAGCATGCTAAGCCTAAGGAGTGTGAGCCCTGGGCTGGCCTAAAGCTGCTGTGTGTAAGCCTAAGTTGTGGTAAGCCTGAAGAAGAGCTGTACTTACCGGAGTTGGGGTTGGGGCGGGTTGGGGTTGGGCTTGGTTGGGGTTGGGCTTGGTTGGGGTTGGGCGGGTGAGGGGTTGGGCTTGGTTGGGGTTAGGATTTTGGGTTAGGGGATAGGGGGTTTTGACCAGGATCAGTTTTTGACTGATCCTCAAGGGTGCGCGGTAGAGAGACGGGAGCGGTGGCTACCCCCCCATTTGTGGGTGCTGCGAGTCCAACGGTAGCACCCCCGAGTGTGTGGGAGGTTCCTATGAAAAGTTGTGGGCAAATGAAAATTTGGGCATCCAAGTGAATGGGGGGTGTTGTAGAAGCGGAGCGTAAGTGGGTGAGCATGCTAAGCCTAGGGGTTAGGGTTAGGGTTAGGAGTGGGGCTAGGAACCACCACCAGGGCAAGGCCCCAGTAGTGGAAGTGCACGGGCCTCGCAAAGGGCGCCAGTGGCCCCCACTGGCCACAGTCCAATTAAGACCACCACCAAATGGTGGTGGGAGTTCAAAAAATTAGGCATCTTGCCTTAGCAAAGCTCAGCCTTAGCGCTACGTTTCGGCCTTTTTTGGCCTTCTTCAGGCTTACTGAGCTGCAATAATAATGGGTGCCTTGCCTGCTTGGCTTAAGGTCACCATCTGCCCAGGCTCTTTCCCTTTCTCCTACCTCTGTTTTCCTTTTCTCCTAAACCCTACCTGTCCCTTTGCCTTCTCCCTGTTACATTGTGTTGTGCCTGTATTAGTATTGTGTCCCTTGTCTTAGGTTTTTCTTCTTTGTCTTTCTTGTTTTTATGTGACTTCTCTTTTATTTGCCTCTCTTGGCCTTATTAATTTAGTTCGCCTGTCTTGGCTTAATTTGTAAATGTAAAGGGATTGGGCTAGGGTTGTAGTGGTTAGGGTTAGGGTAAGATGATGGGTGGGGGGATGGCCACTAGGGGCTTCAAATAAAAATTTAGCGTGACCAGCAAAGACCAACCGGCCCCCTCCCGGGCGCTGGCCGGTTAGGAGTGGGGCTAGGAACCACCACCAGGGCAAGGCC
>JANUFT010000018.1:40752531-40798496 GCA_037127435.1 Epinephelus malabaricus | reverse complement strand
CGGGATCAGGTAAGATCTGTTTCTGAGAAACCTCAGATAGAGTTTGGAATATCCTATTCCAATAATTAACAATTTGTGGGCACTTCCAGAACATATGTGCTAGAGAAGCTGGATCTTGTCCACACCTGTCACAGGATGGACTCACTGAAGAAAACATCTTAGAAAGTTTCAGTTTGGACAGATGCAGTCTGTGTAATATTTTAAATTGCAGAAGTCCATGCCTTATGCATACAGATGAGGAGTGCACATTGTCCTGGGCTTTTGTCCATTGGTTGTCTGAGATTTCCACACCCAGATCCTCTTGCCAGGCTTCTTTTAGATGATCCAGTGTAGCTGTACAGTCTATTTGAAACAGAGTGTCGTGTATTTTGGATATTGAACCCTTTTTTAAAGGGTCAGATTGGAGCAGTGTTTCCATGATGGATTCAGGGGGTTCATGGGGAAAGGACGGAAATGTTTTCTTAACAAAGCTACGGATTTGTAAGTATTTGAAAAAATCTCTATTATGTAAATGAAATTTCTCCTGCAATTGTTGGAATGAGGGAAATATTTTTTTAATATATAAATCTTTTAAGGTGTGTATCCCACTATGATACCATTGGATAAATGTTGGATTAACGAGAAATGGTCTGAGTGTATGATTATTAATCAGCGGTGTCAAAACGGAACCTTCCTTTAACCCAAAATGTTTTCTAATCCGAGACCAAATTTTTAATGAATGTGAGACTACTACATTTCCAACTTTTAAGTTAGAGATAGGTAGAGGTGAGTAGACCATTGCCTGTAGCGAAGACGGATGGCAGCTATGATTTTCCATCCTTGACCAACCAACCCCCTGTGGTTGACACCAAAAAGACATAGATCTTAAATTACATGACCAGTAGTATAGTTGAAAGCACGGCATTCCCATCCCCCCCAGCTTTTTTGATCTTCGTAAAAACTCTTTTCTAATTCTGGGAGTTTTACCATTCCAAATGTAATTGGAAATTAAAGATTCTAGTTTTTTGAAAAATGATTTATTTATAAGGATAGGGATACACTGAAATAAAAATAAAAATTTAGGTAAGATATTCATTCTTATAATATTTATGCGTCCTGCTAATGAGATTGTGTTCTTAGCCCACCTTTTGAGATTATTTTCTGTTTCTTCGTAAAGTTTCGAAAAATTATGTTTGAAAAGATGCGAAAACTCCTGACTAATATTGATTCCAAGATATTTAAAATGATTAGAAATTGCAAATGGGTAAGAACTGAAAGTTTTCAAATTTTGTTTTGATTCTGAATTGATGGGAAATAATATGCTCTTAGATAAATTCAGTTTGTAACCTGACACCAATCCGAATTTTTTGAGGAGTGTAATGATAGCTGGTATTGATATTTCAGGGTCTTTGATGTAAAGTAATAAATCATCCGCATATAAAGATACTTTGTGCTCTGTTCCTGCTCTTCTCACTCCTGAATATTCCTTTGCTGTTCGTAAAGAAATGGCCAAAGGCTCTATGGCAAGCGCGAACAATAGCGGTGATAAGGGGCAGCCCTGCCTAGTAGAGCGACTTAGAGGAAAAAATTCAGAACACACATTGTTTGTCCGTACTGAGGCCTGTGGCTGAGCATATAGTAGTTTTGTAAAGGCAATAAATTGAGGGCCAAATCCAAACCTTGACAGGGTCGAAAAGAGGTAGTCCCATTCGACCCTGTCAAAGGCCTTCTCTGCGTCTAAAGAAAGCAATATTTCTGAGGTTTTACAATCTGCAGTTTGTGTATAAATGATATTTAGCAATCTCCTAATGTTAAAAAACAATTGTCGGTTTTTTATGAATCCTGTCTGGTCTTGACAGATTACTGTTGGCAAAGTTGTTTCTAAGCGCAATGCAAGAATCTTAGCCAATATTTTGTAGTCCACGTTCAGCAAACTTATGGGCCTATATGATCCTGGTTCTAAAGGGTCTTTATTTTGTTTATGAATTAAAGAAATGCTTGCCTGATAAAAAGTAGGTGGTAAGCAGCCCTTAGCAAGTGCTTCATTGAAAACTGCTAATAATATTGGTGAAAGTTGACACTTAAAAGCTTTATAAAATTCAGAGGTATAACCATCAAGGCCAGGAGTTTTGGAATTTTGCATTTTATGTATTGCCTGTTCTATCTCTTCTTTTGTTACAGGTCTATCTAATTGTTCTCTATTATCTGGACTAATTGTTGGGATACTAATGTTTTCCAGAAAATTTTCTATTAGTGATTGATCACCCTTAGATTCTGATGTATATAATTTGGTGTAAAAGGTTTTAAAGGTGTCATTAATTTCTTTTGGATTTATAGTGATTTGTCCTGTATCGGTACGTATCTCAGTAATTGATCTTGATGCCGCTTGTTCTTTTATTTGATGTGCCAATATCCTGCCGGCTTTTTCTCCATGTTCATAATATTTGTGTTTTGTTTTAATCATACGTTTAGTTGTCTCTTTGGTATAAAGTAAACTAAATTCTGTTTGGAGTGCCAGCTTTCTTTTATGTAAATCTGTAGAGGGGCAAGTTGAATACTGGTTATCAATATTTTTTATCTCATCAATTATTTTAGCTTCCTTTTCTTTTCGTTGTTTGTTTACTAAACTAGACCATGAAATTATATGCCCTCGAATATATGCTTTTAGTGCTTCCCATAACGTGGATCTCGAGGTTTCTGCGTTATCATTTATAGACAAATACAGATCTATTTGGCTTTTAATTCCCTCAACTGCTCTCTGATCAGAGAGTAGATTATTATTGAATCGCCAGGATTTTGGCATTTGCTTATTTCCAAAAGTTAATTGTAAGGTAATTGGGCTATGATCAGACAGTACTATTGCTTCATAACCACACTGTCTAACTCGTGGTAGAAGCTCACAATCTGTTAAGTCTATCCTTGAATAAGAATGGTGGACTGGAGAGAAATACGCATACTGTCGACTGTTAGGGTGTAAAGCTCTCCATGGGTCTGTTAATTTGTATGTTTTAATGAATGTCTGAATGTACTTAGCGGATTTGGAGATGATTGCTGGTTTACGTGATGATCTATCCAAGTTAGGATCCAAGGTTAAATTGAAATCCCCACCAATTATGAGCTGATGGGAGTCCAAATTTGGTAATACTGCGAAAAAAGATTTGATAAATTGTTCATCATCCACATTAGGAGCATATATATTTGCCAGTGTAATTGGATTATTGTAGAGAGTCCCTGTCACAATGACAAATCTGCCATGAGGATCTGAAATCGTTTTAGTTGCTATAAATGGTATAGTTTTTTTAATCAATATTGCTGTGCCTCTACTTTTCACATTGAAATTAGAATGAAATAATTGTCCTATCCACTTGCAATTTAATCTCTTGTGATCCTGATTTTTTAAATGTGTTTCTTGTAGGAAGCCAATGTCTGTTCCTAATCTTTTAAGGTGGGCTAACACATTATTACGTTTGATGACGCCATTGAGTCCTTTACAATTCCATGAAACAAACTGGACCGAATTTTGTGATACTGTATTTAAAGATTGATCATGTTTTCCTGCCATGACTCCTTTTGTAATCTAATAACAGACAGACCCATAGTATTATATTTTTCACATGACCTCCACTCAAAAAAAAAAAGAGAAAAAAAAATCTGATAAAACAAACTAAAAAAGACCCCTTGAAACGTAACTTGAACCCCTCTCTATCTTTACCTGAACAAAAGACAAAGAGATAACCTAGAAAAAGAACAAGTTCTGTCCACTTAAGCTTCGAGAGGAAAGAGGACATTTGACTTACCACGAAGCTCCTTTTGAGCACTTATATTATTCCTTCTGGACCACATTTTTCCTTCTTGAAACTGATAACTTAAAATTTTAGGCCTAGCATTTCGCATTTTTAAAATAGCAATAAAAAAAAAAATTAAATTTAACTCCTTTCTTCCAACATTGTTTGTAACATAAAATAAATTAAAAAAAATATATAAATAAATTAGATGAATGAGTAAATAAATATTTACCTTAATTAACCATTCAAATTCAATGGGATTTGGTGGTGGTAAAGGGTAAAAAGGAGAGAAACACCATTAAATAATAATAATAAAATCATAATATGTGTATAACTAACGTACAGTCAGACCTGTCTGCCTAAGAGGCAGTTTTTATAAACCTGTTAGAGTCTCATCAGTTCCAAGAAATCAATCTTTAACTTCACATGTCCTGAGTAAATATGTGTTTCGCCTGATCTCCCTCAATTCAGGGTTTCTGGAAGCATCATCACCTCAGTTCTCAGCCACGGTCAGGTTGTTGGAGTTCAGGAATTTTTCAGCCTCTTGTGGATCAGTGAATGAGTGCCTGGATCCATCAGTTGTTATCACCAGTTTAGCCGGGTAGAATAGGCTGTAAGGAATCCCAGCGTTGCGCAGCCTCACCTTCACCTGGTTGAATGATGCACGCAGCCGGCCGACCTCGGGGCTCATATCCGGGAAGATGTGCACTGGGGATCCTTTATACATCAGACGACGGTCTTTGTTTCTGGATAGCTTTAAGATTTTCTCTTTGTCTGAGTAGTAGTGGAGGCGAACCACCATGGCTCGTGGGCGTTCTCCTTTCCGCGGCTTCGGAGCGAGGGTTCTGTGGGCCCGGTCTATGATGATGGGGGAGTCGAAGTTTTCCTCACCGAGCACTTCAGTGATAAATTCCGCTATGAAACGGCTTGGGTTTCCTGCTTCGATGCCTTCAGGGATCCCGATTATACGCAGGTTCTGTCTGCGGCTCCTATTTTCAATGTCCATACACTTCTCCTGCAGCTTCTTGTAATCGTTAGAAAGAGTTTCTGCTGTTTTCTCTAGCTGCATTATCCTGTCAGAAGCATCACACAGGGACTTCTCCATCTCTTTCTGTGTGTTTGCAGTCTCTGTGTGAGTTTTATGCAGTGTCTCGATCTTCAGTGATAACTCGGTACGCAACATATTAATGTCAGCTTTGGCTTCATCCCGAAGGGTAGAGATATCTTTACGTATTTCCTGGTGCATGTTAGTAATTTGCGTTTTAATGTCTTTCATCATACCGTCACGATAAGTTTGTAGTTCGTTTCGCAGAGTCCTCACGGAGATCTGTGAATCTTCCTCATTGGGACCCGCCATCTTGCTTCTCATTTCAGCCAGTGAAGTGGCCGGTGGAGTTTGCAAAGTTTTCTGCGTGTATCTTGAGCCGGCGTTCTTATTCATGGCGGATTTCTGTGTTTCGGGGGTTTACAGAGTAGTCCTCTCAAAAATATTACTATTCGGTTGGTCCAGAAGGAGTTTTTTATATCGAGGTTCGGCGGAGCTGCAACTCCCAGGGTGGGCTTTTTTAGTGGAGGTTTAATTACAGCTACCTTAAAAGACTGTGGTACATAGCCTGTTAATAAGGATATATTGATCATATCTAATATATGAGTGTTAACTAAAGGAAAGACCTCCTTAAGTAGCCTAGTTGGGATGGGGTCTAAGAGACACGTTGATGATTTAGATGAAGAAATCACTGCGGTCAATTCTTGAAGAGAAATTGGGGAGAAGCAATCTAAATATATATTAGGTCTTACAGCTGTGTTTGAAGTTAGATAGGTACTATCTGAGGACAGGAGGTCATGAATTTTGCCTCTAATAGTTAGAATTTTGTCATTAAAAAAGCTCATAAAATCATTACTGCTAATGGCTAAAGGAATACAAGGCTCAATAGAGCTTTGACTCTCAGTCAGCCTGGCTACAGGGCTGAAAAGAAACCTGGGGTTGTTCTTATTGTCTTCTATTAATGCTGAGTAATAGTTTGCTCTGGCATTGCGGAGGCCCCTCTTATAAGTTTTGAGACTGTCTGTCCAGATTAAACGAGATTCTTCCAGTTTGGTTAATCACCAATTCCTTTCAAATTTTCGCAATATTTGTTTTAACTTACGGGTTTGAGAGTCATACCAAGGAGCGAACATTCTTTGCTTCCTTAACTTCTTTTTAAGAGGAGCTACAGAGTGGAGTGTTGTTCGCAGGGAGCCTACGGCGCTATCAACAAAATGATCAATTTGGGAGAGGTTAAAGTTGGTACAATACAGAGCAGTAGGTAAACCTGCCCAGGGAGTTCTACCATTTACAATATATAATCCCAGGGCTTTCCACATTTGTAAGACTTCTTTTCCACTCTTGTTCACTATACTATCATAGCTATGCCTATGTGATGTGTGTGTCTCTCTCTCTCTCTCTCTCTCTCTCTCTCTGTCTCATTGTGTCATACGGATTACTGTTAATTTATCATGCTGATCTGTTCTGTACGACATCTATTGCACGTCTGTCCGTCCTGGAAGAGGGATCCCTCCTCAGTTGCTCTTCCTGAGGTTTCTACCGTTTTTTTCCCCGTTAAAGGGTTTTTTTGGGGAGTTTTTCCTGATCAGCTGTGAGGGTCATAAGGACAGAGGGATGTCGTATGCTGTAAAGCCCTGTGAGGCAAATTGTGATTTGTGATATTGGGCTTTATAAATAAAATTGATTGATTGAATTGATTGATTATTTGATGTCGCATAGTGACGTGTGCTAACTGGCTAACATTAGCATGTGTTAGCTTAGATGAAGCAGAGACATTGGATAAAGGAGATACCCCACCGTAGGCTTATCCAATGTTAACAATGTTAAGTGTGTCTCCTAAGTGGCCGTGGTTAGCTCTCCCTCCAATCAGAGCTTGTTCTCCCTCAACCCCCCCGTTCTCCGAGATCACGCAGAAAGTGACTGACTTTATATGTGTGTGTTTGTCAGGTTATTCTGTGGCCACAGGTCAGCTGACTGGAGACTCCACCCCAGGTCAGTGTGTGATGATGTCATACACAATATAATCAATGACATCACTGCAGTCCATCAGTTATCAGTAATCACTGATCAATGTTTTTCAGATTATCTGGTCGGAGCGCCAAACGACAGGAACACATTAGGAACCGTAAGATCTCACCTGGTTCTACTGTTGTCTTTATTGGGTTCTACTGTCCTGACCTCTGTTCCTCTGGGTTCTACTGTTGTCTTTATCGGGTTCTACTCTCCTGAGCTCTGTTCCTCTGGGTTCTACCGTCCTGATGTCTGTTCCTCTGGGTTCTACTGTTGTCTTTATCAGGGTTCTACTCTCCTGACCTCTGTTCCTCTGGGTTCTACCGTCCTGAGCTCTGTTCCTCTGGGTTCTACCGTCCTGATGTCTGTTCCTCTGGGTTCTACTGTTGTCTCTATCAGGTTCTACCATCCTGACCTCTGTTCCTCTGGGTTCTACTGTCCTGATGTCTGTTCCTCTGGGTTCTACTGTTGTCTTTATCAGGCTCTACACTCCTGTTCTCTGTTCCTCTGGGTTCTACCGTCCTGATGTCTGTTCCTCTGGGTTCTACTGTCCTGATGTCTGTTCCTCTGGGTTCTACTGTTGTCTTTATCAGGTTCTACACTCCTGACCTCTGTTCCTCTGGTTTCTACCATCCTGACCTCTGTTCCTCTGGGTTCTACCGTCCTGAGCTCTGTTCCTCTGGGTTCTACCGTCCTGATGTCTGTTCCTCTGGGTTCTACTGTTGTCTTTATCAGGTTCTACCATCCTGACCTCTGTTCCTCCGGGTTCTACTGTCCTGATGTCTGTTCCTCTGGGTTCTACTGTTGTCTTTATCAGGCTCTACACTTCTGACCTCTGTTCCTCTGGGTTCTACCGTCTTGAGCTCTGTTCTTCTGGGTTCTACCGTCCTGGGCTCTGTTCCTCTGGTTTCTACCATCCTGACCTCTTTTCCTCTGGGTTCTACCGTCCTGAGCTCTGTTCCTCTGGGTTCTACTGTTGTCTTTATCGGGTTCTACTCTCCTGACCTCTGTTCCTCTGGGTTCTACTGTTGTCTTTATCGGGTTCTACTCTCCTGACCTCTTTTCCTCTGGGTTCTACCGTCCTGAGCTCTGTTCCTCTGGGCTCTACCGTCCTGATGTCTGTTCCTCTGGGTTCTACTGTTGTCTCTATCAGGTTCTACCATCCTGACCTCTGTTCCTCTGGGTTCTACTGTCCTGATGTCTGTTCCTCTGGGTTCTACTGTTGTCTTTATCAGGTTCTACACTCCTGACCTCTGTTCCTCTGGTTTCTACCATCCTGAGCTCTGTTCCTCTGGGTTCTACCGTCCTGAGCTCTGTTCCTTTGGGTTCTACCAGATTCTGTTCTCCGTCTGTGTGTTAACAGGTAAAGATCTATGATGGTAGAAGCAGCGGATCTCTGAGAGCTTCTTACACCTTGCAGGGAACTCAGGTGAGAGATTGATGTCATCAAGGTGTGATGTCATCAGTGTGGGAATGCGTTGTCTGATGGTAATGTCATCACTCTGCTTGGAGATGGAACGTAAACACAGAGAGTGGTTGTCATGGAGACGAGACACTGTCTGCAGTTACAGGGTTTTAAACTGGCAGGTCATTACAGACCAGTTCAATAACTGGTGTTGGTTTAAACCCTTCTGAACTGGTCTGAACTGGTCCTGATGTGCAAACCGAGTCTGACGCTGTTCTGTCTCCTACAGGTGGCGTCCTACTTTGGCCACAGTGTGGCTGTCGCTGACGTCAACAGTGACGGGTGAGAACATATACTGAGTTTACTCTCCTCCCAGTGGGACCAGTGTGTTAATGTGTGTGTGTGTGTGTGTGTGTGTGTGTGTGTGTGTGTGTGTAGTTTGGAGGATGTGTTGGTTGGAGCTCCTCTCTTCATGGATAGAGTGATGGAGCAGCTGCAGGAGCGAGGTCAGGTATGAACACTGATCAAAGACAAACAAACTTTATAATGAACTGAAACAGTTTATTTTTCACTGTCACCATGACCCTAAGCCCCTCCCACAGGGAGACCACGCCCACATTTACATGCTTCACTCAGTAACTCAGTGTTTCCAAACATTAGTTTATTTCATCTGATCTCATCCCCTCAGCTCCTCCTCACCTCGATCTGGTTCTGATCAGACAACAATCAGCTGTTACGTCGCTCCTTCCCCCTCCCCCTCGCTCCCCGCCACTCCGGAGTGAGGCGAGGACACACTGTGATTCGAGGCTCAAGCTAACGTTAGCTACATGAACAACTGTTAGCATTTAGCTCCTGTTAGCAGAGGACTAAACAGTTAGCATCTCTACCTCTGAAACATTTATTATCAGACTCTGTTTGATTCGTCTTCCTGTTTGAATCAGACTGTCACCATCTCACCTGTGTCTGTAGAACAGCCAATAGGAGCGCTCCCTGTGTGAAATGACCTGTGGGACACTCTTATTAAATCAAAGTGCTCCCCTAGAAATCTAACTGGTCCCAGTTTCATGTAATGCTGGTTTCATCTCGTTTCCAGGTGCTGTTGTACCTGCAGAGAAGACACACCTCCTTCTCCTCCCAGCCTGACCAATCACTGATTGGCTCCTCCCTGTATGGGCGGTTTGGCTCCGCCCTCGCTGTGCTGGGTGACCTGGACATGGATGGTTACCATGGTAACCAGTTAAACATACGCAGAGTAAAAACTCATTGAACTCTGGAGTCAGTGATAAACGTGTCTCTCTGTGTCTCTGCAGATGTTGCCGTCGGAGCTCCCTGGTCAGGTGACGGTGGGCAGGGCCAGGTGTTTATCTACCTTGGCAACAGTGACGGTCTGTCAGCCACGCCCTCCCAGGTGATCGACAGCCAGTCGCCCAGCAGCAGGACAGCTTTTGGGTTTTCTCTGAGGGGCGGAACGGATGTGGACGGGAATGGATACCCAGGTATCTGTTCAGAAGTTTTGCATTGATTCAGATCAATAACCAATCAGATCAATCAATGATCCGATCAGATGTATTGATGAAGCACATGTAAAAACATCAGCTGATCGAACTGTGACAGTGACGTGACACAATTAACACATGGAGAGCAGGTTTAAATACAACAGGACCATGTGAGGGCGTCACACTGGGTTTAGAGCCTCATTAAAGACCATCGAACCTTCGATGTCCTTCAGACGATCCAACAATGTCTTTAAAGAGTTCTTTCCATTTCAAAGGCACTAATCAATAATCAGTAATCAATGACACTTCCTGTCTGTGTTTGTAGACCTGCTGGTTGGAGCGTGGGCTGCAGACCGAGCTTTTGTTTACAGGTACGAGACGCCGTCCTTCAGATCTCACATGGTCATTGATCACTGATCCATCAGCTGTGACAAGTCTGAACGAGTCCCAGTCTTAACCAGTCTGATCCCGTCTGAACCAATCTGTACCAGTCTGATCTAGTCTGAATCAGTCTGAATCAGTCTGATCCATTCTGAATCAGTCTGATCCAGTCTGAACCAGTCTACACGGTCTGAAATGGTCTGTACCAGTCTGTACATTCTGAACTGGTCTGTACCTGTCTGAACCAGTCTGATTCAGTCTTACTCTATCTGTTGTGACCAGTAAAGATCCTGAAGCTACATGTTTGTGTTCAGATCCCGGGCCGTGATCCGCTCCACAGTTTCCGTCTCTTTGCTGCCGGACTTCCTGAATCCAGACGTCAAACTTTGCCAGAAAGGAAACTCACCTGTGTCCTGGTACCTGAATCATTCTGATAATTATCTGACAAACTACAAACTGAACAAACTTGAACTAACTTTTTATTTGACATTGTCTTTAACAGAATGTTTTGATGTTTTCTGACAGAACTGAGCTGAGCTGATATCTGAGTCATGGATCAATAATCAATACTCTTTAAATGTGGGTAGAACTTTAATCTCAGACCTGACAGACACGTTGAGGGTTTGATCTGTGGAGAATTCCTGTGGTGTCTGACGGACCTGTTGGATACTCTCAGTGTTCTGGGTTCTGCTTAGCTCTGTGGTTTTGTAAAGGATTTCCTGATGTTCTCAGGTGGTTCAGAAGGATTGTTGATCCCTGAGAAGGTTCCTGGAACCTCTGAGGACTTCCAGGAGATCTGTAAAGATTTATTCTAAAGATCCTGGTGTTGTTTTGTTCATTGAAGGCATAACGGGATCCTCTTAAGACTCCTTAGATTCATTACAGTGTTCCTGTCAGGGTCCTTAAGAGGGTTTGGGGTTTCTTAACAGTGATCCTGATTTACTGAAAAAGATTCATTAGTTCCTTTATGTTGTTCCAGGATCCCATAAAATCCTCTTTTAATATGATTCAAGGAATCCTTGAAAGAGTTCCAGGATCTAGTGGCTCTTCAGAGCACTCTCGGTCTCCTTGAAGATTCCTGATATTGGTCGACAGCAGTTTTAACCTGATGACACAGGTTCCTGGAGTCTCTCTTGGATTTTCAGGGTCCTTGAAAAGCTGCTGTGGTACCTGATGGGATTTAGTGCAGTCCTTACAGTAGATCCAGAGTCCTTGAGAGAACGCGAGAGTCACTGGAAAGGTTCACGCTAACATCTCCTGGATGAACCATGACAATAAAGTTTGGTGTCGTCAGTGTTGCGTCAAATGTCGAGCTTGTAAAATATAAACAAATAAAAATATTTTTCCGTCTCCAGTTTCGTCGTCCAGACGTGCGTCTACGTGTCCGGACACAGAATCCCAGAGGAAACAGGTAAACAACGCCGTCTGTACGTTTGTGAACATCGACATAGAGTCTGACGTGTACTCAGCCTGTCCTTCTGTCTGCCTGCTGATTGGCTGAGGCAGCTCTGGGGGTGGAGCTACAGCTGGACAGGATGAAACAGCCAATGGCTAGACGGACTCTGCTGCTGTCGACCAATCAGCCGCAGGAGACAATAAAGCTGATGGTTCAGAGGGAGGTGGGCATGACCTGCATCAATCGGACCGCCTACCTGAGGGTAAGTGACGGTTAAAAATAAAAACACAACAAGATGAAACACTGACGTGTGTGTGTGTGTGTGTGTGTGTGCAGTCTGAAGAGGAAGTTCGGGATAAGTTGAGTCCGATCTTCATCACTGTGAACATCAGCCTCCTCAACACTACCCAGAATGCTCTGCTGCACGGACAAACATACGCTGCTGCACAGGTGAGTCTGTACATCTACACCTATGACTCATGTCTGTGACGTGCTGCATGTGTCAGTGGTTTGATCCCAACTCTGTGTGTGTGTGTGTGTGTGTGTGTGTGTGTGTGTGTGTGCGTGCGCAGACCAGGATAATCCTGAACTGTGGAGATGATAACGTCTGTGTTCCTGACCTGAAGCTGAACGCCAAACCGTGAGTCAGCAACACACCTCATCAATAACCTTTATCGACAACAACAGAGTTCAGTCAGGGAGGAGCAGGAAGAGGAAGTGACCTCAGAGGAGCCGACATGAGGGTCAGGGAGAACCATCTGAGGAGGAGAAGATTACACCAAAAGAGAACAGAGTTTCTGTCTTTTATATAAGTAACTGATTCAGATCATGTCTGAGAACAGCTGAGGTCAGAACAAACTGCATGACCTGTACCTGTGTACACATGACCTGTACCTGAGTACACATGACCTGTAGCTGAGTACACATGACCTGTAGCTGAGTACTCATCACCTGTAGCTGAGTACACATCACCTGTAGCTGAGTACACATGACCTGTACCTGAGTACACATGACCTGTAGCTGAGTACATATGACCTGTACCTGAGTACACATGACCTGTAGCTGAGTACACATGACCTGTACCTGAGTACACATGACCTGTAGCTGAGTACACATCAACTGTACCTGAGTACACATCACCTGTAGCTGAGTACACATGACCTGTACCTGAGTACACATGACCTGTAGCTGAGTACATATGACCTGTACCTGAGTACACATGACCTGTAGCTGAGTACACATGACCTGTACCTGAGTACACATCACCTGTAGCTGAGTACACATCAACTGTACCTGAGTTCACATGACCTGTAGCTGAGTACACATGACCTGTAGCTGAGTACACATCAACTGTACCTGAGTACACATGACCTGTACCTGAGTACACATCACCTGTAGCTGAGTACACATGACCTGTAGTTGAGTACACATGACCTGTACCTGAGTACACATCACCTGTAGCTGAGTACACATCACCTGTACCTGAGTACACATGACCTGTACCTGAGTACACATCAACTGTACCTGAGTACACATCACCTGTACCTGAGTACACATCACCTGTACCTGAGTACACATGACCTGTAGCTGAGTACACATGACCTGTAGCTGAGTACACATCACCTGTAGCTGAGTACACATGACCTGTAGCTGAGTACACATCACCTGTACCTGAGTACACATCAACTGTACCTGAGTACACATGACCTGTACCTGAGTACACATGACCTGTAGCTGAGTACACATCAACTGTACCTGAGTACACATGACCTGTAGCTGAGTACACATGACCTGTACCTGAGTACACATCACCTGTAGCTGAGTACACATGACCTGTACCTGAGTACACATGACCTGTAGCTGAGTACACATCAACTGTACCTGAGTACACATGACCTGTACCTGAGTACACATCAACTGTACCTGAGTACACATGACCTGTACCTGAGTACACATGACCTGTACCTGAGTACACATCACCTGTACCTGAGTACACATCACCTGTACCTGAGTACACATCACCTGTTGCTGAGTACACATGGCCTGTACCTGAGTACACATCACCTGTAGCTGAGTACACATGACCTGTACCTGAGTACACATCAACTGTACCTGAGTACACATCAACTGTAGCTGAGTACACATGACCTGTACCTGAGTACACATGACCTGTAGCTGAGTACACATGACCTTTAGCTGAGTACGCATCACCTGTACCTGAGTACACATGACCTGTACCTGTACACATGACCTAGCTGAGTACACATGACCTTTAGCTGAGTACGCATCACCTGTACCTGAGTACACATGACCTGTACCTGTACACATGACCTGTACCTGAGTACACATGACCTGTAGCTGAGTACACATGACCTGTAGCTGAGTACACATGACCTGTACCTGAGTACACATCACCTGTACCTGAGTACACATCACCTGTACCTGAGTACACATGACCTGTAGCTGAGTACACATGACCTGTACCTGAGGACACATCAACTGTACCTGAGTACACATCAACTGTACCTGAGTACACATCACCTGTACCTGAGTACACATGACCTGTAGCTGAGTACACATCACCTGTACCTGAGTACACATCACCTGTACCTGAGTACACATGACCTGTACCTGAGTACACATGACCTGTACCTGAGTACACATCAACTGTAGCTGAGTACACATGACCTGTACCTGAGTACACATGACCTGTACCTGAGTACACATGACCTGTAGCTGAGTACGCATCACCTGTACCTGAGTACACATCACCTGTACCTGAGTACACATGACCTGTACCTGAGTACACATGACCTGTACCTGAGTACACATCAACTGTAGCTGAGTACACATGACCTGTACCTGAGTACACATGACCTGTAGCTGAGTACACATGACCTGTACCTGAGTACACATGACCTGTACCTGAGTACACATCAACTGTACCTGAGTACACATCAACTGTACCTGAGTACACATGACCTGTAGCTGAGTACACATCAACTGTACCTGAGTACACATGACCTGTACCTGAGTACACATGACCTGTAGCTGAGTACACATCAACTGTACCTGAGTACACATGACCTGTAGCTGAGTACACATGACCTGTAGCTGAGTACACATGACCTGTACCTGACTACACATCACCTTTAGCTGAGTACACATGACCTGTACCTGAGTACACATGACCTGTAGCTGAGTACACATGACCTGTACCTGAGTACACATGACCTGTAGCTGAGTACACATCAACTGTACCTGAGTACACGTGACCTGTACCTGAGTACACATCAACTGTACCTGAGTACACATGACCTGTAGCTGAGTACACATCACCTGTACCTGAGTACACATCAACTGTACCTGAGTACACATGACCTGCAGCTGAGTACACATGACCTGTACCTGAGTACACATCACCTGTAGCTGAGTACACATGACCTGTACCTGAGTACACATGACCTGTAGCTGAGTACACATGACCTGTAGCTGAGCACACATCACCTGTACCTGAGTACACATGACCTGTACCTGAGTACACATCACCTGTACCTGAGTACACATGACCTGTAGCTGAGTACACATCACCTGTAGCTGAGTACACATCACCTGTACCTGAGTACACATGACCTGTAGCTGAGTACACATCAACTGTAGCTGAGTACACATGACCTGTACCTGAGTACACATCACCTGTAGCTGAGTACACATGACCTGTACCTGAGCACACATCACCTGTAGCTGAGTACACATGACCTGTAGCTGAGTACACATCACCTTTACCTGAGTACACATCACCTGTACCTGAGCACACATCACCTGTAGCTGAGTACACATGACCTGTAGCTGAGTACACATCACCTTTACCTGAGTACACATCACCTGTACCTGATCACATATCACCTGTACCTGAGTACACATGACCTGTAGCTGAGTACACATGACCTGTAGCTGAGTACACATCACCTGTAGCTGAGTACACATCACCTGTACCTGAGTACACATGACCTGTAGCTGAGTACACATCAACTGTAGCTGAGTACACATGACCTGTAGCTGAGTACACATGACCTGTAGCTGAGTACACATCACCTGTACCTGAGTACACATGACCTGTACCTGAGCACACATCACCTGTAGCTGAGCACATATCACCTGTAGCTGAGTACACATGACCTGTAGCTGAGTACACATCACCTGTACCTGAGTACACATCACCTGTACCTGAGCACACATCACCTGTAGCTGAGCACATATCACCTGTACCTGAGTACACATCACCTGTAGCTGAGTACACATGACCTGTACCTGAGTACACATCACCTGTAGCTGAGTACACATCACCTGTAGCTGAGCACACATCACCTGTACCTGAGCACATATCACCTGTAGCTGAGTACACATGACCTGTAGCTGAGTACACATCACCTGTAGCTGAGTACACATCACCTGTAGCTGAGCACACATCACCTGTACCTGAGCACATATCACCTGTACCTGAGTACACATGACCTGTAGCTGAGTACACATCACCTGTATAGTACAGCAGGTTAGAACACAGTATTTACCACTTTTTGTCAGTTTGTGTTTTTTTCGCTGTTTGTAATTTAACTGCAGTTTTAGCTGTTTAATGTGTGTGTGTGTGTGTGTGTGTGTGTGTGTGTGTGTGTGTGTGTGTGTGTGTGTGTGATACTGTGTGTGAATGTGTGTGTGTGTCAGTGTGTCAGACAGGGTGTGGGTCGGTGAGGATCAGTCGGTGTTATTGTCGGTGTCAGCACAGAACGATGGTGAGGGAGCGTACGAAACTGAGCTGGTGGTCCAAATCCCTGAACACACACACTTCCAGAGCAGTCAGGTGACACACACAGTAATACACACACAGATACACACAGTAATACTCACACAGATACACACTGACACAAACAGACTGAGGATGATGATGTTCGGTGGGTGTTGTGTGTTGCAGGGTGAGAACAGACTGGTGTGTGTTCAGAGGAAACTGAATCAGACCGTCATCGTGACCTGTGACCTCGGAAACCCCATGAGACAAGGACACACTGTAACACACACACACACACACACACACACACACACACACACAGTTTCCTGTCAGGTCACAGACACTTCAGATATGTTACTCTACTGTCTGTGTCAGAGGAAACTCTTTACTGCTTTGCATTAATCTGATATCAGACAGATTACTCTGCAGAGTACAGTTACTGTCAATACTCTGAGTACAGTTACTGTCAATACTCTGAGTACATGTTGATACCTCTGTACTCTTTCTGTGTGTAGCTGCAGACACGTCTTCTGTTCAGTGTGGGCTGTCTGGAGGAGGTGGAGCATCACATCACCTTCAACCTCAGGGTCAGGAGGTACAAACTGTCTGTCTGTCTGTACAAACTGTCTGTATTTAAATCACTTTACAACACTATGATTTACACATCTGTCTGTCTGTCCGTCTGTCTGTCTGTCTGTCTGTCCCTCAGTAAGAACTCAGTGAATCCCAACAGTAACGAGGTCACAGTGGAGGTTCGGGTCGTTGCCGAGGCGTCACTGGAGATCAGAGGGTAAAACAAACACAACGTCTGAAGTCACTTCCTGCTGATGTTGATTAATGTCACTGTTGTTCAGATTTTCAGTCCTCTGTCTGTACGTCTATCATCCTCATTGTGACCTCGTCACATGTCGACGTTTGGTCATGGACTTCCCACGTCCACATATGACGTCCAAGGTACCCTGGGTGTGTTGGTTGTTGACGTTCTGGGACGCCGTGTCAACTTCAGCCTGTTACATGCATTGTCTGTTTTCAAAATACACTTCTGTTTTCACAGGAAATGTACAGTTTGTATATAGTCTCTTTCAAAATAAAAGCACTACGTCGGTTCAACACCACCAACTGATGTTTTTTTCCTGGTTACGTTTAGCCAACACACACACGTGGTTACATTCAGCCAACACACACACACGGTTACATTTAGCCAACACACACATACGTGGTTACGTTTAGCCAACACACACATACGTGGTTACGTTTAGCCAACACACACACGTGGTTCCGTTTAGCCAACACACACACGTGGTTACATTCAGCCAACACACACACACGGTTACATTTAGCCAACACACACATACGTGGTTACGTTTAGCCAACACACACATACGTGGTTACGTTTAGCCAACACACACATACGTGGTTACGTTTAGCCAACACACACACACACGGTTACATTTAGCCAACACACACACGTGGTTCCGTTTAGCCAACACACACACACGGTTACATTTAGCCAACACACACACACGTGGTTACGTTTAGCCAACACACACACCTGGTTACGTTTAGCCAACACACACACACGTGGTTACATTTAGCCAACACACACACACGTGGTTACGTTTAGCCAACACACACACACGGTTACATTTAGCCAACACACACACACGTGGTTACGTTTAGCCAACACACACACCTGGTTACGTTTAACCAACACACACACCTGGTTACGTTTAGCCAACAAACACACACACACACGTGGTTACGTTTAGAAAACAGGGTTTGGCTTTACAATCTTACAGGAAGTGAACAGCGGCCTCCAGGGTAAAAGTGGTGGTGGTGGTTGTTGGACCCATCCACCACCCCTCCCTCTCTACTCAGACTGCTGCCACCTTAACATGTCCGTCCGTTCTGCAGTACGTTGTGGCCGGCATGCAGCGGTGCGACTCCTCGGTGCAGCGGCAAATAAACGGCACCTTGTCACCACAGAGAGTCGGTGTGTGAGCTGATCTGAGGATTCATAAACAGCTACTGAAGCTGCAGTCTAGTCGCCATGGTGACAGATTAGGGCTGATGTTTAACCACGCCCCCCTTTCTGTGTTCTGTGTGTCACCTCTCTCTGGACTGAATGTGATGATGTCATTTTGTGTCTATAGAGGCTCCTCCCCTCCAGAGGTGGTTCTCCCCCTCCCTGACTGGCCGCCTGCAATGCATCCTGGGAGTTTAGAGGAAGTGGGTCCACTGGTGGAAACTGTTTATGAGGTGAGATGAGTTCTGTTGATGACGAGACCAGAATGAGCCGCCCATGTTAACCTGTCAGACCTGTCACCAACCACACCGATCACATGGATCATACTGATCAATATGGTCATACTGTTAACTAATAACACTAATCATATTGGTCATATTGATCATGTTGGTGTGTAGCTGAGGAACCACGGTCCCAGCGCGGTCAATGCCCGGCTGACGGTGGACTACTTCTCCACCTGGCGACATCACTTCCTCCTCTACGTCTTCTCCAACGCCTCTGAAGACTCACTGACCTGCAGACCCCTGAACGCATCACAGATCGACCCCTTCAAGGTTGGAACCTTTCTGTCTGTCTGTCTGTATTGGTCTGTGTGTGTTTGTCTGTGTGTGTGTGTGTGTGTGTGTGTGTGTGTGTCTGTGTCTGTCTGTGTGTGTGTGTCTGTGTCTGTCTGTGTGTGTTTGTGTGTGTCTGTGTGTCTGTGTGTGTGTCTGTCTGTCTGTATCTGTGTCTCTTTCTCTCTGACCTGTCTGTCTGTGTCTCTTTGACCTGTCTGTCTCTGTCTCTTTGACCTGTCTGTCTCTGTCTCTTTGACCTGTCTGTCTCTGTCCTCAGCTGGTTGGTAACAGGTCCAGTGTGTCTGTAGTTTCTCAGTCGGTCCAGCAGGAGGAGACAAAGTCTCACAGTTCCACAGTCCATCTGGTAAATACATTGATACACTGATGCACTCTGTACTGTGACACACCACTGTTATACTGATGATGACGATGATGATGATGATGATGATGATGATGTGTGTGTGTGTGTGTGTGTGTGTAGAACTGCAGCAGCAGGGAGGCGGGGTGTGTCAGGTTTGTGTGCGATGTCACTGTGTTGGGGCGGGGCTTCAGCGCTGTCATTCGAATCTCAGCCCATCTGTGGACACACACACTCGCACAGGTACACGTTCACACACACACACACACACACACACACACACAGGTGATGGTGATGATGATGATGATGATGATGATGAGGTGATGATGTCATCCTACTTATTCCTACAGACTCCCTACCTGAACTATGAGCTCACGTCCTCCGCCTCCTATGATGTCATCAACACATCATCCAAGGTCCAACCACTGCTGCTGCCAAGTGGACACACACAGGTACACACACACACACACACACACACACAGGTACACACACACACACACACACACACACACACACACACACACACACACTCTTAGAACCTAAAGTCTTACAAGACATGACCTGTGGTGACCTGCAGACTGTGTGTGTGTGTGTGTGTGTGTGTAGACCCGCCTCAGCGTGTTGTGGCGTCCTCCTGATGGAGAGAACAACGTTCCTATTGGTTACATCGTCCTGTCAATCATCTGTGGACTCCTCCTGCTGGGCGTGCTCTGTTTCATCTTCTGGAAGGTAACAGTCAATCAATCAATACATCTATGGATCAGTTAGTCAGTCGCACCAGGAACATAATGATGTCACGATGATGTCATTCTAATGTCATATTGATCTCAGGTATTATCTGTGTGTGTGTGTGTGTGTGTGTAGCTGGGTTTCTTTAAGCGTACTCGCCCACCCACTGATGATGATGATGATGATGATGATGATGATGATGAAGAGCAATGTCTGGCTGAGGAGTCACATGACTGAGTCACACACACACACACACCCACACACACACACAGGTCACATGGTGGAGGTCAGAGGGGCGTCTCACTGATCTGCTGTATAAGTGATCAGGAGCACAAATCACTGACAGGATCAATAGTTCCTGATCGACTCAATAATCAATTATCACATGTTTGATAATGTTCAATATCTTTATCATTTATCATCTGTTCACATACCAGATCACACATAATCAATATATTAATAATAATCACTCTGTTATCACTGTTTCTATTAAACTGATCAAATCAAACTAAAGTTCATTTTGATTATTGATGCATTTCTAAAATAAATAAATAATCACAAAAACATTGATCACATCTTTATAAATGATTCTGTTATTTTATTAATTGATTATCTGATAAATAAACTTAATGATTGAAATAATAATTGAAAAAAGTCTGTTTAATTACAAAATCAGTGATTAAAATGGAATTTCAAAACATTTTGTCTTCAGTGTTTATTATTAATAATGTGTAAATAATTAGATGCGTCGATGAGAAGAGGAAACAGGAAGTGATTTCACACCGACAGACGGAGCTCACACTGATCCTATTAACATACACACACACACACACACACACACACACACACAGGTCATTTTGCATGTTTTTAGTTTTAACATTATTAGTAAATTACAGTTTGATCAGACATGTAAACAAAGTTAACTTAGCATGCTAACGTTAGCTTTGTCAGCTAACATAAACACATAATTATCATTAGTGTTTAATTTACTGATTAAACACAGTGAACAGCTACGTTAGCATGAGGCTAACATAATGCTAAGGTAGATTTCATGAACACCAATCAGAGTTCAGCTCTGATGATGTCACGGTCCTGATGGAGCTGATGTGTTTTATAATATCTGATCATCACGGGCGGATCATGAGACAGTGGCCCCCCGGGGTCAGATAGGCTATTTAAAGCCCGCCCCCCACCAAAGACACACACACACACACACACACACAGAATCAGTGGTTTCACGTCTCTGTGATCTTGTCTTCTTGTAGTTGTTTGTGTCCCTGTGAGGTCTTTTTGTATCTCTTGTCTCTGACGTGTGATATTTTGCATGTGAGGGCCCTGGGGCCACTGACACTTGGGGCCCCTGGACACTTGGGGCCCCTGGACACTTGGGGCCACTGGACACTTGGGGCCACTGACACTTGGGGCCCCTGGACACTTGGGGCCACTGGACACTTGGGGCCCCTGGACACTTGGGGCCCCTGGACACTTGGGGCCACTGACACTTGGGGCCCCTGGACACTTGGGGCCACTGGACACTTGGGGCCCCTGGCTCTGACTTCATTGATCTGTCCATGATTATTTTTTCCAACTTTAGATCTGATAAACAAAGACAGACAGGAGGAGGTGTGTCACCCTGAGTACAGCCTATCAGGCTCTGTAACTCCGCCCCCTAAAGTCTGATTGGATGACTCCGAGTCCCAGCAACATTAGCAAAAGCATGTGATTGGTGGAGCTGGATGGAGGCGGCCCACACCCTGTCAAACTTGGCTCAGGGTGAAGAATCGTTAGACTCTGAGGAGGGATGAGGAGGATTAGAGCAGATTACAGTTTGTAACAGCAGAGAAGAAGAAGAAGGAGAAGAAGAGGAGGAAGAGGAGGAGGAGGAGAGAACTGGGACTGGGTCAGACACAGAGAATAACCTGGTACATACAGCACTAAACTGGACCAACCCGGACTAAAGTGGACTCAGTGGACTGAGCTGGGAGCTGACGGGGGGCTGTTGAGGTAGACTGAGCCAGGCTGAACTGGTCCTGCTGGTCCTTACTGGTCAAATCTGGTCTGGTAAGGGGAACAGGAAGTGGTCTTGATGGACGGTTTCCAGGCTTACGGGGCGGGGAAGGCAGGCGGAGCTTTTGACCCCCTGACCTTCATCAGACAGCCTCAGACCATCGTGAGGATCATCTGTTGGGTGAGTCTGTGGTGTGGTGATGATGTGGTGATGATGTCATAGTTCAGCAGAATCGCTGGTGAAACATTTTAAATTGATGTAAATCAATAAATAAACACCTGTAAGGTCACACAGGTGAGCCCAGGTGTTCTGGATGGGAGGTGCTACATGTGGATGACCCAGTGACCTCACAGGCTAGCTGTAGCTGCTAAGCTAACTGCTAACACCCAAGCCATCAGGCTAACAAGACTCGGTGTTCGTGGTGTCGACTTGCTCTGTGTTTGGTTGTTTAAGTTTAATAGTTATAGCTTGTTTTTATAGTTTAAATGTTTGTCTGACACTGTAGGTCAGTGTTTGGTTAGTGGTGGGTTATCTAGTTTGACTTTAGGTCAGGATGGGTCAGTGTTTTGTTTTTGTTTTTTTAAACAATGTTTTTTATTAATTTTTTCCACTTTTACAAGTAAAGGGTGGATACATAATATGGTCCACAGGAATGAAAAGCAAAACAAGTGGACAAACAAACAAAACAGAACAAAAAAAACACAAAAAAACATCAGCTCAGATCTATATAAATAATACTTGGGGTTACAGTAACAATGTACAGTATGAGCAGTCAAGAAAATCCCTGCAACATTATATTAGAGACACCAGGCTCTACATAGTTCAAATAAGGTTCCCAGACTTTGTAGAATTGGTCTGTTTTTAAATGTAATGTGCATGTAAGGTACTCTAATGGCACTAGATCAAACACTACTCCTTGCCAGCAGTTGGTACCTTTTCATTGATCCATTGTAACAAAATATTCTTCCTCGCTGCATAAGTAAGAATACAATACAGCCTCTTATTATGTTTTGATGTTAAACGTCAACTTGGGAGGCCCAGTATGAGAGACACAGGGTCCATCTCCAGTTTTAAACCAAATATCTTCTCCATTTCAGATAATACATTAGACCAATACATTTGCATTTTCTGACATGACCAAAAACAGTGAGTTAGGGTACCAGTTTCTATCTTGCATTTAAGGCACGTGGGTGAGAAAGTAGGATTGAAATAATGTCTGCGGTTGGGGGATATGTTCATTCTGTGTATAATTTTTAACTGTATTGCTTGGGCACGATTGCTAACTGAAACTGATTTAGCATGTCTCCAGACATCCTTCCATTCTTCATCATCAATTATGATGTTTAGCTCCTTCTCCCATGTGACTTTAAGCTTCTGCAACCTATTGGGGGTCGTGAGATACATAGTTTTAAACTTACAGATATCTCTCTATCTGTTAAAAATAATAATTTCTCAACCAGAGAGCTTTCATGGTTCTCAACTAACGTAGTACTGTGCAAGACATAGTGCCTTATCTGCAGATATCGAAAGAAGTCATGTCTGGGGATAGAATATTTCTCTATCATTTGTTCAAATGTCATAACCACATTACCAGAGAGTAAGTCCCTCAGTCTATGAACACCATTAGCTCTCCACTGTTCAAAACCAGTATCAACCATCCCAGGCTGGAAATTAGGATTATTCACAGTAGGGGTGAAAACAGATGTGAACTTTGACCTTCCCTCAAGTCGACACACTAATCGCCAGGCCTTAACTGTATTGAGTGTAACCAGATTATTGCAACTCAGTCTGATATTTTTAAATTTCTTAAAAAAACAGTAGGGTCAGTGTTTGGTTAGCGGTGGGTTATCTAGTTTGATTTTAGGTCAGGATGGGTCAGTGTTTGGTCAGTGTTTGGTTAGCGGTGGGTTATCTAGTTTGATTTTAGGTCAGTGTAGGTCAGTGTTTGGTTAGCGGTGGGTTATCTAGTTTGATTTTAGGTCAGTGTGGGTCAGTGTTTGGTTAGCGGTAGGTTATCTAGTTTGATTTTAGGTCAGTGTAGGTCAGTGTTTGGTTAGCGGTAGGTTATCTAGTTTGATTTTAGGTCAGGATGGGTCAGTGTTTTGTTAGCGGTGGGTTATCTAGTTTGATTTTAGGTCAGTGTGAGTCAGTGTTTGGTTAGCGGTGGGTTATCTAGGTTGATTTTAGGTCAGGATGGGTCAGTGTTTGGTTAGTGGTGGGTTATCTAGTTTGATTTTAGGTCAGTGTAGGTCAGTGTTTGGTTAGCGGTGGGTTATCTAGTTTGATTTTAGGTCAGGATGGGTCAGTGTTTGGTTAGCGGTGGGTTATCTAGGTTGATTTTAGGTCAGTGTTTGGTTTGTGGTGGGTTATCTAGTTTGATTTAAGGTTAGTTCTTGTTCTGGTCTCACTTTATTAGTGTCTTTTACCTGAGGCACTTAAACAGTCATGTTTTTGTGCTTGTTTGTTATTCATACTCTTCTTCTTCATCATCTTCATCATCTTCAGCTTAATGAGTTCAGTATTTTTGCACTTTCAAAATATTGAATTCAGTTTTTCATTGTTCTCAGTGTTCCTACACAAAACAGACAGACAAAACAAGAACAAAGCGGAACAACAGTCACTGACCTTCATCACAGTCTTCATTAGATCATCTTCATCAGAGTCTTCATCAGATCATCTTCATCAGAGTCTTCATCAGATCATCTTCATCACAGTATTCATCAGATCATCATCATCACAGTCTTCATCAGATCATCTTCATCACAGTATTCATCAGATCATCTTCAGCACAGTCTTCCTCAGATCATCTTCATCACAGTCTTCATCATATCATCTTCATCACAGTGTTCATCATAGTCTTCCTCAGATCATCTTCATCTCAGTCTTCATCATAGTCTTCCTCAGATCATCTTCATCAGAGTCTTCATCAGATCATCTTCATCACAGTCTTCATCATAGTCTTCCTCAGATCATCTTCATCACAGTCTTCCTCAGATCATCTTCATCACAGTCTTCATCATAGTCTTCATCAGATCATCTTCATCACAGTCTTCATCAGATCATCTTCATCACAGTCTTCATCAGATCATCTTCATCACAGTATTCATCAGATCATCTTCAGCACAGTCTTCCTCAGATCATCTTCATCACAGTCTTCATCATATCATCTTCATCACAGTCTTCATCATAGTCTTCCTCAGATCATCTTCATCACAGTCTTCATCATAGTCTTCCTCAGATCATCTTCATCATATCATCTTCATCACAGTCTTCATCATAGTCTTCCTCAGATCATCTTCATCATATCATCTTCATCACAGTCTTCATCATAGTCTTCCTCAGATCATCTTCATCATATCATCTTCATCACAGTCTTCAACAGATCATCCTCAGAAAGCAGATCTTTAAACGTCCCCATTTTACCAACCAGCCAGCTGTGACCTAGCGCAATGACATCATTTTTAACGAAGGATTTCATTGGTCAAACTTTGATCTCAGCTCTACAACCTTTACTTAAATTTTCAAACGAAGAATCTGTGACTGGTTTAAAAAACTGTGTGTGTGTGTGTGTGTGTGTGTGTGTGTGTGTGTGTGTGTGTGTCTCTGTGTGTGTGTGTGTCTGTGTGTGTGTGTGTGTGTGTGTGTGTGTGTGTCTCTGTGTCTCTGTGTCTGTGTCTGTGTGTGTGTGTGTGTGTGTGTGTGTGTGTCTGTGTGTCTGTGTGTCTGTGTGTGTCATGAGACTGGTGTTAACATTCCTGAGGTACAACACAAGACTCCTCAAACAAAGCTTCACTGTTTCACACTGATGCTCTGATTGGACAGATTACAGAGGGGGCAGTGGGCTCTGATTGGACAGGTTACAGAGGGGACAGTGGGCTGTGATTGGACAGGTTACAGAGGGGACAGTGGGCTGTGATTGGACAGTTTACAGAGGGGGCAGTGGGCTCTGATTGGACAGGTTACAGAGGGGACAGTGGGCTGTGATTGGACAGTTTACAGAGGGGGCAGTGGGCTCTGATTGGACAGGTTACAGAGGGGACAGTGGGCTGTGATTGGACAGTTTACAGAGGGGACAGTGGGCTCTGATTGGACAGATTACAGAGGGGACAGTGGGCTCTGATTGAACGGTTTACAGAGGGGACAGTGGGCTCTGATTGGACGGTTTGGTTCTGAGGTAATTAAAATGTTTCTTCATGTAGAAAAACTCAGTTAAAACTTTATTTACAAACTGTTGCAAAGCACAGACAGTACATAGCCAAAGGTTTGTGGACACCATGAACATGAACTCATTGTCCAGTTTATTGTGGACGTTCAGTTCAAACTGTGTCAGTCTGATCCGACAGTCGTCCTTCATCAGTCTGTGTTGAGGTGTTCCTTTTGTCCACCCTCACTGACACCTGAGAGCATCTAGCCTCTTCCATTCAGGATGAATGGGTGTGTTAGCATCGAGCTAGCTGCTATCTTGTGTCTGCTCACAGCTCTTCTCCATCGTGATCCTCGGCTGCGTTGCTAACGAAGGTTACGTTAACCGTCCAGAGGAGGTGGAGGAGTTCTGCATCTTCAACCGCAACCAGTATGCCTGCAACTACGCCGTCACCATGGGAACGCTGTGCTTCATCTGCAGCTCTGCTTTCCTGGCGCTGGATGTTTACTTTCCTCAAATCAGCGGCGTGAAGGACAGGAAGAAGGCCGTCATGGCTGACATCGCAGTGTCAGGTGATACTCCGCCTCCTCTGGTTTCTTGATCTTTACCTGTTGGTGTGATAAATAACCATGTGTGTAACCTGTGTTCTCATGTGATTAATGATCAATCAATCAATCAATCAATTTTATTTATAAAGCCCAATATCACAAATCACATTTTGCCTCACAGGGCTTTACAACATACGACATCCCTCTGTCCTTATGACCTCACAGCTGATCAGGAAAAACTCCCCAAAAAACCCTTTAACTGGGGAAAAACGGTAGAAACCTCAGGAAGAGCAACTGAGGAGGGATCCCTCTTCCAGGACGGACAGACGTGCAATAGATGTCGTACGGAACAGATCAACATGATAAATTAACAGTAATCCATATGACACAATGAGAGAGAGAGAGAGAGAGAGAGAGAGAGAGACAGAGAGAGAGAGAGAGAGAGAGAGAGAGAGAGAGAGAGAGAGAGATGCAGGTAATGACAGTAGCTTACAACAACATTATTGAAAGTAATAATATTATAGTTCTGGCTACTGTGGTACAATATGTTGAAAGTATGTATTAATATCTGACAGTATACATGTGTGACAATAGTCATGTGTATAATAACAGTAGAAGTATGACTAATGACTAATGATGGCAGCAGCAACAGGAGGCATCTGGCAGGACCACAGCAGCAGCACAACCACACACGTCACACTGTCCAGGCACCGCTGTGATATGAGTTAATCTAAGAGACAGTGGAGCACAAAGGCTCCGGAGAAGAAGCCGAGTTAGTGACATCCAGAATGGCCGAGTTAGCAAGATGCAGTAATAGGATACGAGAGAGAGAGAGAGAGAGAGAGAGAGAGAGAAGGTGCCCGGTGTATTATAGGGGGGTCCTCCGGTAGACTAGGCCTAAGTCAGCCTAACTAGGGGCTGGTACAGGGCAAGCCTGAGCCAGCCCTAACTATAAGCTTTATCAAAGAGGAAAGTCTAAAACAGGAGAAATATGATCTCGTTTCTTAGTTCCTGTTAGTACACGTGCTGCTGCATTCTGAATTAGCTGGAGAGTTTTTAAGGACTTACTAGAGCTACCTGATAATAGAGAGTTACAGTAATCCAGCCTTGAGGTAACAAAAGCGTGGACCAATTTTTCTGCATCTTTTCGGGTCAGGATAGGCCTAATTTTCACAATATTACGCAGATGAAAAAATGCAGTCCGTGAGGTTTGTTTTAAATGAGAATTAAAAGACAAGACAGGTTTCTTACGGTAGTGCTAGAGGCCAGAGCAATGCCATCTAGAGAAACTATGTCATCAGATAAAGAGTCTCTGAGTTGTTTGGGGCCAAGAACAATAACTTCAGTTTTGTCTGAATTTAACATCAGGAAATTGGTGCTCATCCAAGTTTTTATGTCTTTAAGGCAGTTATGAAGTGTAGTTAATTGATTACTTTCTTCTGGCTTCATCGATGAATACAACTGAGTATCATCCGCATAACAATGGAAATTTAAAGAGTGATGTCTAATGATGTAACCATGTGTAACCTGTGTTCTCATGTGATTAATAACCATGTGTGTAACCTGTGTTCTCTGCAGCTCTCTGGTCTCTGGTGTGGTTCGTGGGGTTCTGTTTTCTGGCCAATCAGTGGCAGGTTTCTAAAGAAGAAGACAACCCTCTGAATGAAGGCGCTGATGCCGCCAGAGCAACCATTGTCTTCTCCTTTTTTTCTGTCTTCACCTGGGTACGTACCTGAACTACATCACCTGACAGAACACCACTCACCTGAGGAAGTATCAGGACACTCTGCTACCACCTGGTGGTTTAATGCTCACACTGCACTGTAGTATGAAGTACTCACAGAGTGCAGTACTGTTCATGTGGTCAGAACTCTCCGACACGACTGAAGTGACTCGTGCACAGTCGAGTCAGCAGCTGCGACATCACTCATAATGTAAATACATCAACACAATACAGTGCTGCAAACATCATGTGACAGATCACAGCACAGCTGCATGCTGGGTAAACCTGACCTCATGGGTTGTGATGGCAGACAGATGAACCTGTAGTGAATTTTAACAAAACAAAATATCTAAGTGAGCTACTGAGGGGTGAACATGTTACGGGCGTGTTTCTGGGCTGAGAATGAACCGATGTCCAGTGAGCGTTATGTGTTTGGATCTGTTAATTCTCAGTGTAATACACACATGACACAGAACAGCGCCGTCCAAATTCAAATCATTATTCCTCTCAGCGGATTAAGTCTTCCACACTGATACTTCATGACGCCACTTCACACGGAAAAGTTCAGATCAATACAAACAGATTTGATGGGAGAAACTCTGACCCATGCTTGTGGACATTTTGGAGACAACGCAGATGGTGAGGTGGAGCCTGACTGTAGAAATGTTTTTTTTGTCCGTATGAACATTTTTTGTCTGGATTGTTTCATAAATAAGACCCTGATTCCCCTGGAATACCTGATGGAGGCTCCACCCTGTGTTCAGTTTCAGAACTGCAGGTGGTTATTTATGTTTACCTTGTGTGTAGATGAGGATAAAATAAACAAACAAAAACATCATGGCTCCAACAAACCAATCAAACCTGACCGATGAGGTCTTTTCTTACAGATCAGGTACGGGAGTGTAACAGAATAATATAATCACATTGATCAGACAGTTTATTCTGCTCTGAGGCAGCCTGGTTTACTCTGTGGTCTCCATGTTGTGGGACAGTTTGTCCATCATCAGTCGGACATCTTACATCTCTGCAATCACAGATAATGGACATAAAGTTGCCGCTGGCCACAAAGATACCATCTACTGAGCTCTGAGAGCTTTTCTTATTTTAGTTTTCTCTAATCAGTTTCAGATGTTTTAAGAGTCGAGCCACGGAGTGTCTGTCCACATAAACCCAGAGACAGTAACAGTAATGAGGAGCAGAGAGAGAACATACAGTAAAACACCACTCTGTACGTCTGCGTCTGGACATTCAGCTTTCATCATAAAACACTAGAACACAAGAACCTGCTGAAATCTAATTAACTCCACATATACACTGTTTGACGGTTCAGTGCTGGTTGAAATCAGACCACAGCGTAGATCAACTCCTCTTCAGACTGGTTCATGTTCAAAATACTTCTGATACTGCTGATAATAACAATGTTGATGAAAATACTGACAACAACAACAACAGTGATGATGATGATAATATGAATGCTTGTTTTGTTTTTTAACATCTGAAGCTGTGAAACGACTTTAAGTTAAGTCTTACCCTAAACTGAAACTTTTAATTTCATAAAACACATGTGTAACAAACATGATGCTGTTCTCCTCTGTCTGTGTGTTTGTGCTCGTTTTCCTGTTGTGGTGTGTTTGTGTGTGTGTGATGTGTTGTGTGTGTGTGATGTGTTGTGTGTGTAGGGAGGTCTCACTCTGCTGTCATTGGAACGTCTGAAGAGAGTCTCATTTGAAGAAGAGTACAACAAACTGTTCAGCCCACCGCTTGCCTGAAACACACACACACACACACACACACACACACACACACACACACACCCGTCTAACTTTGCCTCTTTCCTTCAGCCATTCAGAGATGAGTGTTGTCTGTTGTTAGCTGAAGGCAGTGAGGTGTAACACGTGCTGTGTGATGTCAGAGGGCAGTATAAAGGGCAGGTGTGTGCTCAGGTACGCTCCACCTGACAGAAGTCTGTGCAGACTCAATCAGACGGCAGCTGATACACAATGCAAGGATTTTATACAGAAAACATGTGTTTATGATCTTTTATCAAAGATATTTTCAGTGAGTGCAGATCTTTAATTCTCGCTCAAACAGCAGGTTCCTGTTGACTTCCTGCTTTATCAGACCAGACTATGGAAACTAACACAGGTCGTTAGTCAGAGATCGATTCGCTTTCTGAGACACAAAGTCCAGTTCAGACTGAAGATTCACAACCAGACAAGTTCAGACAAACCACTACTGTCAGACCTGCAGGTTGACAGGAAGTGACCACCATGAGACGGTGTATCATCTCTAGTCAACAACTCTCTGTGCTTCTGATCTGTAACGTTGACAGTGGTGGGCGGGGCATAAGCACATGCAGCCAGCAGCAACCCACCGTCCGTTTCAACTCGTCTTGTTGTGAATCTTTGGTCTGAACTGGGCATCATGTTCTAAAACCAGCCACCGGCCATTTGATCAGCTGAGTGTCAGGTGACACCGTCAGCCGGCTTGAGTCGAGCTCCGACCACTGACACTTTTCTCTGACATGTTTCATCTCGTCATGAAACTTTGGTCTGAACTGGACTTTAGAACAGACTGCTGTGATTGGCCCGTCAGCGCTGACTGTTCATTTTAACACGTATAAAATATATTTTTGCGGTTGTCTCAGTGAAACCGATCGATCATCATCGTGTTCTATGATCATGTGACGGCTGCAGACCAGACTTCCTTGAGCACGTGTTGCGCCCCATTGATATGACATCATGACCTTTTTTTTTTTAGCCTCCTTGTTTCCTCGTCAGCTCAGTCTGGACTCTGACTGGCTGCTTTAAGTGCCTGTCATTTGAAGTGCCTTCCTGTTGTCATGGTGACACGTTCCAACATATGTTTTACACACCATGTGATATGTGTTATTATTATTATCTTTATTGTTATGACAGTGATGTCATGACGTGTACGATGATGTCATTGTATATTCTGCTTAATGATGATGATGTAATGACCTGTGATGAAGATTAAAGGTGATGAACACTCAGTCATGTATGAAGAGTTACTGGACTCTGTGCTGCCCCCTGCTGATGCTCTGATATCACTGCAGTCACTGTGATGTCAGCATGATGTCACAAGATCAAATAACATCAGACTTTATAGAGAAGAAATATTAAATACTTTAAATAAATAATAAATTAGAGATAAACTCTGAGATAGAGATGAGATAAAGATTAAAGACAGACGTCAGTGTGAGCTGCTGTATTTACCTGCAGAGACTCCGCCCCCTGACTGCAGGTCAGCTCTGCACAGTGAACATTTAAAATGACAGGAAGTAAGAAATGTACAAAATCTAGGTAATCACAAATTAAAAAAATAGAAATGATTAAAATAATACAAAGGACTAAAAAAAAATTATCATTAAACAATAATCAGCCTCGTGTTCTCTTCAGTTTGTTGACACATTTTATTCATAAAAAATATTTATGAAAAGAACAAAGAAAAACCTGAACCTGAACCTGCACCTGCACCTGCACCTGGACCTGAACCTGAACCTGCACCTGCACCTGCACCTGCACCTGCACTTGCACCTGCACCTGGACCTGAACCTGAACCTGAACCTGAACCTGCACCCGAACCTGAACCTGCACCTGCACTTGCACCTGCACCTGCACCTGCACCTGGACCTGGACCTGAACCTGAACCTGAACCTGCACCCGAACCTGAACCTGCACCTGAACCCAAACCCGTACCCATATCTGAACCTGAACCTGAACCTGAACCTGTACCTGGACCTGAACCTGCACCTGCACCTGCACCTGCACCTGCACCTGAACCTGAACCTGAACCTGAATCTGAACCTGAACCTGAACCTGCACCTGAACCCAAACCCGTACCATTATCTGAACCTGAACCTGAACCTGAACCTGTACCTGATCTGAACTAATGGTTCTCTACCGTCCCCCTATCTGGATAAGTTCCCCATTGTGATTTCCTTCCTGGTTTTGACCCTTTACCTTTGGGAGTCCAGCTTCAATGTTCAGACTTGTTGTTTTTAATTTGTTACTCTTGAACGTCTCTTGATGATGTCACTGTAACAGTGTGTTAATAAAGTTTTGTATTTGAATCCTGTGTGTCCGCAGGCTGTCCAGTGTCTGCTGGCCATCCACAGGTTTAAACTGGGAGCTGATACAGTCACGTTCAATCAAGACTACGTTGATCCCAACCAACAGGAAGCTCTGACTGAGGCCCTGCCCACTGAGGAGTAAAGGGGCGGGGCTTAGAGCTGATGGACACAGTGCTTATATTCTGTCATTGCGATGCGTTCAGGGACTCGTCCCTGACTGAGACTTCAGTGTCATGGTGACACACGTGACATGATGTTTAAAAAAAAATTCATAGTTTGATGAAAACACTTCACCAGGGGGCAGTCCTCTCTGTTTTCAGCCAATCACAGCCCAGAAGTAAAAAGTGAGTATTCTAGTCAAAGTTTTATGTTTAACTCACGCTAATATTAGCGTGTTAGCAATAAAGGTTGAAAAAAATAGTTAGCTAGCATTAGCTTGTTAGCAATGTGATGCTGCTGAACATACTATCTGTAACTGTGTCTGTTGCTAACTTTAGCCACCATGCTAATGCTAGCTTCTAGCCAACACAATAAAACAGAGCCAACTAATATTAGTAAGTTCTAAAGCTAAGCTAAGCTAAGCTAATGCTAGCATTATCAGTAATTATTATTTATTTGATGATGTTTTTATTTATTGATGAATCAAATGACAAAAATTTACGAAATAAATTTAAAATAAATTTTAAATAAAATTTAAGCCAAACAGCCATCAGTTTCCTACAGTGAAGCGCCTTCACAATAAAAGCCTGAAAATACAAACTGAATCTGAAATGGTTTAGTAACAGTTTTTATCACAGCAGAGATTGTCTTTCTGTTTTGAGCTGTAGTCATAAAATATATATTTGGAAATGTGTTGCAGCACCTTCCATAGAAAATAAGACGATAAGGTCGACGTCACGCCGCGGTCAATCTTGTGATGATCATGCTGTGTTACATGTGAGAGTCCATCAGGATCGTTTACACTGTAACTATCTTGTGTGTTGGGCTGAGTGCAGACAGACACACACAGAGTCACATGATGGCATCCCAGTCCCACGCAGCGTGACGTGCCTTCACATCCTCCATCAGTGGATCTGGGTTATATTCTGAAATCACATGTTAAATTTAAGTTTTCCAAAACTTAAAAAGTGTGCACAGTATGTTTGTGACATTTCATCCTACAATGCCAGGTGCTAATGCTAACAGCTGATGCTAACAGCTAATTTTTATAAACCGTTCAGTTGTGTGACCTCATTTGATAAACTGGATTCTGATTGGCTGGAGCGTGTGTATCATATCATATTCTGACGGTTGGAACAGACGCAGCGCCTCCTGCTGGTCAGCCGAGTAAACCCAATCTTTATTTACAGTTTGATGAATGTTTGAAGGGAAAAACAAACGGTGCTGTGAACTATGATGGAACATGAGACACTGTGCACGTGATGCGGTGCTGCAGTAGATTTTAGTTTGTAGAAGCTTCAGTCTGTTTGTTTCATGTGTTTGTTTGTTCTGATAATAAAGTTAAAGATTGATTGTTTCATGAAACACTTTCTATGTAACTTTATATAGAGTGACAGTTTCAATAACTTTATTAATCTGTTAGTTTCTGACCGGAAATGTTTCCTGTGTTTAAGATCGACCGCTCTGATTAAAACTTTACAGCAGATCTTAAACCAGATGTGGACTGAGAGTCCTGCAGGTCCACAGGAAGTCTCCTACAGTACAGACAGTAAACCTGGTCCTGATGTGCAGGTCGACCCACAGGTCCTGCTCCCATTGGGTGGTGTGAGGAAACTTTTTAGAATGAATTTTAATTCATTCATACACTCCTGAACTTTAATATCTCCCCTGTGTCTCAGCAAGATGTCTGCTCCTGTTCAGAACTTTTCCCAACACATCCCCGCAACTGAGTAAATTTACTTCAGAGGAAAACACTGCAGCAGTTTCACCTCACTGAGACACGCTGAATAACTAAAACTACTGTGTCTGCATCATATCCGTGATACTGTTTCACAGGTTGGGTTCTCACGGGACAGACAGCAGCTTCCTGTTTACGGTCATGTTTAAACCTCGACACAATCAGAAAGGCTTAATAATCTGTAACACAGGAGGCTCTGTGTGTCATATTACCTGGATCACTATGTGTCCGAGGTTACCTTAGCATCGGCTAATATTGCCTGGGTCACTATCTGTCTGACGTTTGCTTAGCATCAGCTAATATCACTGGGTCAGTATCTGTCTTATGTTAGCTTAGCATCAGCTAATATTATCTGGATCACTATGTGTCCAAGGTTACCTTAGCATTGCTAATATCGGCTGGGTCAGTATCTGTCTCAGGTTAGCTTAGCATCAGCTAACATTAGCTGTGTTAGTATCTACAGGGTCATTAAACAATAGAATACGTTCTTTTTAATATTTGAGTTCATCTGTGAAGCTGCGACACAGAGTGAGTCACTGCACAGCTGAGTCAGCATGTTTACTGTGTGTGTGTGTGTGTGTGTGTGTGTGTGTGTGTGTGTGTGTGGGTTATTAAGTAGGGTAAAGGTCAGACAGATTTTCTTTCATGATGCTTTAATGTGACTCAGTTTCACATTGATACAAACAGAAATAAAAATAAATATGATATGTAGTATCAAATATAAAAAATAAATAAAAAACTTTTCAATAAATATATAAATAAATAAAGAGATAAATAACTTGGTCAATATATAAATAGATAAATATTCTCAGTCAGCATGATAATTAGTTGGTCTTCAGTGGGCGTGACGTCTTTCCTCAGTGGGCATGGCGTCTCCAGGTGAAACAGGTGTGGTAGTGCTTCTGCAGGGCGAACTTCAGGACCCTGAGCAGATCTCTCCACAGAGCCATCCATCCACAGGCTGAGCTATCCTGAGTGACACACACAGAAAAACCTGCCCCCTCAGCTCTGATTGGTCCACACACTCTGACTGACAGTCCTTTCTCCTATTGATACGATGTGTCAATATCAAATCAATCAAGTTTACCTGCTGCTGCAGAGCCGCCGTCACATGACTGAAGTACGAAGACACAACCTCTGAACCGTTAACGCTGGACAACTGGAGACAAACAGACAGAGGGACAGATGGGTCAGACAGACAGGTGAAAAGACAGATAGGTGGACAGACAGACAGACGGACAGATAGACACATGGACAGACAGGCAGACAGTAAGACAGACAGACTGACAGACAAAGAGACAGTAAGACAGACAGACAGACAGACAGGTACTCACACAGCTGCCCTGATCCAGCAGTCGCTCCTGCAGGTGTTGGAACTTAGCGAGTTTCTGGTCGTCCCAGGTGACTCCGCCCTCTCCGACAGGTACGTCATAATCCTCAAAAATCTGCCCCGCCCCCTGCAGTGATTCATACACCAGCCACGATGCTTGGCGGCACTGCAAGGAACCAATCAGAGGTCAGTATTTCAAACAGCAGGCTCAGAGTGTCAAAGGCTCTGTGATTGGCTGAGAGGCTCTGATGAGGTAAGAGGCTTACCTGAGGTTTATTGGTTGTGACCGCAGGGAAGACGGAGTGTGGGAAGGTGATGTTGGCGTTATACGGCAGACAGTGTGCAGGAAACGTCCCCTACAGGACAGACAGGAAATAGTCCAGCCTTTATCAACAACTGACCTGCAAACAGTAGCTAATGCTAAGCTACATATAGACAGATACTGACCCAGATAATGTTAGCTAATGCTAAGCTACATATAGACAGATACTGACCCAGCTATGCTAAGCTACATATAGACAGATACTGACCCAGCTAATGTTAGCTAATGCTCAGCTATGCATAGACAGATACTGACCCAGTTAATGTTAGCTAATGCTAAGCTACACATAAACAGATATTGACCCAGCTAATGTTAGCTAATGCTAAGCTACACATAGACAGATACTGATCCAGTTAATGTTAGCTAATGCTAAGCTACACCTAAACATATACTGACCCAGCTAATGTTAGCTAATGCTAAGCTACACCTAAACATATATTGACCCAGCTAATGTTAGCTAATGCTAAGCTACACATAGACAGATACTGACCCAGTTAATGTTAGCTAATGCTAAGCTACACCTAAACATATACTGACCCAGCTAATGTTAGCTAATGCTAAGCTACACCTAAACATATATTGACCCAGCTAATGTTAGCTAATGCTAAGCTATACATAGACAGATACTGACCCAGCTAATGTTAGGTAATGCTAAGCAACACCTAAACATATATTGACCCAGCTAATGTTAGCTAATGCTAAGCTATACATAGACAGATACTGACCCAGCTAATGTTAGCTAATGCTAAGCTACACCTAAACATATATTGACCCAGCTAATGTTAGCTAATGCTAAGCTACACCTAAACAGATATTGGCCCAGCTAATGTTAGCTAATGCTAAGCTAAAGCTGAGGTGTGACAAGACCTGAAGAATATAAAGATCAAAGAGTGCTGGTGTTTGGAGGTCAAAGGTCGCACCAGGTCTCTGAGTAGGTTGTGGGCCAACTGAATCAGGTTCCCCTCCAGTTTACAGGTCGGCATGGCAACCACCATCAGGTGGAGGCTGCACACTTGCAGAAGGACGAGCAGGACTGAGGACACCGTCATGGTTCTGATGGTTTCTGTTTCAGCTGGTCCTTCAGGTGGGTCTGGCTCTGACAGTCCTGAGATTCTGAACAGATCTCAGTTTTAGCTCAAGTTCTACAGAAAAATACAAACGGATGTTCTGAGTTTTAAAAACCTCTACCTGAGGTGAGTCCTGGTGTTTCAGGTGATCCTGGTCCTGGTTCTGGTCTGAGCTGGACTGAGATGGTTCAGGTGTGCTTTGTGAGTCGGCAGCTTCAGGTGAGTTCAGATAACCTGGAACACAGAGGAGGAACTTGGTTGGATGTCAGAACCAATCAGGAGCCATCTACCTGTGTGAGTCATCCAGCGTCTGTTCCAAAACCACAATGGCCCAGGACCAGGTGAGTCACTGCAGGTTCCCTCAGGTACCTCAAGACCACAGCAGCAGAGACCTGGACCAGGTGAGTCACTGCAGGTTCCTGCAGGTTCACAGTCTTTCAGTGTGGTATTAATAAATTTAATGTGTCTGAGTCTCACAGTGAGGTCTGGAGGATCTGGTCTCAGTCTGCAGCTGTTGGTATGTCTCTCTGTGGAGACAGTTTGATGTTGGACTGATGCTGTCGAGGTTCTGGTCTCACCTCAGACTCTAAAACATTTAATTTGATCAGACTAATGACAAATTCACCTTCGTCTGTTCGTTCAAACCTTTATCATCATTAATCTGTATGTGAACCAACACAGAGCGTCCCAGAGCCGGCGTCCCAGAGCCAGCGCCTGAAGGACTGAAGGAGGGACGTCCAGAGCTCAGATCTGTTACATCACTTCCTCTGTCAAAGGTAAAACAGTCAGAATCTGCTGACTGTTCTGAACCAACCTGATGGCAGGACCACAAACACACTGAAGGTACCAACTCAACCCTGAACCTGAACCTGAACCTGAACCTGAACCTGAACCTGAATCCAAACCCTGGTTCAAAGTCTCCTGAGACCTTCATTTGATTCATCACAGCTTTAAACAACCTGCTCGTTTGTTTCTATTTGATGCGTGATTATGATAATATACGATCCTGTGTCTGAAGACAGATACAAATTCTCCTTCATACTCTCTGCCATCTCACTGCTTAACTCTGTACAGTCCAGGTAGCATCATCATTAGTTCATATTTTATTCAAGTATGTGTTTTTATTTATTTAGTTACGACTCATTTTATGTGACTGTTGCCTTGTGTGTGTCAGCCTTGTTGTTGTCGTTGTTTGTTGCTGTTGTTTTTATTGCTACTGCGGCAGAATCAATTGCCCCTCGATGACAAAGTTCTTGAATCTTGAATCTTGAAAGACAGACCTGATCCAGACCATCATAACCCCCACACACAAATCCTGAACCTGAACCTGAACCTGATCGATGAGGTGTTCACTGAGCGCAGGAATAAAATGAATGGTTGAAGTTTTTCAGATTGAAACATCAGAGGTGAAAATATGACAAAGACGGCAACACCATGAAGTCAAGTTTCATTTCACTGGAAATAAAATCACACTGAAAACTGATATTAAACACATTCATATGAATATATGAACATACATGAACATACATGAACATATATGAACATACATTAACGTCAGTATCGGAGTCACACTTCTGCACGTTGACGAAAACGTATTAATAATATAAAGTTTGAGTATTAATGAAATGAAACAGTTGAATCAGCGTGTCTATTGGCTGACTAATTTTTCCACCTCTGCTCCGACACTCGATGTTTCTGACCGCTGCGGACGAGGAAACGCGACCAGTGGAAATCACGTGGCGTTCTTACCATGACTGTGAGCTGTCGTCATCTTCGATGTCACGTATGAACATGAACGACTTTGGAAATGATCAGGAAACATTTTTACACATTTGAACTTGTTTCTGTCGACGAGTGTGAAAATGACGTGCGACGCCTTGTCGCCAACAACACGTCTCTGATACTCTGTTACTGTCAGATGGTCCTTTAGTAAAAGTATCCGAGTATGGAAGTAGTTAGAGTATTCAAACTGTGAACTTTATGTAACTAATGATTATTTTATAATTATCTCAAGGTATCTGAATCGAACCAGTTGCATTCGATTCAGAGACACAGCATCTGAGTAAATATCATCACTTACTGACGACTGAATTAATCACTAAATTATGAAATCAATCAGTCTGAAGCTAAAAACAAAGTTTACAGTAAAATAAATAATTATTTTTTAACCTGTTGATTATTTTCAAACCTTGTCAGAAAACAAACAAACAAACAAATAAGGCAGAGACAGCCAGATGTTATAATAAATAATAATAATAAATCGTGACGATTAAAATCAGTCTGAAACGAATCAATAATCACTTATTGATTTCTCTCTCGTCACCAGTTTATAAATGATTTACAAACTCTGACAATGAGACACAAACACATGTATCAACTCACCGTCAGTGTGGCGTCGCTGTGCTGCTGGAGGTCTTCAAAGTCCTGGAGATCCTTGAGGTCCTGGTCTTGGTCTGGTTCTCCCTCAGGCTGCTGCTTGTTGTGGTTGTGATGAGCCTCTGTCATGTTGTGGTTTAAATAAAGCTCCAGAAACTGAAACTCTGATGTCTTCAAAGCAAAATCAAAATCAAACCTAAGAATTCTACGAAATTTGGAAATTTCCCTTTTCACCCCCTCCTCGCCCCCCCCCCCCCCCCCCCTCCCCGCCCTGACAGCGTCTGAGGTGTCTCCCTATGACTGTCACTACAGAATTACTCAGTAAAAACTACAATAAAACACAAATACAAGAAATAAACTACATTATTTTATGTCCAAAAGTATGTGGACACCTTAATGCTGCAGCCCCATTCATTAATATAGGGTCAGAGGCAAACTGTGTCCATATACTTATGGTCATGTAGTGTTTCGTTTCAGCTCATTTTCCTAAAAACTCCCTACATGTGGAAGATTAAAATACTACATCATACAGCTTTATTTTAATTGACCCTGAGAAGTCTGACATTGACTTCATTTGTCCATTTGGGGGGTATATATTTGTCTCCTTAATTTATATGTTGTCTGTATACGTGGCGGCTGTGTGACGGTGGACGGTCTCTCGCAGGTCCAAAACAAATTTCTTCTAAGGAAGACAATAAAGATCTTATTATTTTTCGTATTTAATTAAAAACTAAACCTTTTACAGACAGAACTGAATTAATAAAAGAAGAACATGTTGAGATGATTTTACTTTTTTGTTTTATTGGTTGTCAAAATATTTGAAAGATGAGTTGAGTCACGACTGAATCAGATTTTAATGTCGTCTTTATTCAGATTTTAAAAAAAGATGTAAAAGATGAACGACCTGTCAGGATTAAATGTGTGTGTGTGTGTGTGATAATATTAGTAATGATTATTAGTCATAATAATTGTCCACGTGTCAGTTTTTGTCTCGTTAATGATGATTCAGTAAAACATGACGTCAGTTTCCAGCCTGCGGCTCGGGGCCCTTCAGGGGCCTCAGGAGACGGTGGACAGGAGCGAAGGAGGGGACGTAACGTTCCCAAAGAGTTTCTGAAGTTAATGAAATTTGTATGAAATGTTTCCGTTGTTGCGTCTGTGGCGTTTCCATGGAGGAGACACTGACGTGTTAGCGATGGTTGTTTCAGACGGGTTGAAGCGGCGCTGAGGATCGAAGGGTTAATGAAAGGTTGGAAACTCAAAGAGCTGAATCATGAACCTTCCCCTCCTCTCAGACTCAGGACTTCTTCAGGTTCCACTCTGACTTCTTGGTGTCCTGTGAATCAGAGTAAAACCCATCTGTGATGTCACTCAGCGAGCAGCTCAGGAAGCGGTTTAACCCCCGAAATGTTCAGTTTACATTTACGGCGAAGAGATGAGACGGCAGGAAGCTGAGCTCAGTTTAGGTTTAGACAGAAAAGAAAGAGCGAAGGATCTGTGTAAACAGGAAGGAAGCTCCCTCTGAGGGTTTCTGCTGCTGTGGGGACACACATGTGACGATGAGGAAGGAAAGTCTTCCTCACTCAGTTTCCACCTGCACCCTCCAGACCAGACACCACTCAGACCAGTTTATACAACGGGGACCTGGACTCAGTCTCTGTCTGTCCCTCAGTGCCTCTTGAGACACTGTGTCCAGGTGCTGGTCACTACAGAGCCCAGGTCGCTAATTAATAATAATGATAACGTGGAGCCAGCAGAGCTCTGGGTGATGACATCATCACTGTTTCCATGTCAAAGCTTTAGATTCACTTTCTGGTTTTTACGAAAACTGATGATGGAAAACTGTAACACACACACACACACACACACACACACACACACACACACACACACACACATACACAATAAATAAATCTTATACCGTTGCAAAGCCTGTTTATTTCCCTTTTAAATGGAGCCACATTTGTGAGGATCATGTATTTCTGGGATGAGCCCATGAAATATTTGCCAAATCTTCTCTGCTAATGCCAAACAGCTTTTGTTGGCTGTTGACTCTTGTTTGGTGGATTGGATGATTGAAGTCTGAAGAAACAAGACACATTGGCAATTTAACAGTTTTATTTATGCTGTAAAGCCCTGTGAGGCAAATTGTGATTTGTGATATTGGGCTTTATAAATAGAATTGATTGATTGATTCATTGCCAAGAAGCATTGTTACAACAATCAATCAATCAATCAATCAATTTTATTTATAAAGCCCAATATCACAAATCACAATTTGCCTCACAGGGCTTTACAGCATACGACATCCCTCTGTCCTTATGACCCTCACAGCTGATCAGGAAAAACTCCCCAAAAAACCCTTTAAAGGGGAAAAAACGGTAGAAACCTCAGGAAGAGCAACTGAGGAGGGACCCCTCTTCCAGGACGGACAGACGTGCAATAGATGTCGTACAGAACAGATCAGCATAATAAATTAACAGTAATCCATATGACACAATGAGACAGAGAGAGAGAGAGAGAGAGAGAGAGAGAGATGCAGGTAATGACAGTAGCTTACAACAGCATTAATGAAAGTAATAATATTATAGTTATAGTTCTGGCTACTGTCGTACAATATGTTGAAAGTATGTATTAATATCTGACAGTATACATGTGTGACAATAGTCATATGTGTATAATAACAGTAGAAGTATGACTAATGACTAATGATGGCAGCAGCAGCAGGAGGCATCTGGCAGGACCACGGCAGCAGCACAACCACACACGTCACGCTGTCCAGGCACCGCTGTGATATGAGTTAATCTGAGAGACTGTGGAGCACAAAGGCTCCGGAGAAGAAGCCGAGTTAGTGACATGCAGTAATACAAGAGAGAGAGAGAGAGAGAGAGAGAGAGAGAGAGAGAGAGAGAGAGAGAGACAGAGAGAAGGTGCCTGGTGTATTATAGGGGGGTCCTCCGGCAGACTAGGCCTAAGTCAGCCTAACTAGGGGCTGGTACAGGGCAAGCCTGAGCCAGCCCTAACTATAAGCTTTATCAAAGAGGAAAGTCTTAAGTCTAGTCTTAAATGTGGAGACAGTGTCTGCCTCCCGGACCGTAACAGGAAGATGATTCCACAGGAGAGGAGCCTGATAGCTGAAGGCTCTGGCTCCTGATCTGCTTTTGGAGACTTTAGGGACCACGAGTAACCCTGCGTTCTCAGAGCGCAGTGTTCTGGTGGGATAATATGGCACTATGAGCTCTCTAAGATATGACGGAGCTTGACCATTTAGAGCTTCATAAGTTAACAGAAGAATTTTAAATTCAATTCTGGATTTTACAGGGAGCCAGTGCAGAGAAGCTAAAACAGGAGAAATATGATCTCGTTTCTTAGTTCCTGTTAGTACACGTGCTGCTGCATTCTGAATTAGCTGGAGAGTTTTTAAGGACTTACTAGAGCTACCTGATAATAGAGAGTTACAGTAATCCAGTCTAGAGGTAACAAAAGCGTGGACCAATTTTTCTGCATCTTTTCGGGTCAGGATAGGCCTAATTTTCGCAATATTACGCAGATGAAAAACTGCAGTCCGTGAGGTTTGTTTTAAATGAGAATTAAAAGACAAATCTTGATCAAATGTTACTCCGAGGTTTCTTATGGTAGTGCTAGAGGCCAGAGCAATGCCATCTAGAGAAACTATGTCATCAGATAAAGAGTCTCTGAGTTGTTTGGGGCCAAGAACAATAACTTCAGTTTTGTCTGAATTTAACATCAGGAAATTGGTGCTCATCCAGGTTTTTATGTCTTTAAGGCAGTTATGGAGTTTAGTTAATTGATTACTTTCTCCTGGCTTCATCGATAAATACAACTGAGTATCATCCGCATAACAATGGAAATTTATAGAGTGATTTCTAATGATGTTACCTAAAGGAAGCATATATAGAGTAAATAGGATTGGTCCGAGCACAGAACCTTGCAGAACTCCAAAACAAACTTTGGTACGTACGGATGATTCATTATGAACGTCAACAAATTTAAATAAGATTTAAACCAGCTTAGTGCAGAACCTTTTAGGCCAGTTAAGTGATCCAGTCTCTGCAGTAGAATTTGATGGTCAATTGTGTCAAACGCCGCACTAAGATCTAATAAAACAAGAACAGAGATGAGTCCTTTGTCTGAAGCAATCAGAAGGTCATTTGTAATTTTAACTAGTGCTGTCTCAGTGCTATGATGCACTCTAAATCCTGACTGAAATTCCTCAAATAAATTATTATCCTGGAGAAAATCACACAGCTGGTCTGCGACTACTTTCTCAAGGATCTTTGACATAAAGGGAAGATTAGATATTGGTCTATAGTTGGCTAACACCTCTGGATCCAGGGTGGGCTTTTTTAGTAGAGGTTTAATTACAGCTACCTTAAAAGACTGTGGTACATAGCCTGTTAATAAGGATATATTGATCATATCTAATATATGAGTGTTAACTAAAGGAAAGACCTCCTTAAGTAGCCTAGTTGGGATGGGGTCTAAGAGACACATTGATGATTTAGATGAAGAAATCACTGCGGTCAATTCTTGAAGAGAAATTGGGGAGAAGCAATCTAAATATATATTAGGTCTTACAGCTGTGTTTGAGGTTAGATAGGTACTATCTGAGGACAGGAGGTCATGAATTTTGCCTCTAATAGTTAGACTTTTGTCATTAAAAAAGCTCATAAAATCATTACTGCTAAGGGCTAAAGGAATACAAGGCTCAATAGAGCTTTGACTCTCCTTTTATTCATCCTCAGTAATTATTATATTATTAATTATTATATTCAAGGACCCCCTCATCACCTTCCCAACAACTCCTGGAACATATTCAAGGACCCCTGGATTCTTCTCAAAGATATCTGTGACATATTCAATTTTGGAATTTCTTCAAAAACCCTGGAATACTTTCCAAGGACAATTTGCACCACAAAGAAACTTTAATGCCTTCTCAAGGTTCTCTTAAAGTACCTTGGAACATCCTCAAGGACCCTGGAACCTGGAAACCCTCCAGTGACAGTACCAGTCACAGCGATGACATCAGTCTCTCAGGTGTTTTGAGCAGAGTTTCCTGTCTGTGGGGGCGGGGCTTCAGATGGCCTGATGACGTCACAGCCAGCAGATCAGCCAGAGGTAGGTCATGAAACTGATGTGAGGTCAGAGGGAGGCGGTCTGAGTGCAGTGACTTAAACCAACCAGCAGGTGGAGACAAACAGCAGCTGATCTCAGACACATGTTCATGTACTCCTCACTGATAGAAGTAATCTGTACTCTGACCCGTTACTGCAGTAACTGAGTACTGCTACTGTGCTGTCAGAATACTCCATTACAAGTATCAGTCCTGCATTAAAGCCTGACTACAGTAACTGTGGTTAATAAAAGAAAAGTATTGACAGTACACATAATCGCCTGTCAAGTGCCAGTACTCGAGTAAAAGTACTCAGAGGAATTCTGTGTACTCTGATTACCTCAGGTCAGGTGGACTCACTGAAGTCTGTCAGATAATCAATCATTATTGATGAAGTCATGTCCTGTATGATCTGAGCTGATGTATTGACAAGCTCCTTCAGTGATCAGCTGCGAGCGCTTGCTGCCCTGGGTGTTGTCTGTCAGGCTCAGTCCGTTACTCCGTTACTGTTTGTTTTGTTTTTGTTTTTGTTTGTTGTTATCTGCAGTAAATCACCTGATGACGTCACACAGTTACCTGGGCTGAGGGGCGGGGGGGAGGAGCCTCAGGCGGGCTGGGGGGGGGGGGGGGCCTGCAGAGAGCGGACAGACAGGAGGCAACACTTCCTGTTTGTAGCTATCTCTGAGAGTGAGCGCGCGCTGGGAGTGGCACGCGGACACGGTGAGTCTGAAGTTTGATCTGTGCTCGGTCTCTGTCTGTTTGTGTCTGTCGGTTCCGTCTCACCGTCTGTGGGTCCGTTTCCGGTTGTCTCGCGGTGTTCAGTGTGTTGATTGACAGTCACGGTTTATTCGGGGCTCGCGCGTCAATGCGGAAATGCCCTCGGTGTGGCGGTCAGACGTCATCAATCACTTCCAATAACTGGTTATTGATCCTAGACATGACACCAGTAACGTACTGACGGCGGTGTGACGACACACACCTGGACCGTGTCTCAGGTAGAGGTGAGCTACAGCCTTCAGTGACGTTAAAGAGTCGGTTCAGCCGAACCGTAGGTTCCAGTCTCCTCTGTGTCCTCATGATGTCTACACTGTGAACACCTGAGGACACATGAGGACACATGTCTGTCCACAGGACAGCCTCATGTTCAGTTTATAGACATGTAGTCATAACTTCAGTGTCTGTTCCGTTTGACCCTCACAGGACTCCGTACTAAAGCCCAGACGATACTCATGGACTCTTATCTGTCTCTCTGCTTGTGGACAGACGCAGCTGCTAGGTACTGAAACACATGACCTGTCCTCCACAGTGAGACAGAGTCTGCGTCTGTCTGAACCTGCAGGACACAGCAGGACACACCAGGACCAGAACTTACA
>JANUFT010000018.1:40717531-40750031 GCA_037127435.1 Epinephelus malabaricus | reverse complement strand
CAGTCAGTAGCAGACATGTTTACACATCTTCCATGATGGCACCTTTAGTTTAGTTAGGGACCTCGGCTGAAGGGCGAGGACCCTCTAGTTCTTGTAAGGTTTATTATTATTATTATTATTATTATTAGGGACCTCGGCTGAAGGGCGAGGACCCTCTAGTTCTTGTAAGGTTTATTATTATTATTATTATTATTATTGTTTGTTTCTTTCTTTCAGCGTACGCGACTTTAAACTTGAATTTGACCCCCTGAACATGCTCAAAAACTCACCAAAATTGGCACGCATGTCAGGACTGGCGAAAAATTTTATAACATGGCCAAATTAATCTGAAAAGTTCAAAAATGGGCTCTCTAGCGCCACCTAGAAAAACAAAAATGGCCGCTGCAGCCAGTAGGAACGTCGTAGGAAGATCAAACCAAAACAGCCTTGTTCATCTCATCAAGACCTACAAATCACGCGCTCGCACCCATGACCTAACTCCAACAGGAAGTGAGATATTTCCCTTTCAAAGTAAGAGTTTTCCTCAAAAAAAAAAAATTCCTTAAAAAAACATCTTCTCCTACACCGTTTATCGTATCGGCTTCAAACTCGCACACGTTATTGTTCAAAGTGTCCTTATCAATTATTGTGCGTAACTTTTTCAATCCTCGAATGGTTTGGATGTAATGGCGCGTTTCAGGTGATGTGCTCCAAAACCTCCTGAGGATTTCTTGTGCCACCTAGACACACTAAAATGCCCGGTGCGACGGCTAGGAACCACTTAGAAAGACCAAACCAAAACTGTCTCGTTCGTCTCATAAAGATCTACAAATGCCGCGCTGCAACCCCTGACCTAACTCCAACAGGAAGTGCGCTGTCGGACTTTGAATGTAAAGTGACGTTTTGGACAAATTCTGTCGAACAAAAATTATTTGCTCCTACACCGTTTATCATAACTGCTTCAAACTTGCACAAATTACAGCTCTACCCCTGCTGAACATTACTTGTGAAGCACTTTGTCATAACTTGAACGGTTTGGATTTTAGAAGCGTTAGAAGGTGCAGGACACAACTCCTCATGATGATCTCTGGAAGAAAAGATGAGGGTCAACACACTGTAAACTTGTGATTAAGGTGACATTTTTCAGTCCATAGACATACAAGCTTTATATGTTTGCGTTCAGAACAAATTTATCTATCTGGTGATGCTTTCAGATTGAAGATGGGACCCACGGTTTGGAATCTAGAAGGATTTGTTTGAGAAAGTTTCAAGCCATTCTGCTCTCTGTGTGAGCCTGCAGCTGTCATTCATTAGCATAACAAAGGCTTCACTCTGACAGTCTGTGTGTCAGTGAAGTGTGTGTGGTCACACAGACATGACAGTATAACATTTACCAAAGTCATTCCTAAAACTTTGAAAGAAATGCCTGATACCAAAAACCTGTAAATACAAGATGTCCTGGTGAAACTCTTGAAGAATTGGAATACATGTAGTCCTGCTCACTTTCTCAACTGACATTAACTAGTATATATTTGTGTCTTTTTGCTGCACTTAGATCATCACAGCAGCCAGTACACATCACTCTAGCTTTCACTAGGTCACATGATTTCAAATGAATATGGATGTGTTGTTTGATCATCACACATATCAAAGTTTCATTATCTACAACTTTCAAAATATAAGCTCACACCACCTTCATAAGAACCCTGCATTTTTAACCCTGCGAGCCCCCTTATAAAAATCACACCTATCCCCTTCGGGACGGTGTGAACAACTTAAAAATATTAAATATTAATATATTTCTCTACATTTTTTTGCTTAAATCTTTTAACCAACTTGTACTCAGATTATGTATATCAAATATTCATTCCTTTTGAGGATTTTCACAATTTATTTGCCATTTTATTTACATGAAGTCACTGTTACTTTAATGGAAAAAAAACATGAATTAAGATTAACTATATAATAAATGTTTGATTGATTTTTTATTTTATTTATCACAGTCTGTGATATGTGAATGATAAATAACAACACCAATTTTGATGCATTATCATTGTTGGGGGCAGTTTCTATTTTTCAATAAAAATAGACACTGTTCCCCTTCAGGACTTTTTTTGTCTTTGTTGAAAAACAACCATAAAAATATTAAGTTTTTTTTTTATTTTTAACTCCTACTCAGACTATACATACCAAATATTTATGGTGGGTGTATGTATAAGAGAGAAAGACAGGGAGAGAGAGAGAAAGACAGAGAGAGAGAGAGACACGGAGAAAAAAAATAATGTAACCTTAAATCAACCTGCAGCTCATAATTTGCAATTTTTAGCGACACAATTACACACGCACACACACACACACACACACACTCCACTCCCTGTCCCCCCTCTCTCTCTCTGTTTCTCTTTCTTCCCCCTCTCTCCTCTCTCTCCCTTCTCTCTCTCTCTGCATGTCACTAACTCGGCTGTACTGCATGTCAGTAACTCGGCCTCTTCTCCAGAGCCTTTGTGCTCCACTGTCTCGCAGGTTAACTTCTATCACAGCGGTGCCTGGATAGTGTGACATGTGAAGTTGTGTTGCTGCTGTGGTGTCAAATACCTCCTGCTGATTCTGTTATCATTAGTCATTAGTCAAACTGAGCTTGAAGTGCCTGGGCTGTCACCTAAGTACGTGGTCATTAATTAGCATAACAATGGCTTTACTCTGACAGCTTCACACAAGTTCTTGCTGTCCTGCTCAGTTTCTCCACTGACATCAAGGGTTAGGGTTAATTCAACATACATTCAGGCTGATTTGCGCCGTCTACGTGAGCTGGGGGACGACGGCGAGGGGCCGAGGTCCCTCCAATGCTGCTTGCAGCTTTAATTAGGGACCTCGGCTGAAGGGCGAGGACCCTATTGTTCTTGTAAGGTTTATTATTATTATTATTATTATTGTTTGTTTCAGCGTACGCGACTTTCAACTGGAATTTGACCCCCTAAACATGCTCAAAAACTCACCAAAATTGGCACGCATGTCAGGACTGGCGAAAAATTTTATAAAATGACAAAAATTAATCTGAAAAGTGCCAAAATGGGCTCTCTAGCGCCACCTAACTGTTCAGACCACTAAAATGGCCGCTGCAGCCAGTAGGAACGTCGTAGGAAGATCAAACCAAAACAGGCGTGTTCGTCTCATCAAGACCTACAAATCACGTGCTCGCACCTCTGGCCTAAACCCAACAGGAAGTGAGCTATTTCCTTTCAAAGTAAGATTTTTCCTCAAAAAAAAATATTCCTTAAAAAAACATCTTCTCCTACACCGTTTATCGTATTGGCTTCAAACTCGCACACATTATTGTTCAAAGTGTCCTTATCAATTATTGTGCGTAACTTTTTCAATCCTCAATTGGTTTGGATGTAATGGCGCGTTTCAGGTGATGTGCTCCAAAACCTCCTGAGGATTTCTTGTGCCACCTAGACACACTAAAATGCCCGGTGCGACGGCTAGGAACCACTTAGAAAGACCAAACCAAAACTGTCTCGTTCGTCTCATAAAGATCTACAAATGCCGCGCTGCAACCCCTGACCTAACTCCAACAGGAAGTGCGCTGTCGGACTTTGAATGTAAAGTGACGTTTTGGACAAATTCTGTCGAACAAAAATTATTTGCTCCTACACCGTTTATCACAACTGCTTCAAACTTGCACAAATTACAGCTCTACCCCTGCTGAACATTACTTGTGAAGGACTTTGTCATAACTTGAACGGTTTGGATTTTAGAAGCGTTAGAAGGTGCAGGACACAACTCCTCATGATGATCTCTGGAAGAAAAGATGAGGGTCAACACACTGTAAACTTGTGATTAAGGTGACATTTTTCAGTCCATAGACATACAAGCTTTATATGTTTGCGTTCAGAACAAATGTATCTATCTGGTGATGCTTTCAGATTGAAGATGGGACCCACGGTTTGGGATCTGGAAGGATTTGTTTGAGAAAGTTTCAAGCCATTCTGCTCTCTGTGTGAGCCTGCAGCTGTCATTAATTAGCATAACAAAGGCTTCACTCTGACAGTCTGTGTGTCAGTGAAGTGTGTGTGGTCACACAGACATGACAGTATAACATTTACCAAAGTCATTCCTAAAACTGTGAAAGAAATGCCTGATACCAAAAATCTGTAAATACAAGATGTCTTAGTGAAAGTATTTTAACTCATTAACAATTGCAGTACATGTAGTCCTGCTCAGTTTCTCCACTGACATTAACTAGTATATATTTGTGTCTTTTTGCTGCACTTAGATCATCACAGCAGCCAGGACACATCACTCTAGCTTTCACTAGGTCACATGATTTCAGATGAATATGGATGTGTTGTTTGATCATCACACATGTCAAAGTTTGATTAGGTCACATGACTTTTGTCTACAACTTTCAAATTATAAGCTCACACCACCTTCATAAGAACCTTGCATTTTTAACCCTGTGGGCCCCCTTATAAAAAAAATTATACTAAACTAAAAAATATTAAATATTAATATATTTCTCTACATTTTTTTGCTTAAATCTTTTAAACAACTTGTACTCAGATTATGCATATCAAATATTCATTCCTTTTGAGGATTTTCACAATTTATTTGCCATTTTATTTACATGAAGTCACTGTTACTTTAATGGAAAAAAAACATGAATTAAGATTAACTATATAATAAATGTTGGATGGATGTTTTATTTTATTTATCACAGTCTGTGATATGTGAATGATAAATAACAACACCAATTTTGATGCATTATCATGTTTGGGGGCAGTTTCTATTTTTCAATAAAAATAGACACTTGTTCCCCTTCAGGACTTTTTTTTGTCTTTGTTGAAAAACAACCATAAAAATATTAATATTTTTTTTATTTTAAACTAATACATACCAAATATTCATTGTGGGTGTATGTATGAGAGAGAAAGACAGGGGGAGAGAGAGAGAGAGAGAGAGAGAGAGAGAGAGAGAAAAAAAATAATGTAACCTTAAAGCAACCTGCAGCTCATAATTTGCAATTTTTAGCAACACAATTACACGCGCACACAATCACACACACTTTAGTCTGTCTCTCTGTCTCTCTCTCTCTCTCTCTGTCTCTCTCTCTCTCTCTCTGTCTCTGTCTCTGTTTTCTCTCTCTCTCTCTCTCTCTCTCTCTCTCTCTCTCTCTCTCTCTCCCCCCTCCTCTCCCTCTCTGCATGTCGCTAACTCGGCCGCCTATGTCTGTCTGTCTGTGTGTGTGTGTCATACTTCTACTGTTATTATACACATATGATTAGTGTCACATATGTATACAATCAGATATTAATTCAACATATTGTGCTATAATTGCCAGAATTATAATTATAATATTATTACTTTTATTAATGTTGTTTTGAGCTACTTTCTGTGCAATAAACATTTCGGACCTGCTCTGACAGATTGACAGTCTGATCCTTGTGCACAGTGTTATTAAAACAAATAAATATAAAAACGACAGAGGTTTGATTTGAGCTGAGGATAATTCATGCAGTGTAATATTTGAACGTTAAGACAAAAAGTGATGTTCAAAGAAATGACTGATCTGCATAAATTCAGTAACTTAAGACAGTCCTGAGTAACAAACAAATCTGCAGCAGGTTAACTTCTATCACAGCAGTGCCTGGATGGTGTGACATGTGAAGTTGTGTTGCTGCTGTGGTGTCAGATGCCTCCTGCTGATTCTGTTATCATTAGTCATTAGTCAAACTGAGCTTAAAGTGCCTGCGCTGTCACCTAAGTACATGGTCATTAATTAGCATAACAATGGCTTCACTCTGACAGACACAAGCCTGTGTGTGTTTGTGTGTGTGTGTGTTGTTTGATCATCACACATGTCAAAGTTTCATTATCTACAACTTTCAAAATATAAGCTCACACCACCTTCATAAGACCCCTGCATTTTTAACCCTGCGGGCCCCCTTATAAAGAAATCACACCTATCCCCTTCGGGATGGTGTGAACAACTAAAAAATATTAAATATTAATACATTTCTCTACATTTTTTTTGCTTAAATCTTTTAACCAACTTGTACTCAGATTATGCATATCAAGTATCCATTCCTTTTGAGGATTTTCACAATTTATTTGCCATTTTATTTATATGAAGTCACTGTTACTTTAATATAAAAAACAAACAAACATGAATTAAGATTAACTATATAATATATGTTGGATGGATTTTTTTATTTTATTTATCACAGTCTGTGATATGTGAATGATAAATAACAACACCAATTTTGATGCATTATCATTTTTGGGGGCAGTTTCTATTTTTCAATAAAAATAGACACTGTTCCCCTTCAGGACTTTTTTTTGTCTTTGTTGAAAAACAGCCATAAAAATATTCATATTTTTTTTGATTTTTAACTCCTAGTCAGACTATACATACCAAATATTCATTGTGGGTGTATGTATGAGAGACAAAGACAGGGAGAGAGAGAAAGACAGAGAGAGAGAGAGATGGAGAAAAAAAATAATGTAACGTTAAAGCAACCTGCAGCTCATAATTTGCAATTTTTAGCGATACAATTACACGCGCAATCACACACATACACACACTCCACTCCCTGTCCCCCCTCTCTCTCTCTGTTTCTCTTTCTCCCCCCTCTCTCCTCTCTCTCCATTCTCTCTCTCTCTGCATGTCACTAACTCGGCCGTACTGCATGTCAGTAACTCGGCCTCTTGTCCAGAGCCTTTGTGCTCCACTGTCTCACAGGTTAACTTCTATCACAGCGGTGCCTGGATAGTGTGACATGTTAAGTTGTGTTGCTGCTGTGGTGTCAAATGCCTCCTGCTGATTCTGTTATCATTAGTCATTAGTCAAACTGAGCTTCAAGTGCCTGTGCTGTCACCTAAGTACATGGTCATTAATTAGCATAACAATGGCTTCACTCGGACAGACACAAGCCTGAGTGTGTTTGTGTGTGTGTGTTGTTTGATCATCGCACATGTCAAAGTTTCATTAGGTCACATGGCTTATGGCTTATGTCTACAACTTGAGCTGGGGGACGACGGCGAGGGGCCGAGGTCCCTTCCAATGCTGCTTGCAGCTTTAATTATTATTATTGTTTGTTTCTTTCTTTCAGCGTACGCGACTTTAAACTTGAATTTGACCCCCTGAACATGCTCAAAAACTCACCAAAATTGGCACGCATGTCAGGACTGGCGAAAAATTTTATAACATGGCCAAATTAATCTGAAAAGTGCAAAAATGGGCTCTCTAGCGCCACCTAGAAAAACAAAAATGGCCGCTGCAGCCAGTAGGAACGTCGTAGGAAGATCAAACCAAAACAGCCTTGTTCATCTCATCAAGACCTACAAATCACGCGCTCGCACCCATGACCTAACTCCAACAGGAAGTGAGATATTTCCCTTTCAAAATAAGAGTTTTCCTCAAAAAAAAAAATTCCTTAAAAAAACATCTTCTCATACACCGTTTATCGTATCGGCTTCAAACTCGCACACATTATTGTTCAAAGTGTCCTTATCAATTATTGTGCGTAACTTTTTCAATCCTCGAATGGTTTGGATGTAATGGCGCGTTTCAGGTGATGTGCTCCAAAACCTCCTGAGGATTTCTTGTGCCACCTTGACACACTAAAATGCCCGGTGCGACGGCTTGGAACCACTTAGAAAGACCAAACCAAAACTGTCTCGTTCGTCTCATAAAGATCTACAAATGCCGCGCTGCAACCCCTGACCTAACTCCAACAGGAAGTGCGCTGTCGGTCTTTGAATGTAAAGTGACGTTTTGGACAAATTCTGTCGAACAAAAATTATTTGCTCCTACACCGTTTATCATAACTGCTTCAAACTTGCACAAATTACAGCTCTACCCCTGCTGAACATTACTTGTGAAGGACTTTGTCATAACTTGAACGGTTTGGATTTTAGAAGCGTTAGAAGGTGCAGGACACAACTCCTCATGATGATCTCTGGAAGAAAAGATGAGGGTCAACACACTGTAAACTTGTGATTAAGGTGACATTTTTCAGTCCATAGACATACAAGCTTTATATGTTTGCGTTCAGAACAAATTTATCTATCTGGTGATGCTTTCAGATTGAAGATGGGACCCACGGTTTGGAATCTGGAAGGATTTGTTTGAGAAAGTTTCAAGCCATTCTGCTCTCTGTGTGAGCCTGCAGCTGTCATTAATTAGCATAACAAAGGCTTCACTTTGACAGTCTGTGTGTCAGTGAAGTGTGTGTGGTCACACAGACATGACAGTATAACATTTACCAAGGTCATTCCTAAAACTGTGAAAGAAATGCCTGATACCAAAAATCTGTAAATACAAGATGTCTTGGAAAAAGTATTTTAACTCATTAACAATTGCAGTACATGTAGTCCTGCTCAGTTTCTCCACTGACATTAACTAGTATATATTTGTGTCTTTTTGCTGCACTTAGATCATCACAGCAGCCAGGACACATCACTCTAGCTTTCACTAGGTCACATGATTTCAGATGAATATGGATGTGTTGTTTGATCATCACACATGTCAAAGTTTGATTAGGTCACATGACTTTTGTCTACAACTTTCAAATTATAAGCTCACACCACCTTCATAAGAACCTTGCATTTTTAACCCTGTGGGCCCCCTTATAAAAAAATTATACTAAACTAAAAAATATTAAATATTAATATATTTCTCTACATTTTTTTGCTTAAATCTTTTAAACAACTTGTACTCAGATTATGCATATCAAATATTCATTCCTTTTGAGGATTTTCACAATTTATTTGCCATTTTATTTACATGAAGTCACTGTTACTTTAATGGAAAAAAAAAACATGAATTAAGATTAACTATATAATAAATGTTGGATGGATTTTTTATTTTATTTATCACAGTCTGTGATATGTGAATGATAAATAACAACACCAATTTTGATGTATTATCATGTTTGGGGGCAGTTTCTATTTTTCAATAAAAATAGACACTTGTTCCCCTTCAGGACTTTTTTTTGTCTTTGTTGAAAAACAACCATAAAAATATTAATGTTTTTTTTATTTTAAACTAATACATACCAAATATTCATTGTGGGTGTATGTATGAGAGAGAAAGACAGGGAGAGAGAGAGAGAGAGAGACATGGAGAAAAAAAATAATGTAACCTTAAAGCAACCTGCAGCTCATAATTTGCAATTTTTAGCAACACAATTACACGCGCACACAATCACACACACTTTAGTCTGTCTCTCTGTCTCTCTGTCTCTATCTCTCTCTCTCTCTCTCTCTCTCTCTCTCTCTCCCCCCTCCTCTCCCTCTCTGCATGTCGCTAACTCGGCCGCCTATGTCTGTCTGTCTGTCTGTCTGCCTGTGTGTGTCATACTTCTACTGTTATTATACACATATGATTAGTGTCACATATGTATACAATCAGATATTAATTCAACATATTGTGCTATAATTGCCAGAATTATAATTATAATATTATTACTTTTATTAATGTTGTTGTGAGCTACTTTCTGTGCAATAAACATTTCGGACCTGCTCTGTCAGATTGACAGTCTGATCCTTGTGCACAGTGTTATTAAAACAAATAAATATAAAAACGACAGAGGTTTGATTTGAGCTGAGGATAATTCATGCAGTGTAATATTTGAACGTTAAGACAAAAAGTGATGTTCAAAGAAATGACTGATCTGCATAAATTCAGTGACTTAACACAGTCCTGAGTAACAAACAAATCTGCAGCAGGTTAACTTCTATCACAGCGGTGCCTGGATGGTGTGACGTGTGAAGTTGTGTTGCTGCTGTGGTGTCAGATGCCTCCTGCTGATTCTGTTAACATTAGTCATTAGTCAAACTGAGCTTGAGGTGCCTGTGCTGTCACCTAATTATATGGTCGTTAATTAGCATAACAATGGCTTCACTCTGACAGACACAAGCCTGTGTGTGTGTGTGTGTGTGTGTGTCTTTGTCTGTTTGTGTGTAGGGGTGTGTGTGTGTGTGTGTGTGTGTGTGTGTGTGTGTGTGATACCTCTGTTGTTATGATGCACATATGATTATTGTCACATATGTATACTATCAGATATTAATTCAACATACATTCAGGCTGATTCGCGCCGTCTACGTGAGCTGGGGGACGACGGCCAGGGGCCGAGGTCCCTCCAATGCTGCTTGCAGCTTTAATTTAGTTTAGTTTTATTAGATGGCATAAAACACAAGAGTACATATTACCCATGCACGTTGGCTGACACAATCGAGGATAAAAACACAATAAAGTCCACTGTGGTTCTCATACATACAAGGTGGCAACCCACATGTGCGGCGGTTAAAGCTCCATCAATAAAACCATACAAAAACATACACAACCATGGTCACAATAAAGAAACGAAGGGAACAATCATATTTGAGACAGATACGTCTTCAAGAGCTGAGGCAGTTTTCACATAGGAACCTTTTCCAAAAGCCAGGCTTTTGTAAGAAATTTGAACCGACTTAAATTTGAGGCTAATTTAATAACCAAATCCAAGCCGTTCCACTGAAAAGCCCCAATGTAAGAAAAGGATCCCTCACCGATAAGAGAGTTAAACTTATACAAGCGCACATCAGCAACACTGGCTCTTGTAGAGATACTGTGTATTTCCCTAACATGTTGAAAATAATTTATTAAAAAAGCAGGGACAGCACCATAAATGATCTTATGTACCATACACAGCCTAGATAAAGTGACTCTTGCTTCAACTGGAAGCCAGTTGAGTTCTTTAAAATGGCTCCTACCTATGTGTGGCCGGGGGCCCAGACCTAAAATCACCTTTGAGAAGTTTAGTTAAACTCTCAAACCAAGAGGTACTGGCAAAATCAAAATGACTTAAAATTAAAGAGTTAGCTAAAACTAACATTGAGTCCCTGTCAAGCAATCTGGAGGTTCTTCCTAAAAATTTAGTGAGGCCAAAGACCTTGCCAAGAACTTTGTAAGCCATAATGTTACCATCCAAACGGCTTTCAAAAATACAGCTGAGGTACTTGACAGATGAGGTAGCAGATACTGTCTCACCATTTAGTGTGACCTTGACATCCGAAAACTTACTCATCCTGTGTTAGGAGCCAAAAACAATAGCCTCGGTCTTGCCTAGGTGCAAAGACAACATGTTATCAATGAGCCATGAATTAACCTTCGACAGCTCAGCACTCAAAATTCTCTCCAAGGAATCTCGTTCCTTGTGGGATTCTCCCTAGGTGTGGACTGATAGGCTTATCAGCTCCACCCGGCTCACACAGAGCCCTGTTCACCTGCTCACCTGTTCAGGCTGATACTCTGTCTTTATCTGATCCCGGATCTGTCGCGATCATTGTACATGTGGAACACAACAGGAAGCTCCACCCACAGGAACACGTTCAATTAACTAAACATAAAGTGATCAGACGAGATTTAAAGAGACGGAAAGTTCATCTGCTGAAATATCAAATATCTGTAAAGTAAACCACAGACACACAGGTCAGAGGTCATTGATCAGAACCGTCCTGATCTAAGGTCAGTGAGGACAGAACCGACCCAACTGTGTCTCTGTGTGCGGTTCACGTTGTATCAGACTGTGTGAAGCTTTATCGAAGCACTTTGTTTACACATTTACCACCTGTTTGAGACGTGTTTTATGACTCAGTTAATGATTTATTAACTTATAAACGTTCACACTGTGAGATAAAAAAACACAGACAGGAACTTCCTGTTGTTAATGTCACAGAATATATGACTAATGTGTGTGTGTGTGTGTGTGTTGTGAAGACCTGCTGATGTCATCCCTGTGAGTTACGAGATCCACCTGGTGGCTCCTGAACAGTGAGTGCCTTCATCTTCATCTTCATCCGTACTAATACATGTCAGCATGAACCTCAACAGACATCACTTTGAGCTGTAGAGATCAAACAGAGCTAACAGAGCTAACATGACTAATAGAGCAAACAGGGCTAACAGTGCTAATAGAGCTAACGGAGCTAACAGGGCTAATGGAGCTAACAATCCTAACAGAGCTATTAGGACTAACAGAGCTCACAGTGCTAATGGAACTATCAGTACCAACGATGCTAATAGGGCTAACAGTGCTACCAGAACTGTCAGTACCAACAGGGCTACCAGTGCTGACAGAGCTAACAGAACTATCAGTACCAACAGTTCTATTAGGGCTAACAGAGCTAACAGCGCTAAAAGAGCTAACAGAGCTCACAGAGCTCACAGGGCTAATAGGGCTAACAGAACTATCAATACCAACAGGGCTAACAGTGCTAACAGGGCTAATAGAACTATCAGTACTAACAAGGCTAACAGTGCTAACAGGGCTAATAGAACTATTAGTACCAACAGGGTTAACAGTGCTAACAGGGCTAATAGAACTATCAGTACCAACAATGCTAATAGGGCTAACAGAGCTAATAGTGTTAACAGAACTGTCAATCCCAACAGGGCTAACAGGGCTAACAGCACTTAAAGAGCTCACAGTGCTAACAGATGTTAGCTGTATTTCTGATGAGGAAACTGTTTGTGTTTCAGTCTAAAGTACGAGCAGCCTAGCATCGTGCAGGGGTGAGTATCATTCACTGCTCTTTGTTTGTTTGTTTGTTTGCGTGATTTCATGTAAATTCTGATTCAACATTCGGACGTTTCCTTCGGCTGACATTCGACTGTCTGCTGACCATAGCCTGAGGGAAACGTAAACAGACTCTCTGGGCTGTGATCTGATTGGTCTGATGTGTTGAGGGTCTGATCTGAGGTCAGGTGTTAATAAGAACTACAGACTGTCACTGTGGCTGCTGTGATGATGTCATTCTTCACTGTAGCCGTAGCGACGTGGTGACGGTGACGCCTTGGTTGGCTCCTGTCGTGTGGGAGGGAACCTTCAGCCCGGTTCTACTCGACAGCATCTACAAACCAAAGAACATCAGCGTTGCCGCCACCGTGTTCGCTGTCGGAAAGTAAGCCTGACTTCACAACACTGTGGTTTCCATGCCGCCCTGAATGCAGCGTTTCATGCTTTGACGTGAACTGATCCCCGTGACGTTCTGGACAGGTACATCATGTTCCTGAAGAACTTCCTGGAGACGGCGGAGCAGCACTTCTTTGTTGGTTTCAGGGTGCACATCTACGTATTCACTGACCGGCCCACTGAGGTGCCCCAAGTCAAAATGGCCGCCGGCAGACAGGTAACAGACGACACAAGTGAAAAGAAACCAACCTGTTGAAGGTGTGGTTTGTCTGCAGCTGTTTCTCTGACTCCTCCCCCTCCTCCTGCAGCTGACAGTGCGTTCGGTGCCCAGCTCCAAGCGTTGGCAGGAGATCTCTGCTCGCAGGATGGAGCTCATCCAGACGCTCATAGAGGAGGAGCTTCGTAAGCATAGCGACTACATCTTCTGTCTGGATGTGGACTCCAAGTTCCACGGCCGCTGGGGGACGGAGTCGCTGGGCGGGCTGGTGGCTGTGATCCATCCAGGTCAGTGGGCGTGTCCCTGTGTAACCCCACCCTGAGTTAACCCCTTATTATTTCTAATAAGTTATTAGGGGTCCAAGCCCGCGGGGCCTGGGAAATGCGTATGCAAGCAGACTGTGTCCCAGGTCCCGCGGTGCTGAGAAACCTATTGTTTCTGTTCAGATTTTTATTGTTATTATTAAAAGGGCAAAAAGCGAAATCATTTCACCGCTAGGTTTGCTGTTGTGCACTGCCTGTAGACCAAAACAAAGTGTGTCATGAGCCACTCCTTTCTCTACCTCTGCTCTCCACCCCCCACTCCACTTGCCTCGTCTGTGCAGCCGAGCACCGCAGCACCTCCACAGACTATTATTTTATTCTGTTATTTAAAGTGTCAAAGTATCATGTGGTGCGACTGTCCGGCCACGACTGCTGTTTCGAAAACATCTTAAAAATTACTCTAAATCTATTCAAATTTATTTTCTGCCCTATTTGGCATGATTTCCTAAGTGTTTTGTAGTCCTGCATAAAATTTCAAAGTATTTCTATTTCTATTTCCATCATAATATTCATGACAACTTTGTCCGATGATGCCCATTTTATTAAATATCATGTGGTGCGACCATCAAGAAATTACCACTTTGGGACTTTTATTTTTGAAATATGTTCAAGGACAGGAAGTTGCATCATACACAAGATGGCCAAGGACCCATGGGAGCAGCTAGCAGGTTTGTTACTCTCTCTCAACTTTGGAAAAAAAATGACCCTTTTAACAGTTGGTATGTAGTTTCCATATTTGGATATCATGCGGTATGACCTTAAAAAAACAATGAATATCAAGTTTTTTCTACAAATATAGATTTTGATTATAAATTTCACAGTAACCTTTTGTGGGTAGCTAGCTTGTTTTGTTTAGGCGGCTAATTCTTAGCCTCTTAACTTTGATTTAACTTGAAAATATCATGTGGTGCAACCATTGCAGAGAGCTTTCCTTGATAGATGTATGTCCTAAATTGGCCATTTTTGTGCTTTTATATTCAACTGATGATTTCTATAAATAATATACTTTATTTTGGTGCTATTTGTAATCATTTTTTTGCAAATTAAGTATTTTTTTTCCTAGTTTTTCAGAAACAATGGTTTGCTTAATTTTTGTACAATATGAGAAAAATGAAAACATAATAATTTAGAGCATGTAATCTAACTTTGGTAATTATACATCTATTACTAATTTATTACTTATAACTTTTAATCTTTTTTACCAGATGCCGCTGTCAAGCAAAGTCAAAACCGCTCGCCACAGGCAGCGTGTTAATTCTGACCCTGCAGCAAGAGTAGAGTACCTTTCAAGGAGAATAGAAAGGTATCTGACAAATCAAAACTATAAATAAAGCAACATGAAGTGTATATTGCCCTTGTGTGTTTAATTTCCTGAGAGAAATTCATTTTTTGTTAACATGTTCATCTGCTGTCATCATTAGTCCAAAATAAAATTGACTCCAGCACCAAATGGCATGATGCTGTCATGTTACTTTTTCAGCTACCAGAGAAGAAAACAGCAGGGAAAGATTCTATATGTGAAGTCAAGTGAGCTGCCAGAGAGAGAGAAAAAGAAAAAGAGAGCGAAATGGAAGGCTGCATCCTGTGCCTACAGAGAAAGGAAAAAGATGGCAAATGCTGTCTTAGACATCACACCACCATCTATGGAGGACATCCCAGCAGTTCTGGTTGATGCAGATGTAGCACAAGAGCAGCCACAAGAGCAGCCAGAAAATGCAGGTCAAGCTGTGGTAGACCCCATAGCTCTGAATGAGGATTTTAATCCACCACTGTCCTCCACACCAGACAGAGATCAGAGAAGGAATACATCTTCAGCTGAGAAACGTTGCAAAAAAATGCAGGAAGAGAAGTGTCAACTGAAAAAGCAGGTCTTACTTCTGAGGAACCAGCTAGCAGAGATGAAGAAAGAAAAAGATAAATTCAGAAAGAACGAGGAGAGGTTAAGGGCAAGACAAAGAGTAGGCCAAAGTGAAAAATTTAAGCAAAGGGGGAGCAAGAAACTCTCAGCAGAGAGAAAGCAAGCTGTGATCAATTTTCTCTCCAGAGATGAAAACAGTCGTCTTTTAGCTGGAAAAAAAGACACCATCACCAAAAACAAACAGAAAATGCAAAGGAGAGTCCTAACAAAGCCCCTCACTGAGCTCCATGCCCAGTATCATAAAGAGGTGGAACAGCATCTCTCCATGTCTTACAGACAATTTGCCAGAAGACGGCCTTTTTACATCACAGAGCCGAAGACCAGGGACAGAGAAACATGTGCATGTATGGAACATGAAAATGTCCGTCTATTGGTTCACAAACTTGCCAAGAGAGGGCTGTTGAAGACAACCAGCATCTCAGAGTTACTGAGTATGATTGTGTGTGACCCCAAAAACAAAGCATGCATGGATCGTGTATGCACGAAGTGCTGCTTTGATGAAACTTTTGCAAATGTTTTAAAACAAAAACACACAGGGACAATCCAGGACTTAAAAGAACTGTTCCACTCAAAGCTAGAAGCTTTAGCTATACACCAGTTCAACTGGATCCATCAAGCAGAGCAGTTTCGTGACCTTAAACACAATCTCACAGAATCTGAAGCTGTTCTTCACATTGATTTTTCAGAAAACTATGCTTGCAAGATCAGCACAGAAATACAAGCATATCATTTTGGAGGCAGCCGAAAGCAGGCTACAATACACACCGCTGTCCTCTACACAGTCCATGGTACCAAATCATATGCAACACTGTCAGACAGCCTTCGACATGATGAGCGGGCAGTGTGGGCACACCTGGAGCCCATACTGAAAGAGCTACGGGCAACGTGTCCACAGATTACTGTTCTTCATGTTATTAGTGATGGACCTGTTACACAGTACAGGAACAAAGCCAACTTCTACCTCCTGAGTACTGTGCCTTTTCTTTCTGGATTCAAGAATATCACATGGAACTATTCCGAAAGGTCCCATGGAAAGGGTGCCCCAGATGGCATTGGTGGTGCCGTAAAGAGGGATGCAGATCTCTATGTTCGTCGAGGAGGCGAACTGCAGACTCCACTGGATCTGTATGAGATGCTGGCCAAAAAATCAGGGTCAACCATTACTCACCATTGGATAAGCGAAGAGAGCATAAAGAAATATGATGAGATGATTCCAGAAAAACTGACGGCTGTGAAGGGAACCTTGAAGATACACCAGGTTTTGTCTTCACAAGCTGCACACATAAGTCATAGGGAGGTGTCATGCTTCTGCAAGCATACAGAAATGAAGACATGCCTGTGTTACCAGCCAGTAAAAGTGGACCTAAGAGACAACAAGATATACCACACTGAGGATCCAAGCACTCCTGAGCCACCAAGGGAACAAGCTAGTCTTCAAGACTTGAAGGGCAAGTTCGTGATTGTCATCTATGATGAACTTCCATATGTAGGCCAGGTGCTTCAGGTTGTGGGAGAGGAAGTCCAAGTTAGCTCCATGCGGCAGTCAGGAGAAAAAAACGTATTCATGTGGCCACGAACTCCTGATATCATTTTTTACATGCAAAAAGATGTTCATGCTGTCATCGCAGAACCTGAGCCAGCAACCTTGCGCTACTCAAAGTTGAGCAGCCAAGATTGGGCGAAATTCAGGAATGCCTGGGGCTAGAGAAGTGCCTGCAGTAAAAACATGTCCCACTTTCACGCGGACATTCCAAATCATCAGCTTGATGATTAGATTTGATTAAATGTTGAGTTTGATTAAATGTTTGTTAAGCTTGATTAAATGTTTGAATAAATGTTTGTTTTATTAAAAAGTGTTCATGAAATGTTTGATTAAACAGCCTATTTGTTTTTATTAAAAACGTGTTTATGAAATGTTTGATTAAATGTTTGTTTTATTTAAAAAAAAAAAAAAGTGTTTATGAAATGTTTGTGGACCAGAGAACATTAAATAAAATATGGTTTGAACTATTTTTGCTTGGAATTTATTGTGTTGATCTTTTTAAATGGATTTTTAAAGATATTCATATCCTTATGTCATATCTCTGTCATTTGGAGTGACCACTCATCATGTGGTGCGACCAATAATAGCAATAACTGTAATTAATTCAAAATAAAATATCTAATTTCTGATGCAGAAATATTAATCTCTGATACACTATGTTTAGGTGAATGGTATTCTTAAAAGATTTTTATCAGTTTTATGCGATTTACAGAAAAAATAAGTCTGTGAACTACATTTAAGAGGGGGATTGTGACATTATAGAACAAAATGTGAGATCATTACTTACAAAAACTCAAAGAAATACAAATACTTTGTTTCTAAACACTTTAAATTACAGAGAACTTGTAAAATAAAATTTAAGTATATTAAGGAAATTAAATAATTTTAAGATAAATCATGGTCGCACCACATGACATTTTTTGAGGCCACGGCCAATTCATTGAGATGAAAAAACACTAAAATCACTTAATTTAAAGAATTTATATGAATTTATGGGTACAAAACATTATTAATGTGTGAACAACGGCATTAGATATTCTTATTTTTTCTATTTTAAAATTGGCCTGTTGAAAATCCTTATACGTCATTGACCCACATACTTCATACTCAATCAACAGACAGTATGCAGACCGTTTACACTGTAGCATACTACATGATAACCCACAATGCATTCCGCTCCTGCCCGGACTGAAATCAGCCGGCCTTCAGCTGATTTCACTTAAGCTCTAAACTCTGTAAATATATAACTTTAGCAACATTTGAAACATTTTTAGGCGAGAAAGTAGCCGTTTAGATCCACAACGTGTTGAAAACATGACCAAATAACAGCTAATTACAATTCTGTTCGGACGATTTCGGAGATTTCGGCGCTACTCAAGCTAGCCGCAGTGAGCAACGCACTTCCGGTTATTTTCACAAAATAAAACACCCGTTGCCCTTTCTTATACAGAAAATCATAACGATAAAATTTGTGCTTTTACTTTGAAAACGGGAGGTGAACCTACCGTTGATGTAGCTAGCTTGAAACCGCCGTTTTGACCGATCTCGTCCCGTTAACGGAATTTGACTGTACAAAATGCCTCACCGGAGAGTCCTCTCAGCTCTGAGACGAAGATCGGCCCGCCCTCTTCGCTACAGAATGATGCTCAAATATTACTCAACCACATACAAGCCGTCATGTTGCTAAAATAATTCACAATTTACTCACAATTGTATGGTTGTGGCTGTGGCGTGTCCATTTTCCGACCAACTTCTTGTTTGTCTTGTTCGCGGCAAGGAAGTGATGATCGATGACGTCACGTTACGTTGCCTCTTGGGTAATTTGAGTGTGAGTAGTATTGTCATGATGTATATTCAACATTTCTGGCGAATCTAGTATGCATCCGGGAACTTCTCGCATACTCAAAATCGCATACTGCGCAGTGTAAACACACTGCATACTCAAAGAGTTAGTATGAGTGGTAGGTAAGTATGCGGTTCCGAACACAGTCAACATCTTCTTCCTGTTTCCAGCGGATCTTCTTCTTCGTTTGTTTTTAGACGCTGCAGTGCTGTTGTATTTCACATGATGTGTAACAGCGCCACCTATCTTAAACAGTTTGCTGGAATACCAGGTCAGTGGCGGGGAAAGAGTTAAATGCATGGCGGACAGAAACCATCGCGTCTACAGTAACAACTCCCCACAGACAGATCATAGGTTTCAGAGTGGATGAACATCAGGTTTTATTTGATGTCGGCGAATTTTTACCAGTGAGAATCATGTTTGATTCAGGATCATCATGATAATCCATGTGTGTGCAGAACCTCTGAAGTCACTGCTTCCTGTCTGAGGCCCTGCAGCAAAATAAAATGTAAAGGAGTGAACTGCAGACTTATATTTAACAGACTTGATATTTCCCAGGATGCACCTGTGTTCTCCTTCAGTACCGTCAGACTGTTCGTTTGTTTGTCTGCAGGTTACTATAGAGATGACCGCAGTAATTTCCCCTACGAGCGGAGACCCGAATCCAGAGCCTACGTGGCATATGGGGAGGGGGATTTCTACTACTGCGGGGGGGCCTTCGGAGGCCTCCTACAGGAAGTACACCTGCTCGCCAGAACCTGCCGCTATAACTTCGAGGCTGACGCCAAGGATGGCATTGAGGCTGCCTGGCAGGAGGAGAGTCACCTGAACAGGTAGGCAGGATTAGAGTCACCTTAACAGGTAGGCAGGATTAGAGTCACCTGTACGGATAGGCAGGATTAGAGTCACCTGAACGGGTAGGCAGGATTAGAGTCACCTGAACAGGTAGGCAGGAGTAGAGTCACCTGAACAGGTAGGCAGGATTAGAGTCACTTGAACGGGTAGGCAGGATTAGAGTCACCTGAACAGGAAGACAGGAAGAGAGTCACCTGAACAAGTAGGCAGGAAGAGAGTCACCTGAACAGGTAGGCAGGAGGAGAGTCACCTGAAAAGGTAGGCAGGATTAGAGTCACCTGAACAGGTAGGCAGGAAGAGAGTCACTTGAACAGGTAGGCAGGATTAGAGTCACCTGAACAGGTAGGCAGGAGTAGAGTCACATGAACGGGTAGGCAGGAGGAGAGTCACCTGAACAGGAAGACAGGAAGAGAGTCACCTGAACAGGTAGGCAGGATTAGAGTCACCTGAACAGATAGGCAGGAAGAGAGTCACCTGAACAGGTAGGCAGGATTAGAGTCACCTGAACGGGTAGGCAGGATTAGAGTCACCTGAACAGGAAGACAGGAAGACAGGAAGAGAGTCACCTGAACAGGTAGGCAGGAAGAGAGTCACCTGAACAGGTAGACAGGAGGAGAGTCACCTTAACAGATAGGCAGGAAGAGAGTCACCTTAACAGATAGGCAGGATTAGAGTCACCTTAACAGGTAGGCAGGAAGAGAGTCACCTTAACAGATAGACAGGAAGAGAGTCACCTTAACAGATAGGCAGGAAGAGAGTCACCTGAACAGGTAGACAGGAAGAGAGTCACCTTAACAGATAGGCAGGAAGAGAGTCACCTTAACAGGTAGACAGGAAGAGAGTCACCTTAACAGATAGGCAGGAAGAGAGTCACCTTAACAGATAGGCAGGAAGAGAGTCACCTGAACAGGTAGGCAGGAAGAGAGTCACCTGAACAGGTAGGCAGGATTAGAGTCACCTGAACAGATAGGCAGGAAGAGAGTCACCTGAACAGGTAGGCAGGATTAGAGTCACCTGAACAGGTAGGCAGGATTAGAGTCACCTGAACGGGTAGGCAGGATTAGAGTCACCTGAACAGGAAGACAGGAAGAGAGTCACCTGAACAGGTAGGCAGGAAGAGAGTCACCTGAACAGGTAGACAGGAGGAGAGTCACCTTAACAGATAGGCAGGAAGAGAGTCACCTTAACAGATAGGCAGGAAGAGAGTCACCTGAACAGGTAGGCAGGAAGAGAGTCACCTTAACAGATAGGCAGGAAGAGAGTCACCTGAACAGGTAGGCAGGAAGAGAGTCACCTGAACAGGTAGGCAGGAAGAGAGTCACCTTAACAGATAGGCAGGAAGAGAGTCACCTTAACAGATAGGCAGGAAGAGAGTCACCTTAACAGATAGGCAGGATTAGAGTCACCTGAACAGGTAGACAGGAAGAGAGTCACCTTAACAGATAGGCAGGAAGAGAGTCACCTTAACAGATAGGCAGGAAGAGAGTCACCTTAACAGATAGGCAGGAAGAGAGTCACCTTAACAGATAGGCAGGAAGAGAGTCACCTTAACAGATAGGCAGGAAGAGAGTCACCTTAACAGATAGGCAGGAAGAGAGTCACCTGAACAGGTAGGCAGGAGGAGAGTCGCCTGAACAGGTAGACAGGAGGAGGAGAATTAACTTAACAGGTAGACAGGAGGAGAGTCACCTGAACAGGTAGGCAGGAAGAGAGACTGTCTTGAAATGGTGTTGACCTTTGACCTGTGTTGTGATGATGTACTTCCTGTTTGTTCAGGTACATGTGGATCAATAAGCCCAGTAAGGTGCTGTCACCTGAGTACCTGTGGCAGGACTTCAAACCCAGAAACCCTGAAGTTCACGTCATCAGGTTCTCTGGAGTCATTAAAAACTACGCTGAGATCCGACCCAACGTCTGAGACTCTGGACCGGATCGCAGCAGAGTCACGGTTTGAAAGGGTTCAGAGAAACTACCTGTACACACCTGAGCTTACCCTCAACCCACCATTTCACGTGACTCCTGGCTGTCGGCCACAGACTGAACCCCACAGAGATAACACAGCACTTCCTTTGCTTACCCAGTGTCACAGCACAATCCGTCCCCCCTCTCAGGTCCTGAACCTCTACTGAGCACGTGCAGCTCACTGAACCTCTGAGGCTGTCGACACTGGACTCTCTCTGACCTTCCTCTTCTTCCTAAATTATGAACCTCAGGTGACCCACACTCAGCACTGTGCGTGAATGCATCATGTGTGAAGCTGGTGCATGACTGAAGCTGACGTCTGCGTCGCCACTTTTCTTTTTGTTTTGATTTTAACCTCATTTTTAGACCAGGGAAAATATTGAAGTCTAACATGTTGTATTTTCGTTACCCCGCAAGCTGCTCAGTCAGCACTCCCTCAACTACATGGCTTTATGCAAGTGAATGCACAGTGATGTCATCAATATGCAAATGAGTGTATGTAAGGCTGTGCAATTAATCGTCTGGTGATCGCAGGTATGATTTTGAGGTTAAAGGATTTCAAAATTAATGAAATTGAGGGTAAATGATTTTTGGTCACGGACGCCTGGAGATGTTGCTTGGTCTTCTACGGAAGCCACGCATGCGCAATACCGCCCCCTCCCCAGCTCCCCTCTACATAAGTGTATGACATCATCTGTCAACTCATAGAAACTTTTGGTGCTCGTGCTGCTTTCATTGGAAAAGAGTCAGAAACACTGGCAGTTGATGATGATAACGTTAGCAGGCTAACAGGAAGTACGCATTAGGAACGTAGGAAGCTAACTATGCAAACGATACCAGGTCAGTGCTACCAACATCGTGCGTCTGTTTCACCGTGTGACAGATTCTCATGTTATAGAAAATAATTTCAATATAAAATGTGAACGAACAAAAAGAAAAAACCTAGGGACTGTTCGTTATTTATTCTCATTTTTGAAGCACTCAGGAGGGACTTATGTTTTTTATTTTGGTTTAGGGGCGGGGCATACAGAAATGGTTTGTTAGGATGAAGTATATGGGCCCCCTATGTAACTGATCTGTGGCATCCCTTTAGAAAACACATCATCCATTAGCATCCAGACCTTGGGTCTCTGCCCAAACCAGATGTGATCCAGATGTGCTGGCCATCAATCAATAAAATTAATAATAATTTGTAAATAAACCTGTAACCAAATATGATCTTGAAATAATGATATTTCATTAAAATCACTTTATTCTACTTCTCATTTAAGATTTGTCCAAAAATAAAGCGTTTGTACAACAAAAGAGAAAAACTGAGATTTTCTTCAACCTTTAACTTTCAAACATCAAATCTAATCTAATAACTAATTTTTGGTGGAGAAAGAGTCGTGGATGTTCCCCCACCTGCCCCCCTCCTCTGATAAATAGTAAACTGTAAAAGAACAGGCCCTTAGGGTTAGCTCCTCAGATAGCCACAGGCTAACTTTAGCTAAAGCTAAAACAAAATGTCCTCTCTCTGTGGTCTGAAATATACAAATGAACCAACAAGTGAATGATGTCATCTTTATAATTAGGGACCTCGTGAGTGTGTGTGTGTGTGTGTGTGTGTGTCATACTTCTACTGTTATTATACACATATGATTATTGTCACATATGTATACTATCAGATATTAATTCAACATATTGTACCACAGTAGCCAGAACTATAACTATAATATTATTACTTTCATTAATGTTGTTGTAAGTTACTGTCATTACCTGCATCTCTCTCTCTCTGTCTCTCTCTCTGTCTCCCCTTCTGTCTCCTTGGGTCCTGAGGACAGAGGGACGTTGTATGCTGTAAAGCCCTGTGAGGCAAATTGTGATTTGTGATACTGATTGATTGATTGATTGATTGATTGATGTCCTCGTCAGTAGTTTGGTTTTCAGAAGACATGAAAGTTCTACTCCCAAGCCATGAGTTCATTGCCAAAAATGACGTGCGTTATATTGACATAGCTTGTTTTATCAACATTTTGTCTCTCACAAATAATTCAGAATCTCTATGTGAGCTGGAAGCCGAAAAAGCGTGAAGCCGAGGTCCCGACAACGCTGCTCGCAGCTTTAATTAGGGACCTCGGCTGAAGGGCGAGGTCCCTCTTGTTTTGGTGCGTTTATTATCTTTCTTTCTTTCTTTCTCCCGCCGCCTCTTTAAACTGGAATTTGACCCCCTAAACATGCTCCAAAACTCACCAAAATTGGCACGCATGTCAGGACTGGCGAAAAATTTTAGTACATGAAAAAATTAATCCGAAAAGTGCCAAAATGGCCTCTCTAGCGCCACCTAGCAGTCTAGGCACACTAAAATGGCCGCTGTGGCTTGTAGGAATGACCTAGAAAGATCAAACCAAAACTGGCTTGTTCGTCTCATCAAGGACTACAAATCACGCGCTCGCATCCCTGACCTAAACTCAACAGGAAGTGAGCTATTTCCCTTTCAAAGTAAGATTTCGCCTCAAAAATGCTCTTTCAAAATTCCTTAAAAAATCTAATCCTCCTACACGTTTATCGTATTGGCTTCAAACTCGCACACATTACCGATCAACGTGTCCTTATCAAATATTCTGTATAACTTTTTCATTACTCGAATGGTTTGGATTTAATGGCATCTTCCAGGTGATGTCTTACAAAAACCTCTTGATGATTTTTTGTTCCACCTAGACACACTAAAATGCCTGGTGCGACCGGTAGGAATCCCGTAGAAAGACCAAACCAACACTGGCTCGTTCGTCTCATCAAGACCTACAAATCACGTGCTGTAACTACTGACCTAAGTCCAACAGGAAGTGCAGTAATGCCCTTTCAATGTAAGATGACGTTTTTCACAAATTCTGTCTCTCAAAAAATATTTGCTCCTTACACCGTTTATCATAACTGCTTCAAACTTGCACACATTACAGCTCTACCCCTGGTGAACATTACTTGTGAAGGACTTTGTCATTACTGAAACGGTTTGGATTTGAGAAGCGTTCTAAGGTGCAGGACACAAATCCTCATGATGATCTCTGTAAGAAAAGATGAGGGCCAACATACTGTAAACTTAATTAAGGTCACATTTTTGAGTCCATAGACATACAAGCTTTATATTTCTGTGTTCAGAACAAGTTTATCTATCTGGTGATGCTTTCAGATTGAAGATCGGACCCACGGTTTGGGAACTGGAAGGATTAGTTTGAGAAACTTTCAACCCATTTTGCTCTCTGTGTGAGTGACATTTTTTTTGCTTAAATCTTTTAACCAACTTCTACTCAGATTATGCATATCAAATATTCATTCCTTTTGAGGATTTTCACAATTTATTTGCCATTTTATTTACATGAAGTCACTGTTCACTGTTCACTTTAATGAAAAAAAACATGAATTAAGATTACCTATATAATAAATGTTGGATGGATTTTTTTATTTTATTTATCAGTCTGTGATATGTGAATGATAAATAACAACACCAATTCTGATGCATTATCATTTTTGGGGGGCAGTTTCAATTTTTCAATAAAAACAGACACTGTTCCCCTTCAGGACTTTTTTTGTCTTTGTTGAAAAACAACCATAAAAATATTATTTTTTTTTCTATTTTTAACTCCTACTCAGAGTATACATACCAAATATTCATTGTGGGTGTATGTCTGAGAGAGAAGGACAGGAAGAGAGAGAGAGAGACATGGAGAAAAAAATAATGTAACCTTAAAGCAACCTGCAGCTCATAATTTGCAATTTTTAGCGACACAATTACACACACACACACACACACACACACACACACACACACACCACATATACGCACATGCAAAAAATGGAACACTAGATTTCAAAACAAGTTTTGCCCGTATGATAAACATAGTTTCCTGACAACACACACACACACATGCCCACACACACACACACTCTCTCTGGCCCTAAACATTCAGACACCACATACACACATATGCAAAAAATGGAACAACACTAGATTTGCGTTCTCTTGACATTGCTTGTTTTATCGACATTTTGACTCTTACAAATAATTCACACTGTCTACGTGAGCTGGAGGCCGACAGCCAGAGCCTGAGGTCCCGTTCATCGCTGCTTGCAGCTTTAATTCAGTTTGTTTTTCCACTTAACTCGATAAAACATGAGCTAATGCTAACTAGCTTAGCATACTAGCTGCTCAGTGTCGTTAATCTTAAGAACCTGAAGATTAATTATGAAGTAAAATCTTCCTCCTTTTCTGTGAAGATGGTCAATGTTTAAGTCATAAACTCCTGGGCGTGACATCAGTCCTGTGGGCGTGTCACAGCTGAGGGGGCGGGGTTATATCAGTGCTGCTGGAGCTGATGTTTTGTCTGCAGCAGGTTGTGTTAATAAAGTTTAATCAGTTTAATGAAGGGACGACACAAACAATGACGATGATGATGATGACGACTACGATGATGATGATGATGATGATGATGATCAATGGAGGGACTGATTGAGTGTGCAGTGATTAGCTTGTTAGCTCATTGATGCTAGCTCAGACTGTTTTAATGAATGCTGCGGCCTGTAGAGGGCGTTGTCATCAATAAAACATGTTGGTCTGTTGGACGTGTCACCTCACAGTTTTTCTGCTCATCTGAGCGCGTGCAGCAGCAGTGGCAGCAGTGGTGGCGAGGGTTTGCTGCAGGTTTCCACCCGGAGGTGCCTTCATTGACACTTTTGCTGTGATCCATTTACGTTGCTACGAGCAGTGAGACTCAAGATGATGTCGTGAAATGTTGTAACTTCCTGTTTAAATTGGCGGTATGCGTCCCCGTTTGCATTTGTACCATTTACGACCTAAACGTAAACAAAGATGGATGGCTCCAAGAAAGCAGTTGTCACTATTGCAGTAGAGGAGCCTTTATTATTAGCATCACTGCTAGCTACTTTCACCAACACCAACGGATAAACAACACATTCACAACATTCCACGCACAAGAACACATCACGAAACATTCCCATAAGGCGAGTCATTCACATGAAGACTCAAATGTGATAAACAGTAAAAATAACAGTAAAGAGCAGAGCCACTTATGGTAAATATAGGGCACAGCCATCTTTGCTTTCGTCAGTCTTTCGAAACTCGTGGTCCTCTGAGTTCATACGAGGTGGTACGAGAACCACCTCAAAGAGGCGTGTTATGTCGTATCGCGTAATTTTGCGCAGCTTCCTGTCTTTCCTAACAGACCATTTGTCTGATCGTGACGACAGAAGATCTGGTAACTCTGAGATCCCGATGATCCAGACACGGGTGACGCCACGTGTGCTGCTGTTCTTGTTGTTTGATTGCAGCGTCCCTGAACATAAACAACAGATGCCAAAGGATACAGAACGTGTAACATACAGACGTGACAGGCGACCACAGAGCGTTTTTATTCTCTCACAGATCCACACTGGTCAGAGTCTGAATTATTTAATCCTGCTTCATTAAACTTCACTGAAGGCAGGACTCTTTATTCACCTCACAGAGAAGGTAGGGTTTCCCCAAAATGTTGAACTGTTCCTTTAATGATAATAAATCAGGATGAAGTCATGAAGAAGGACTCATAAACAAGTTTATAATTATCTGACGAGGACAAAGAGACACACGGCCTCTCATTTTCACTTCAGTCTGATAGATTTGATTATGTTGACATGTTTAACACACCTGGAACTTCCTGTCGTCACTCTCAGTGTTCTATATCATGTTATTTTATTCTAATATTAAATCAAGTTCAAACTTTATTTAAAGTGAACATAATGATATGTGTTCAGAGATCTCTGTGTGAAACAAACCTCTGAAACATTTTCACTAAATTTTTAGAAGTTTCGATGTGACAAACATCTAAAGAGTCCGATTGTTTGAGTTAAAGTGTTTCCCAGAGGTCAGAGAGAGCTGAGTCTGATGAACGGCTCCACCTGCTGGACACAAAACAAACTGCAGCTGAAACATGTTGAAACATCAGAGTCTCAGATTCAGAGGATTAAAACATCAAGACGACGAGAGGAAGTGGAAACAGACTCCGTCAGACTGATCTGAGCTGCACGCACCTGCTTCAACACACCGTCAATAAAACCAAAGAGACGCGTGAAAGGTCTGGTGAGTTCAGGTGCAGCTTTAAACAGGAACTCTTTGATCAGTTGGTCTTTGTTACTTTCAGGTTACTGTTGTTGCCTCTGATTGGCTATTGTTCTGTGTGTGTGTGTGTGTGTGTGTGTGTGTGTGCGTGTGTGTGCATGTGTGTGTGTGCAGGAGCAGATACAATCTGTATGTGTTCAGGTTAAAGTTGTGTTTTTAACAGCAGCAGCTGGTCACATAATGATCCACAGCTCATGGCTCCGCCTCCACACACACACCCCCATCCATCACAGCATGATCAGTGTTTGTCTGACGCTGCTCGTTGTGGAGGAGCTGCTGACTATGAACACATGAATGTCTCTATCTAGAGTCAGTGTTTGGTTTGTCTGCTCTGGGCTACTGTAGAAACATGGCGGTGCAACATGGTGATCTCTGTAGATGAGGACCTGCTCCCTGTGGAGATATGAACAGCTCAGTCTGAGGGAACCAGAACACAAACATCTGGAGCTTCACGCTCTCTGATGATAGGACGCACTCGGCTGATGTCACCTCCTCAGGACGTCGTCCTTCATCACCTGAATGTTTTGAATCAAACCAACATAAACACGGTCAGGTCGTCTACAAGTGTCCTCACAAGACCAGTACAACAACCGAGTGTGTTCTGCAGCTGATTGGATGTTTTCTGAAAATCAGGAAAAAAAGAGGAAAAGACAGGAAGTGCTCACAAAGACAGGAAGCTGAAATAAGACGCGTGTGTTACTCTCTGTGTGTGTGAGTGTGTGTGTGTGTGTGTGTGTGTGTGTGTGTGTACGTGTCACAGTCAAAGTTCAGGCCTTATAATCTTTGTCAAACATTCACTTTCACACAAACAGTAACACACACAAACATTAAAACAACAGTGTGTGTGTGCAAAGACAATCAAGGTGCCCTCACACACCCAAACATCCTGAATCCATTTATGACGTGTGTGTGTGTGTGTGTGTGTGTGTGTGTGTGTGTGTGTGTGTGTGTTACTGTGTGTATGCTTGTGTGGGTGGAGAGACATGATTTCATTTCAGGGCGAGTGAGCACCACTGAAGAATGAGAATGAGAGAGAGAGGAGGCAACTGAGCGCGCTCAGATCAGATCAGTCTGCAGACGGAGGAGCAGTCAGGAGGAGCAGGCAGACGGAGGAGCAGACGGAGCTCAACAGGAATCGAACCTGTGGACAGACGTTCATTAACAGACGACAGGTTTGATTTTCTTCTTCTTGTGTTTGTGTACAGATCATTTCTGTCAATCAAAGAGTTAATGTTTATTTAGTGTGTGATGAGAGTCAGCAGAGAGTCTGAGACTGAAGATAAAGTCTCATCATCCTCATCCTCATCATCATCATCATCATGGTCAGAGACACTTAGTGGATCCTCAGGAGGAAACTGTGGTTTGTTACAACAGTGTGTGTAAAAATCTTAAATGGCTTCTGTTGGGTCTGCAGATTAAAGTCCTCTCAGATATTTGGATCAGAGGAGAAACTGAACAGGAAGTAGATTTTACAAACATGACGTCCTCCTACGAGGACACTGGGTTTACAGTTTATTTCAACACCTGAATGCAGCTGTGTAAAAACTAAATCACGAATAATGGACCAAATCTAAAAGTCATGTGATCTGTTTGTTTTGTTGCTCCATGATCAGAATGTCCCGCTGTCTGTAGAGACACTTTGTCTCACCTGATTGGTCGGTGTGATAATATGACAACAAAGTCCAGACGTCCTCGTTGACATCTCATCTTGTTCCTGTTGCTAACATCGGTCACGTGTTGTCGTATCAAACTACAAACTTTATCAAACATGAAATAAGTCTCAACCCTAACACGTGATCAGGTTTTGTCCATTTCTGTGTCAGCTCAGCTGCAGACTGACTCTGCAGAGATGGCCGCCATTTTGGTTTCACATGGATCAGTGTGTTGTGATTCTGCCTCCACTAGATGAGACAAAAAGTGTCCAGGATCGTTGATGACAGGTCTGAGTGACGCATGATGGATGTGATGTCATCATCTGAGGACATTAATTGAATCTTGACAGAGGAAGAGGTCGACACATAAACATGTCATTAGTCATGTGACTGTACACAGCAGAGGACCCGGGGCAGAGCCCTGTGGGACTCCTCACACTGAATCATTCATGTCACCTGACACAGATCAGTTACACGTTCATTGAGACCGACAGGTGAGTTTGTGTTCAGAGCGTTGGTCACGTGACTTCAGGAAACAGCTGACAAACACTTCCTGTTTTCTATCATCAGGCGTCAGTCATCACCTGTCTGACACGTTGTTGTTGTCATCCTCCCAGGTGTGCGTCTCCATGGCGACAGATGTGTGTGTGCTGCTAAGCGTGTGGGTCGGTGTCTGCGTGGCGTTCAACCTCGACACGTCGTTCCCGCTGCTGAAGAGGGGCCGAGACGGAAGTCTGTTTGGACTGTCTGTGGCTCTGCACCAAGACCTGAAGACCGACCGTTACTTGTGAGTTACACCTGTGTGTGTGTGAGCGTGTGTGTGTGTATTCTCAGGTGTGTCCAGGTAAATGATTAACTCCGGCCGTGTGTTGACATTTGTCCTCATTAGTCAGCTGGTTGTTTGTCGGCCTGTGGTCAGCCCTTTGTCCACTCTTTGTCCACTCTTTGTCGGCTCTTTGTCGGCTCTTTGTCAGCTCTTTGTCAGCCCTTTCTCAGCTCTTTGTCAGCTCTTTGTCAGCTCTTTGTCGGCTCTTTGTCAGCTCTTTGTCAGCCCTTTCTCAGCCCTTTCTCAGCTCTTTGTCAGCCCTTTCTCAGCTCTTTGTCGGCTCTTTGTCGGCTCTTTGTCAGCTCTTTGTCAGCTTTTTGTCGGCTCTTTGTCAGCCCTTTCTCAGCCCTTTCTCAGCTCTTTGTCAGCTCTTTGTCGGCCTTTTGTCGGCTCTTTGTCAGCCCTTTCTCAGCTCTTTGTCGGCCCTTTCTCAGCCCTTTCTCAGCTCTTTGTCAGCTCCTTGTCGGCTTTTTGTCGGCTCTTTGTCAGCCCTTTCTCAGCTCTTTGTCAGCTCTTTGTCGGCTCTTTGTCGGCCCTTTGTCAGCCCTTTGTCGGCTCTTTGTCAGCCCTTTGTCAGCCCTTTGTCGGCTCTTTGTCAGCCCTTTGTCAGCTCTTTGTCAGCGCTTTGTCGGCTCTTTGTCAGCCCTTTGTCAGCTCTTTGTCAGCTCTTTGTCGGCTCTTTGTCAGCACTTTGTCAGCTCTTTGTCAGCTCTTTGTCAGCCCTTTGTCAGCTCTTTGTCAGCGCTTTGTCAGCTCTTTGTCAGCCCTTTGTCGGCTCTTTGTCAGCTCTTTGTCGGCTCTTTGTCGGCCCTTTGTCAGCCCTTTGTCGGCTTTTTGTCAGCTCTTTGTCAGCCCTTTCTCAGCTCTTTGTCAGCTCTTTGTCGGCTCTTTGTCAGCTCTTTGTCAGCCCTCTCTCAGCCCTTTGTCAGCTCTTTGTCAGCCCTTTGTCGGCCCTTCGTCAGCTCTTTGTCAGCTCTTTGTCAGCCCTTTCTCAGCCCTTTGTCAGCTCTTTGTCGGCTCTTTGTCAGCCCTTTGTCAGCCCTTTGTCAGCCCTTTGTCGGCTCTTTGTCAGCCCTTTGTCGGCTCTTTGTCAGCTCTTTGTCGGCTCTTTGTCAGCCCTTTCTCAGCCCTTTGTCGGCCCTTTGTCAGCTCTTTGTCAGCCCTTTCTCAGCCCTTTCTCAGCCCTTTCTCAGCCCTTTGTCAGCTCTTTGTCAGCTCTTTGTCAGCTCTTTGTCAGCCCTTTGTCAGCACTTTCTCAGCCCTTTGTCAGCCCTTTGTTGGCCCTTTGTCAGCCCTTTGTCGGCCCTTTGTCAGCTCTTTGTCAGCTCTTTGTCGGCCCTTTGTCAGCTCTTTCTCAGCCCTTTTTCAGCCCTTTGTCGGCTCTTTGTCGGCTCTTTGTCAGCCCTTTCTCAGCCCTTTGTCGGCTCTTTGTAGGTCTTTGTCGGCCCTTTGCCGGCTCTTTGTCAGCCCTTCGTCGGCTCTTTGTCAGCCCTTTCTCAGCCCTTTGTCGGCTCTTTGTCAGCTCTTTGTCGGCTCTTTGTCAGCCCTTTCTCAGCCCTTTGTCGGTTCTTTGTCGGCTCTTTGTCAGCCCTTTGTCAGCTCTTTGTCGGCCCTTTGTCAGCTCTTTCTCAGCCCTTTTTCAGCCCTTTGTCGACTCTTTGTCGGCCCTTTGTCGGCTCTTTGTCAGCCCTTTGTCGGCCCTTTGCCGGCTCTTTGTCAGCCCTTTCTCAGCCCTTTGTCGGCTCTTTGTCAGCTCTTTGTCAGCTCTTTGTCGGCTCTTTGTCAGCCCTTTGTCAGCCCTTCGTCGGCTCTTTGTCAGCCCTTTCTCAGCCCTTTGTCGGCTCTTTGTCAGCTCTTTGTCGGCTCTTTGTCAGCCCTTTCTCAGCCCTTTCTCGGCTCTTTGTCGGCTCTTTGTCAGCCCTTTCTCAGCCCTTTGTCGGCTCTTTGTAGGTCTTTGTCGGCCCTTTGCCGGCTCTTTGTCAGCCCTTTCTCAGCCCTTTGTCGGCTCTTTGTCAGCTCTTTCTCAGCCCTTTGTCGGCTCTTTGTCAGCCCTTTCTCAGCCCTTTGTCGGCTCTTTGTCAGCCCTTTCTCAGCCCTTTGTCGGCTCTTTGTCGGCTCTTTGTCAGCTCTTTGTCGGCTCTTTGTCAGCTCTTTCTCAGCCCTTTGTCGGCTTTTTGTCGGCTCTTTGTCAGCTCTTTGTCAGCCCTTTCTCAGCCCTTTGTCGACTCTTTGTCAGCTCTTTGTCAGCTCTTTGTCGGCTCTTTGTCAGCCC
>JANUFT010000018.1:40632531-40712531 GCA_037127435.1 Epinephelus malabaricus | reverse complement strand
CCATCCCCACCCCACATGTCATAATCTACAATCAATGATGTGATGAATGTGATGACTGAATAAAATAGTTTGATTAAATGCATCATCTGAACTTTACATAGGAATCAGTAGATAAATGTGATAAACAGTCTGTCACAAATATTAATTTACACATGTGGTGAATTTCATTAGGCAGACTTGAACTGTCAGATTCAACAGGTGTTCTTATCTACATATATTTTGTCCCTTTGATGCAGGATTTATAGAACATGATATTATGCTGAATTTTCTTTGTCACTTACACATTTAGCCTGTGGGCAATATTCCGTCACGCCACCTCCCTTGCTTTATTAATCTGCAGTATTGTCTTTGTTCCTAATCATGTCCTTATAGTCCTCGTACACTTCCATAAGGAGCGTTTGCTCCGCCACAGAAAAAGCCTCCGCTCGCTCCTTTCCTTTGCTTTTTGACACTCTGCAACATGTTCGGCACTCGACTAGTTTGGGCTTTTTATTTTCCCTGGGCGCGTGCATGAGTTGAGGCTTAACAGGTGAGGCTTGAATTAGCGTCAGTTGGAGCCAGCTGATTTCACTTGATGGAACGGGTCGGAGCTAGATTGGGAGGTGGCGTTTAGTCAAATTTCAAGATGACAGCTTAGTCTGGACATTCTTAGCTACGCTGATGGAATACCTCCCTGTGCTTCCTGTTTCAGACCTGAACCTGTCTGAGGACCTGATTGAGGACATGTGGTTGGGCGTCTCAGTGGCGAGTCAGGGCCAACCTGGAGGACGGGTCCTGGTGAGTTTGGGGTCACCATGACGACACTATGACACTATGTCTGAACATAGACTGAACTCAACAGGCATGTGTTAGATACAGGCCTGTCTCAAATACAGAACTCTGGACATGTTGTAGTTTCTTCAGAGTTTTGGATGATGAGGCGTCACAGTCCAGATCACTGCTGTACCTTTAATGCCTGGTTCACACTACATGATATCAGCCTGATGCAGCGACATACGGCGTGAGCTCGGCTCGTGAATGACGATGAGTGTCGTACACAATAATCCATGGTTTCATCCTGTGTAGTGTGTCATAGTAGACGACAACCGACGCCACGTCTGAGACGCCTCACGACGTCCTGAGAGAAAGTCTAACATGTTTGATTTTCCTTTTTGACCCATCACAGCCGTCACTGTGACCAATAGGAACACAGAGCGATCTGTTGCCGTGGAAACTGTAGGACAACAACAGCCCTTTATTTATTATTCTCTGTGTTTTTATATTTTTACTTTTTATCCGCTCCCCTTTCACTTGATAAAGTTAATGCATCGTGCCGTCATTTCAAACTCAACACTTCCTGTTCTGTTTCAAATTAAAAGCCCATTATAACTTCGGTGGAGAGAGTCCCTTCATTTTCTAAAAAGGCTTTTATTGTGAAACATTTGCAGGAACTTCCTGTGGAGGATTCAGTGACTGTCATAATTTGTATGTGGTATCTGGACTTCTCTGAGTTTTTCAGACAGCAGAACTGAGACGTCAACAGTCCACCTGCTGCTCTGAGAGACACTGAGACAACTGTGAGACAGCTCAGTGTCTCTCAGAGGACTCATGTCAAACCACAGCTGAAGGATCTGAGACCACGGGGTCAGATTACAGAGAATACCTGAAGATAAATGAAGCGACTCGTCAGACGGTGAAGCGTGAAATGATTTTATCATCTGAGGGTTCAGACATCTGCAGCTCCTTGAGTCGTCCTCTGCAGACGTCCTCCTTCCTCTTCCTCTCTTTCTTCTCTTCCTCCTTCCTCTTCCTCTCCTTCTTCTCTTCCTTCTTCCTCTCCTTCTTCTTCTTCTTCTTCTTCTTCTTCTTCTTCTTCTTCTTCTCCTGTTCCATCTCCTTCTTCTTCTTCTTCTTCTTCCTCTCCTTCTTCTCCTCCTCCTCCTCCTTCCTCTTCCTCTCCTTCTTCTTCTTCTCTGTCTTCTTCCTCTCCTTCTTCTTCTCTTCCTTCTTCCTCTTCTTCTCCTTCTTCTTCTTCTTCTCCTTCTCCTTCTTCTTCTTCTTCTTCTTCTTCTTCTTCTTCTTCTTCTTCTTCTTCTCCTCCTCCTGCTCCGTCTCCTTCTTCTTCTTCTTCTTCTTCTTCTTCCTCTCCTTCTTCTTCTCTTCCTCTTTCTTCTTCTCTTCCTTCTTCCTCTTCCTCTCCTTCTTCTTCTTCTTCTTCTTCTTCTTCTCCTCCTTCTTCTTCTTCTCCTTCTTCTTCTCTTCCTTCTTCCTCTTCTTCTCCTTCTTCTTCTTCTTCTTCTTCTTCTCCTTCTTCTTCTTCTCCTTCTTCTTCTTCTTCTTCTTCTTCTCCTTCTTCTCCTCCTCCTTCTTCTTCTCCGTCTTCTTCTCCTTCTCGTTCTTCTTCTCCGTCTTCTTCTTCTCCTTCTTCTCCTCCTCCTTCTTCTTCTCCTTCTTCTCCTCCTCCTTCTTCTTCTCCTTCTTCTTCTCCTCCTTCTTCTTCTCGTCCTCCACCTCTTCTTCTTCTTTCCTATCTGGTTCAGATTGTGTAGAGTCAATGTAAAATACACTGTTACAAACCAGAACCAGAACCAGAACCTTTAATGAATCAGCAGGACACAGTTTCTTTGTCTTCACCTGATCAGCTGTGAGGGTCATAAGGACAGAGGGATGTCGTATGCTGTAAAGCCCTGTGAGGCAAATTGTGATTTGTGATATTGGGCTTTATAAATAAGACTGATTGATTGATTGATTGATTGATTGACCTGTTGTTGGTCTGAATCAGCTCCGTCTGTCTCTGCAGCCACCTGTCTGTTTGTTCAACAGCTCGCTAGGCTAAACTAAGCTAAGCGAAGATAAAAATAAGATAAGTGAAGCGAAGGTAAGCTAAGCTAAGCGAAGCTAAGATAAGATAAGATAAGATAAGAGAAGAGAAAATAAGTGAATCTACATAAGATAAGAAAAAAATAAGCTAACATAAGCTAAGATAAGCGAAGCTAAGATAAGATAAGATAAAAATAAGCTAAGATCAGATAAAATAAGATAAGATAAAATAAGCTAAGCTAAGATAAGCAAAGCTAAGATAAGATAAAAATAAGCTAAGATAAGACAAGCTAAGATAAAATAAAATAAGTTAAGATAAGCAAAGCTAAGGTAAGCTAAGATAAGATAAAATAAGCAAAGATAAGCGAAACTGAGGTAAGCTAAGATAAGATAAAATAAGCTAAGATAAGCTAAGATAAGTTGAGCTAAGATAAGATAAGCTACGTTTAGCTATTAGCATGAACCTTTCTAAAGAATAATCCATGTGATAGAATAATAGGTAACTATCAGGTGATGTGACGCAACACTTCAGACTGTGTGTTCTTTAACTAGCTAACCATTTAACCAGCTGTCTGACTAACTAGCCCCCCCCCCACCGTCTCCCTCCAGGCGTGTGGTCATCGCTTCATTAAACTCTACGGAGCGTTCAAACTGAGACACATGATTGGCCGCTGTTATCTCCGTGGAAACGACCTGCAGTACAATGAGACAGACATGCACTGGCAGAACCCCGACCAGCCCTGCAGGTAGGTCACATGACACGTGCAGGTCACATGATGTTCAGGTCACATGACACGTGCAGGTCACATGATGTTCAGGTCACATGATGTTCAGGTCACATGACACGTGCTGGTCTCATGATGTTCAGGTCACATGACACGTGCAGGTCACATGATGTTCAGGTCACATGATGTTCAGGTCACATGACACGTGCAGGTCACATAATGTACAGGTCACATGATGTTCAGGTCACATGACACGTGCAGGTCACATGATGTTCAGGTCACATGATGTTCAGGTCTCATAATGTTCAGGTCACATGATGTTCAGGTCACATGATGTTCAGGTCTCATGATGTTCAGGTCTCATAATGTTCAGGTCTCATGATGTTCACGTCTCATGATGTTCACGTCACATGACACATGCAGGTCACATGATGTTCAGGTCTCATGATGTTCAGGTCTCATGATGTTCAGGTCTCATAATGTTCAGGTCACATGATGTTCAGGTCACATGACACATGCAGGTCACATGATGTTCAGGTCTCATGATGTTCAGGTCACATAATGTTCAGGTCTCATGATGTTCAGGTCTCATGATGTTCAGGTCACATGATGTTCAGGTCTCAAGATGTTCAGGTCTCATGATGTTCAGGTCTCATGACACGTGCAAATCACATGATGTTCAGGTCACATGATGTTCAGGTCACATGACACATGCAGGTCACATAATGTTCAGGTCTCATGATGTTCAGGTCACATGACACATACAGGTCACATGATGTTCAGGTCTCATGATGTTCAGGTCACATGATGGTCAGGTCTCATGACACGTGCAAATCACATGATGTTCAGGTCACATGATGTTCAGGTCACATGACATGCAGGTCACATAATGTTCAGGTCTCATGATGTTCAGGTCACATGATGTTCAGGTCACATGACACATGCAGGTCACATAATGTTCAGGTCTCATGATGTTCAGGTCACATGACACATGCAGGTCACATAATGTTCAGGTCTCATGATGTTCAGGTCACATGTAAAGGTGTGTCTGTGTGTTCAGTCACCTGGGTGATGTCAGCACAGAGGTCATGTGTAACATGGGGATTTCTGCCACCATCACTCAGACTGAGGTCATCGTCGGCTCACCTGGAAGCTTCGAATGGCAAGGTGAGTTTCTCTCCCTTCTGTCTGACGCCTGTCGGTCTGTCCAGGTAAACAGGTGTGTGTGTTTCCTGTGTGTGTGTTTTGTAGGAAACGTCCATGTCTCCTGGATGAATCCAGACGTTGTCTTTGACACTCAGAGGAGCTCCTTCCCCAACATGGAGCGCAGGAACATTTATATAGGTGAACTGTCCCTTTAACTCCTCCTCCTCCTCCTCCTCCTCCTCCTCTTCATCACTCAGTGACATGTTGATGTCGTTCAGTTCGGTGTTTCTGTGTCTCTGATAACAAACGTCTATTAATCAAACAAGACGAGGTTAAAACCCAGAACATGGGCAGAGCCAGTGTGAGGTGATACAGGGCATTTATTTTGAAAGAACAACTTTTAATTTGAAACAGGAAGTGGCCAGCATATACCCATGGACTCATGGACTTTTGTTCCCCATGGCTGATTCACTTACAGACATGGTCCCGTTGTTACAACAACACACCCCTCATCTTTGGCCCCGCCCACTGATCATCTGAGGATTTTAACTTTTCTTCAGTTGATCTGAACAGGAAGTGCTCATCAGTCAGATCACTGAGACACAGTGACATCACTTCCTGTGTCAATACACACTCATATTAACGTGAGATCTGTGTGTGTGTGTGTGTGCGTGTGGGTGTGTGTGTGCGTGCGTGTGTGTGTGTGTGTGTGTGTGTGTGTGTGTGCAGGATACTCAGTGACTCAGGCTCGTCGTCTTCTCTCTCAGGACGATGAAACCATAGTAACAGGTGACAACTCCTTTACCTTCATTCTCACTGAGCAGCTGGACTGATGTATTGATTGGTGCATTGATTATTCATGTATTGATTGGTATATTGATTATTGGTGTATTGATTGGTGTATTGATTATGGATGGATTGATTGGTGTATTGATTGGTGTATTGATTATTGATGTATTGATTGGTGCATTGATTCCAGGAGCTCCTAAGGACAGTAAAGAGGACGCTCGCGGCTCCGTGCTGCTCGCCGTCAAACGCTCAGACGGACTGCTGACTCAGCAGACTCTGCGCGGTGAACAGATGGGCTCGTACTTCGGTAACGTCGTGGCAACCGCTGACCTCAACAATGATGGGTAACGAAAGGTTGACAGGTCACATGATTCAAGCTGAGGTCACTTCCTGTTTGTCGTCTGCTCCGTCAGAAAACAAAATCAAACACAGAAAATCGATACTGCGACACATCGTAATATTTTTGTGTGGTGATAACGTCTCACAGCGCCAAGGATCACATTTTATCATATGACCTGATGAAAAGATAATCAGAGACATTCTGTCTGAACACGCTGACGACAAACTCTGAGGACCTTTGATTTGAAACTTAACGTGTGATGTCATATTTCCTGTCATGAATGCAACAGCGGATGATTTCAGATATGATTTATGAACTCATGGCGTTCTGATGACGACAGACCGTCCTTCTGTCCTACAGGTGGAATGACCTGCTGGTGGGTGCTCCTTTTTACTTCCACCGTCAGCAGGAGGCGGGTGGAGCCGTGTACGTCTACATGAACGCAGGAGGTCGCTTTGATCCTGAACCCAGCGTGGTGCTGAGAGGACCGGCTGGGTCGGCGTTCGGGATGGCTGTTACCGCCGCCGGAGACCTGAACCAAGATGGCTTCCAGGGTGAGACACTGAGAATAAATTGATATTACAGAACCACAGAAGAAGAGGCTGCTGACATGTGTGTGTGTGTGTGTGTGTGTGTGTGTGCGTGTGCGTTTCAGACTTCGCAGTCGGAGCTCCGTTCCATGAAAAAGGAAGTGTGATGATCTGGAGCGGGAGCAGCGAGGGGGTCACCACAGAGCCCAGTCAGGTGTGACAGTGAACGCAGTGTGTCTGTATGAGAGTATGTAGATCACACCTGTAACCCCGCCCCCTCTGTCTGCAGGTGATACAGGGCAGCAGAGTCTCTGCGGCGTTCAGTACCTTCGGATACTCTCTGTCTGCAGGACTCGATGTCGACGGCAACAAATATCCAGACCTGCTGATCGGCTCTCTGGACGACACCGTTGCTCTGCTCAGGTGCGATAAACATTTCTGGTCACATGACATAAACTAAAGGGTGGTGAAGCCCCTCTGTGTGGAGTTTGCATGTTCTCCCCGTGTCAGACTGAGTTTCCTCCAGGTGCTCTGACATGTTCTCCCCGTGTCAGCGTGGGTTTCCTTCAGGTGCTCTGACATGTTCTCCCTGTGTCAGCGTGGGTTTCCTCCAGGTGCTCTGACATGTTCTCCCTGTGTCAGCGTTGGTTTCCTCCAGGTGCTCTGACATGTTCTCCCCGTGTCAGACTGAGTTTCCTCCAGGTTCTCCCACATGTTCTCCCTGTGTCAGCGTGGGTTTCCTCCAGGTGCTCTGACATGTTCTCCCTGTGTCAGCGTTGGTTTCCTCCAGGTGCTCTGACATGTTCTCCCCGTGTCAGACTGAGTTTCCTCCAGGTTCTCCCACATGCTCTCCCTGTGTCAGCGTGGGTTTCCTCCAGGTGCTCTGACATGTTCTCCCTGTGTCAGCGTGGGTTTTCTCCAGGTGCTCTGACATGTTCTCCCTGTGTCAGCGTGGGTTTCCTCCAGGTGCTCTGACATGTTCTCCCTGTGTCAGCGTGGGTTTCCTCCAGGTGCTTCGATATGTTCTCTCTGTATCAGCGTGGGTTTTCTCCAGGTGCTCCCACATGTTCTCCCTGTGTCAGCGTGGGTTTCCTCCAGGTGCTTCGATATGTTCTCTCTGTGTCAGCGTGGGTTTTCTCCAGGTGCTCCCACATGTTCTCCCTGTGTCAGCATGTCCGCCTCTCACCCAGTGTCAGCTGGGATAGGCTCCACCCCCCACACAACCCCTAACAGGACAAGTGGTTACAGAAAATGAATGAATAAATGATCCTGATCTTTGAATTGCTGCCACGCTGTAATGATCAACAGCTGATTGATCGATTGATTTATTGATTGACTGTCTCCTCAGAACTCGCCCAGTTGTTCATCTCAATAAAACCATCAGAGTTTCTCCAGACGTCGTCGACCTGAACAGCTGTGACTTCTGGTGAGATTCAAACCTGCTAACATGCTAACAGCTAACATGCTAACAGCTAACATGCTGACTCACTCTGTGTGTGTGTGTGTGTGTGTGTGTGTGTGTCAGTGTTCAAGTGGAGGTGTGTTTCTCCTACATGTTCAGCACCGGAGAGAAGAGCGACAGAGACAACATCAGTGAGTCAAAAAATATTTATGATGCAAAATAACATGACCTCATGATGATGAACCGTTGATCTGTCACCATCATCAGGTCACATGACATTCAGCATCAGCTGTGTTCACTGAGAATCGGTTAATGTTAGCATGCTAACATGCTAAGCTAAGATCAGTGTTGGAGAATAACTAGTTACATGTAATTTACTGTAGGTCAGTTACAGTCACTGAGAGGAAAAAGTAATTAAATTACAGTTACTGCGTCTGAATTAATTCTCTGTATCTAAAAGTTTATGTGTCAGATCTGAGGCTTCACACTGAGCAATACAGCGACAACATACAGCTCATTTCAAAATGGAAGCCGGCGACATGTGACCGTGACAAACCAAAGAGAGCTGACCTCAATCTTTCAGGTTCTAGGTGAGCGATGTCTCCGCTGAAAAATTGCGCCACCTCCAAAGCGCTCTCTGACGCTCCCAACTAGGCGTTTCCTGAGGAGTGCCTGCCATTTTCAGCAATCAGAGTCATTTGATCTCCAGCAGAGACTCAGGACATGTGACTGAATTGATCTCCACAGAAACTGACCCCCAACACACTCCTGCTGATTAGCTCATGTGGCTAACGTGACAGATGGAGGGTTTATGAGGACACGATGCTAACGAGTCTGTTCAATCAGCGTTAACCAGCTTCCTGTGCGTGTGTGTGTGTGTGTGTGTGTGTGTGTGTGTGTGTGCTCTCAGCTAATGAAGCTGATTGATTGACAGAACGGAGCTGTCAATTAACATCTGCTGTTAATCAACACACACACACACACACACACACACAGACAGACACACACACACACACACACACGACAGATGACATCATGTTGTGTCCTTGTGTGTCCTCGTGTCCTTCTCCTGTGTGTGTTTCTGTGAATGATAAATCACATTACAGAAACTGATATTATTACATCTGAGACACACACATACACACGCACACACACACACACACTCAGTATTCCTCAGGGAGCTCTGTGTGTGTGTGTCCTGCTTCTGTCTCATTAATTGAACCAATGAGAGACGAGATCACACTGTTGCTATGACACCCAGCCCCCCCCCCCCCCCCCACCCCCCCCCCACCCACACACACACACACACACACAAACCCACATTGAGTTTGATATTGAGTTTGTATTTATTTTTCAGTCTGTAACAAAAACACAAAAATAAGAATATGACAGACAGAGCCACTCATCGCCGACACATCACCTACACATCACTGACACTTCACCGACACGTCACTGACATTTCACACACGTCGTCGACACGTCACTGACACTTCACCGACACGTCACTGACACTTCACCGACACGTCACTGACATTTCACACACTTCACCGACACATCACCGACACGTCACCGACACGTCACTGACATTTCACACACTTCACCGACACATCACTGACACGTCACCGACACGTCACTGACATTTCACACACGTCGCCGACACATCACCATGAATAATAAACTCAGAGTCAACTCACCGACATGAAACCAATATGGAGATGGTTACTGTGTATCTGACAGTGTCAATATGTATGAACTGAAACAAACTGACAGCTGTTAAAACATCATCATGTTAATCTGTGTCAGATTATAATGAGCACACTGAGATTAGTTAAACAGACCCTGAGTCTTATTATAGAACACTTCCTGCTGTTGGGTCTAAAATGTATTTTTATGTTTATCAGACAACATCGTGTTGGATCAGACTCTTTAAAACACAAACAACAGAACAGAGTATGTGAGGAGTTCCTCAGGGCTCGACTCTTGGTCCTCTCCTGGTTCATCTCCAGCTGCTCTTAAACAACAGCAGCTGATTTTTACCTTTGTTATTATTATTAATATCATTATGTGAATTTTACTATGTGCAGTACAGTTTTATCATCATGGGACCACTGAGTCAGTGAATAAATCAACAATTAACAACATGTCCCTTATTTGTTCCTTAATTTTGTTTCTGCTTTTTTCTTTGTACAAATGTTTCTAACTCTACTTTGAGTTTTGAAGTTTCTGCAGAAATAAACTTTTCTTTAACTTGTGTCCTTACATATGAAACATCGACACGTTTTTATTTCATACAGAGACAAATATAAAGTGTCTTGTGTCTAACAGCCAATCAGAGAGCTGTGTCCGTCTTTAACCATCTGTCCCTCTGTCTGTCTCACAGCCGTCGACTTTACTGTCACCGCTGACATCACCAGCCTCAAGCCCCGCCTCCGTTTCCTGGACAACGGGCAGAGCGTGTACTCTGGTTACCTGTCAATGCCAAAGAGACAGTGTGAAACCCTGGGAGTTGGACTGCAGGTGAGACGCACGAATATAACTGTTTGATGTACTGCCAGCGCCCCCTACAGGCCGAGGGTTGCGTTGCAGGAGTCTGTAACACGTGGAGGGACACTGAGGCCATCTCAGCTGTTTGAACCAGTGAAAAGGATAAAAACACTTGTTGGATTTTCCTGAAGGGAAAAAACATTGTTTTGAGTTTCAGATGTTTAGCTGTTTAACGAACAGGAAGTTGAGCAGTTAGATAAGAGCGTCGGATTGTTCTGAGCTTTAATCAGTCCACCGCTGACAGACGTCACATCCTGCCAATCGTCCGAGAACAGACCCAGAACATTTTGTTCAACATGAAGCAACCTGTTAACAACATGCGAGAGGAGCCTAAAGTTCAGTGTTCAGGACTCGTCCTGTCATGTTCTCTCGCCTGTTCTTATCAACATGTTTTTGTTTCTGTCCACATATCTATTCTGATGTGTCACGATTCAACCCGTCACATCAAGCCCAACATCCGTCAGCTGGAGATCCTGTTTACTTCATATACCTGCTACGCATTCTCCAAAACACATTTCTGCTTCCATGCTGAGTTCTGTTCATTCTGAGGTTTCACCTTATTTAAATCAACACTCTCAGAGAGAACCCGTCACTCTTAATTCACCTTTATCTTCTGGTAAAGTGACGTCATCGTCCATCACTGTCGGTGTGTTCAAGGACACTCTGGAGTTCTCTGTTGCACTGATGAGCTGTCATCAGAGGATTATAGTTAGAACAGTTCCTTGTGTGAAAAGTGTTTCTGAGGTTCTGTTCTGCGTTTGTGTTCTGCAGGGTCCGATCAGAGACAAAGTGGAACCTCTGGTGTTCTCCCTGAACGTCTCTCTCTACGAAAAGCTTCCCAAGAAAAGACACGCAGTGCAAGATCTGAAACGCCTCCCAGTCCTGAGCCAGACACCCCGACCCATCAGAACCCAGGTCAGAACACATCAGTCCCGAAGTCAGAACCCAGATCAGAACCCAGGTCAGAACCCATCACAACCAGAGTCAGAGCCCAGGTCAGAACCCATCAGAAACCATCAGTCCCAAAGTCAGAACCCAGGTCAGAACCCATCAGAAACCATCAGTCCCAAAGTCAGAACCCAGGTCAGAACACATCAGTCCCGAAGTCAGAACCCAGATCAGAACCCAGGTCAGAACCCATCAGAAACCATCAGTCCCAAAGTCAGAACCCAGGTCAGAACACATCAGTCCCGAAGTCAGAACCCAGGTCAGAACCCATCACAACCAAAGTCAGAACCCAGGTCAGAACCCATCAGAACCCAGGTCCACTGTCTCTCAGATTAACTCATATCACAGCGGTGCCCGGACAGCGTGACGTGTGTGGTTGTGCTGCTGCCGTGGTCCTGCCAGATGCCTCCTGCTGCTGCTGCCATCATTAGTCATACTTCTACTGTTATTATACACATATGACTATTGTCACACATGTATACTGTCAGATATTAATACATACTTTCAACATATTGTACCACAGTAGCCAGAACTATAACTATAATATTATTACTTTCATTAATGTTGTTGTAAGCTACTGTCATTACCTGCATCTCTCTCTCTCTCTCTCTCTCTCTCTCTCTCTCTCTGTCTCATTGTGTCATATGGATTACTGTTAATTTATTATGCTGATCTGTTCTGTACGACATCTATTGCACGTCTGTCCGTCCTGGAAGAGGGATCCCTCCTCAGTTGCTCTTCCTGAGGTTTCTACCGGTTTTTTCCCCGTTAAAGGGTTTTTTTGGGGAGTTTTTCCTGATCAGCTGTGAGGGTCTTAAGGACAGAGGGATGTCGTATGCTGTAAAGCCCTGTGAGGCAAATTGTGATTTGTGATATTGGGCTTTATAAATAAAATTGATTGAATTGATTGAACCTAGGTCAGAACCCATCACAACCAAAGTCAGAACCCAGGTCAGAACCCAACAGAACCCAGGTCAGAACTCATTACAACCCAGGTCTGAACCCAACAGAACCCAGGTCACAACCCATTACAACCCAGGTCAGAACCCAACAGAACCCAGGTCAGAACCCATCAGTCCCATAGTCAGAACCCAGGTCAGAACCCATCAGAACCCAGGTCATAACCTATGTCAGAACCCATCACAACCAAAGTCAGAGCCCAGGTCAGAACCCAACAGAACCCAGGTCAGAACCCATCAGTCCCAAAGTCAGAACCCAGGTCAGAACCCATCAGAACCCAGGTCATAACCCATTACAACCCAGGTCAGAACCCATTACAACCTAGGTCAGAACCCATCAGAACCAAAGTCAGAACCCAGGTCAAAATAAGATCCAAGCTCACAACTTCATAGATCCCATTTGAACTCCCGTCTGATCCCAACACAGAACCGATCACGACCTGGGTCAGAACCCAAGTCACAAATGATCCAAACCAAAGTCAGAAACAAACAGAAACCACAGATGTTCTTTGTCCATCAGATCCATATCCAGAAGGCCTGTGGTTCTGATAACCGTTGCCATAGTAACCTGCAGATGACAGCTCAGTTCACAGATGAGAACCAGAAACCCTTCATCAGGTGAGTGAACTCGTCTTCATCAGACTCCTCAAGTTTTAACTTTAATTTGAAACAAGGACTTGACTTTGGATTTGACTCGGGCTGACCCTGCGGGCCTGACTCAGGACTCTAGACTTGATTTTGACTCCTCCTAACGTACATGTTTCTGTGTCTCCAGGCAGAAGGACAGTCAGGTGTTGCACTACGACAGCAGCATCAACCGCCTATTTCTGGAGGTTAATGTCAGCAACACACTGTCACCGGGCCGACCAGCGGAGGATGCTCACAACACCGTTTTGAACATTAGCATCCCGGCATCACTCATTTACTCTGGAGTCCGAACCAAGGTAGTGAAGCTGAAGGTCTTTGTCATCCAGCTTTCAGCAGCCAGGAAACAAAACAGACTCGAGACCTGACAAAGACTCGCTCTGACATACGTGGAACTGGACTCAAGACTTGATTTTGCCTCTCTCTAAACAACCTGGGGCTTGACTCTGTACTTTACAAGAGCCTTGACTTGGACTCACCCTGAAGGACTTCACTGATTAAGTGTTTGTGAAGCAGGAGGTAAAGCGGGTCGTCCACTAGTCAGAAAATCAGAGGTTTGATCCTCAACCCCAGACTGATCCTGGTGGCTGCTCCATCAGTGTGTGACTCAGTGTGAATGTTTTAATGAGAAGTTATTATTTACATTTCAGTGATTGACTTGAGACTTAAAGACCTGGGACTTGAATTAGTACTTAAGGCAAGACTTGACCTGGACATACCCTCAACGACATCACTGATTTAGTGTATGTGGCCTGGTAGAGCGGCTTGACCACTAATAATATGTTCAGTGGTTCGATCCCTGATCTTGTGATGCCAGTCTCGAACACCAGTGTATGAAAGAGTGAACGAGTGGTCAGAAGACTAGAAAGGTGCTATATGAGTTCAGTTAACCTCAACTGACTGACCTGAGAGTTACACTGAAAGACCTGAGACCTGACTTGGACTGGTTCCTCTACAGCTGTTCCTGTGTTTGTTTGTGTTTCAGGGTGACATCCAGACGGTGGTGAAATGTTCTGTTGAGGACGTCGTTCTTCTCTGTGAGCTGGGGAACCCGTTCAAAAGTAACCAGAAGGTACAGAAGGTTCTGGACAGAGTACTGCTGCTGTTGTAGTACTGCTAGTACTCTGTAGGCTGTTTCCTGCACCGTCTGTATGTTTTCCAATGAAAGGTAATGCACCCAGATTCATACAAATCCCACGTAATCACGTGCCAGTAATTCATGGTTTACCCACTGAATGGAAAGGCTGGGATCATGTGACCAATATGCTGACAGGAGTAAACAATGAAGCAGTCCCATGGTGTTTCTCAAAGTCAAGGATGCTTCCTTGGTAGGACAGGTCCTCACATGCCGGGTCTTACAGAGGCAAGGTCAGACTCCTTCTTAATATTTAGTGAACACACATTGGAACAGGATAGTGAGTGTTCGGGTGTGCTTCACTGAAGAGGCCCCAACTTCAATTTAGGCAAATCATGGGTTCTTCATGCCCGCTGAAGGTACACACATGCATCCTTGAAAATTCTCTGAAGGAAGGACTGTGTTCTTGGTAGAATTCAAAGGATCTTTGACATTGGAACAGTCCTTCGGTGGGATTCGATGACGTAGCCTTCTTGAAATTCAGCTGATTAAGGGTCCTTCCTCGACTTTGAATAGCACCACCTGACGCAGGTCGGAGCGGTGGATGGGACTTTACTCTGGGACTTTGCCCAGGAGACTGGCGTTCAGAATCATGTGACCTTTGAGTCAGTTTAAGGTTCGTCCTCACAGTGTTTCTTTTCCTAAACCTAACCTCAGTAAGCTTTATGTGAAGGAGATAACAACAACTCCTCTGGCGCTTATTCGTTGGATATCATACGAACCGTATGAGGACATGTGGACTCTTGTCTGTACTGCTGCCGATCCTCCGTCTGTCTCTGTGTTTCAGGTTCAGGTGTTGATTATCTTCCAGCCATCTGAGATCAGTTTAGACACCAGAGAGATTCAGTCTCTGCTGCAGCTGTCCACGTAGGACACACACATACACACACACACAGACTCAGGTGTTGTGTTGGACAGGTACTGAGTTGTGTCTCCGTGTCTTCAGGCTCAGTGACCAGTCCGATCTGTCTCCTGTCTCCGTCTCCATGTTGGTGGAGTATTCTCTGCAGACGTCTCTCACTCTGTACGTATCATACAGTGTCAGAGGTTTAAAGTTGACCCCTGACCTCTAAGCTGATGACCTCACCTGTGTCCTGACAGAATCAACCTGCCAGGCCCCGCCTCCTTCAGCGGTCATGTGATGGGTGAGTCGGCCATGAAGAAGACGGAAGACATCGGCAGTCTGCTGCTCTTCACCTTCCAGGTTTGTCTCAATCAGTCTGACTGACAGCGTGTCAACTGTCCAGGTGTTGACACACGTCCTGCTCTGACAGGTGCACGTCAGCGGGAAGCCCCTGGGTCACCTAGGCAACCTGCAGGTGGAGATTGATTGGCCGAGGGAGACGTCCAATGGGAAGTGGCTGCTGTACCTCGCAGAGATCCAAGTGAGCGGAACGTCAGAGGCTCGCTGCGACCCGCCCGGCAAAATCGTCAACCCCCTCAACCTCGTGGTAACCATAGCAACATCAGCCTCACACTAATTCCTTTCAAAATAAAAGCAGCTCGAGCAACACATTTCAGAATAAAAGCCCATCAAATCTGCATCTTTAACCACAGCTTCATCAAACTAAATCTGAATCGCTCATCTTCACGTTCAGAGACTTTAAAGCTTCAGAGTGTCGGACTGAACTCTGATCAGTGTGTTTCCTTCAGTTTATAATCAGCTGACCATCAGGACGGTCGTGTTCATATTTTATATCAGCAACAAATCCAACATCATACATCCATGAATAAAACTCCAACATTAAATGAATCCAAAGTGACTTGTGTGTTCAGATGATGCAGCATCAACAGAAACACTTCCCCATCATACGTCTGATCCCAACCATCTGTTCTGTTCATGAGTTTCTACTTCCTGTTTGTTCAGCTGTCAGAGGAGAAGAAGAGGAGGAGGAGGAGTCTGAAGGAGGAGGTGCAGGTGAAGGAGGAGGAGCAGAGGGAAAAGACTCTACCTGTCCTCCACCTGCAGGGACAGAAGAAGAAGTCCTACACTCTGGTACAAACACACTCATTTCTGTCAGTGCAGTACTGCAGCCACCCACAGGGGGCGCTCTGACGTGTAAAATAAACTCACCTCAGTAGGTCTGTGTCTCCCAGTAAAAATCTGTGACTGCTGGTGTCCCCGTTGGACGAGACGACCTCCCAAACATCTGACTACTTTAACCGCTGTGTTGTCTCCTTTGTGTCTGTCTCTGTGAGGACGTGAGACAAAGGACCTTGTTGTAAAGTCAGGACACTTTTTTAGAGAAAGTGGGGACAGTTTTGAAGTAGGAGGACATTTTTAGAGGACATGTTGTTCTTTAAAAGCCTGAGGTTCAGATTTGGAGAACACGTTAACTGACTGATGGTCCTGTAATGTGTGTGTGTGTGTGTGTGTGTGTGCAGAACTGTGTGCACGGGGCCAAGTGTGTGACGTTTGTCTGTCCACTGGTCAACATGAACAACTCAGCGACTCTTACTGTCAGAGCCAGACTGTGGAACTCCACCATGATCGAGGTAAAAAACACATTTTATTCAACTTTAACCAGACGTCTCCGTCTTTTTTTTTTTTTTTTCACCTCGTGGAGCTGCTCCTCCACCGTCCTCCACCACCTCAGCAGCAAACAGCAGACAGACAGAGACCAGCTGGTTCACACCACAGTGTTCATTTTACCGATGAAAACAACTAAAAAATTTTTATTAACAACCTTTATTCCGTGATGAAAACGAGACGATGACGAGCTAAAAATAGATCTTGATAATAAAAACTAAGATGATATCTATGTTTGATTTTTGTTAATGAAACGTGATGTAAATGTTGGTGGTGGACTGTCGGACACTGACAGTTTGTAATGATCTTGTGTGTGTGTGTCTGATTGTGGACGGTGGAGCTGCTGAATGGATTTGTGGTGTTTGTTAGTTGCAGCGGTGGCTGTTAGCAGCTAGCTCTGCTCGCAGCTGTCAGAATGAACACTGGGACACAGCGGAGCACTCAGCAGCTAGACAGATTTTTCCCTCAAGAGTCGGTGGAGGCTAAGAACAGAGCTGACAGAGAAAATATCTGAATGACATTCAAACACAAAGACTCTTAATGAATCATCATGTTGTTCTGTACCTGCACTGCATGTGGAAGTAGTAAGCTGTGTGCTAACTCTGTTAGCCGCTCATGTAACTTTGTTAGTGTTTCTGCCTTTCTGCCCTCTAGTGGTCAGAATTAAAAGACTATATCTGATCTGGTGTTTCAGGACTACAGCGATGCGAGGAACGTGTTGGTTCAAGGCCGGGCGACACTGAAGCTGCAGACTAACAAACCAACCATCAACATGGAGCCTCACAGTGCAGAGGTACTGAACTGCTAAATGCTGCTAGCGCCCCCCTGAGGCAGCAGTGTTCATTACAGCCACAGTCTGAACCAACAACATGATGAAGGATCGCCTCCTACATCCTCACCAGGGGCCTGTATCAGGAAGCAGGATTAATGTCTCAGCGAGGTAACTTCAGGGTTAACCCTGGGTTTTCGGTCTCACGAAGCCGGTTCAGTTCTTATCGGGGTAGATCACCATGGTAACTTACTGTGAACGGCTATCCTGCTCCGGAGCAGGGTAAGTTCAGGGTTGAATCTGATCCTATAAAAAGCACCACCCACTGGCCAATCAGCTGTTGATGGCTGACAGAAATGCAGCCCAGTCATGACGGGAAGTTTAATTCATTTGATTGATTTTGATTTGAAAGTTTATTTTGAACATTAAAAAAGAAAAGAAAGCAACAACAACAGACAATGAAAAGATTGTTCAAAAAGGAGTGGAAAGAAGTGGAACTTTCATCCCACCCCTTCATAAGAAAGAAACTGATCATTTGCAGACACTTAATAGCACCATTAATTAGTGCCAACATTTTGTTTTGTTGGAGGAAATGATCCCTGTTAAAGATAATGGGCCTAACTGACAGCTTTGCTGCTGGAAATGTGGAAAGTAGCCTATCATGTCTACACTTCATGGTGTTTGAGGGATTTTCCTTTTTGTTTTTTAAAGAGGGACACTAGGTTTATTTTTGTGCAGCTGTTAATTTCTAACACAGCTCAATATCAGAATGATTTTATTCAGACTATCAATTTGGTGTTGATATGATTTAATTGTGGCGTCAGCTTTAAGCTTTATTGTAGCATATATAACGTTATGACAAAGAAGACCAATTTATCAGACGCAATGATGAATTTCTTTGATAAGCTTTTAGTGGCTTCTAACCTCTCCGGCACTTTTCTTTTTTTAATCTTGTAAATGTTATACTGTCTGTTTTTAACATTATGTGCAAATAAACTAATCTAAACTAAAACTAAACATTATTCATCCCGTTATGAGTTGCCACGCATGTTTCCTCCTCCTGCAGCTGCCACAGTGTTGGCCTTTTCTCTAATGTTGCTTTTCTCCTCCTCATATTTTAGTAGAATTAATCTCTGATCCTCACAAGAAACAGCTACTTTTTTTTCCCCTCACATACGGCGCTCTGTGAGGACGCTCTGTGAGGACGCTCTGTGAGGACGCTCAGTGACGCTGCGCTTCTCTCATGATTGTGATTGGTCCGCTGCGTGCGCGTTCACGGCTCTTGATAAAGCAACCCTGGGTTGAGTTACCGAGTTGATATCCAGCGTCGTGATACCGATTATCCTGATTGCCATTGTTAGGGTTAGTCAACCCAGGATAGGTCTGGGTAACCCAGGAAAGGGTGACCTCGCTTCGTGATACAGGCCCCAGGTGTTTGGAGTTTCCTGTGTTACCTCCTCAATCACAGTGTTCTTCCTCTGCAGATCGAAGTCCACATTTATCCAGACCCAGGGCAGCAGGTGGACTCTAGCGCCCCCCTGTGGATTATCGTGGTGTCTGTCCTGGCTGGGGTCGTACTGCTGGCTGTGATTTGCCTTCTGCTGTGGAAGGTAAACTGAGGCCGTCCATCAGAAAACAACAGGAAACTGTACATACAAAGTTTCTGTCTGATCACTGCTCATCGTTTCAGGACCTACTTCATCAAAGATGTGGGATTATTTTTGTTTTGCTGTCTCGTCACAATAAAAGCATTAATTTTCAATGTCATCACCTCTTGGTTGGTAAAGTGCCATTGTGTTGCTCCGTGCTGTTCAGTGTGGTTTCTTCAGGAGAGCCAGCACCAGAGAGATGTACCAGGCAAAGACCCAGAAAGCCCACATGAAGAGCCAGCCATCTGAGAACCAGAGGCTGCACGAGGAGCACTGAGGCTGGGCAGACTACTGCCAGAGAGCCCTGCTGTAAGGACCAGCTGCTGACTGACTGTTTCTGACTGTAGCTGACTGGCTTCTGACAGTTTCTGGCAGGTTTCTGACTTTGTCTGTTTGATTTCGACTGTTTCTGACTTGTTTCTGACAGTTTGTGGCTGGTTTCTGACTGTTACTGAGTGTTCATGACTGTTGATGTCTGGTTTCTGTTACTGACTTGTTACTCACTGTTTTTGACTGTTGCTTACATATTCTCACTGTTTCTGACTAGTTTTCACTGTTTCAGAGTCATTTATAACAGTATCTGACTGCTTCATGACTGTTACCGCCTACTGTATTACTGTTTCTGACTAGTTAATAGCTGTATCTTCCTGGTTCATGAATGTTTCTGACTGATAACTTACTGTTTCTGACTTGTTGATGACCTTTACTGACTGGTTGCTGACTGTTTCTGACAGGTTTCTGACTTTCTGACTGGTTTATTGCTGGTTTGTTACTGTTTCTCACAGGTTTATGACATTCTCTGACTGATTTCTGAATGTTCTGACTGTTGCTGACTGGTTTCTGACTATATTCTTCCCAGCTCTCAGTCAGAGGGGGAGGGGCCTCACTTTCTTCCTTCCTTCCAGCTGTGACTCTTCTGCATCTTATCCATCAGCTGATCAATAACTCTTTTGATCTTTACTGATCTGAGTTTCTGTCGGCCTCTTTTACCATGTCTTTTGTGATGTATTTTTATCTGTGTGAGACACTTTCTGTTGGACGTTCAGGGTTTCTGTGTTTTGTCTGCAGTGTGGTTTCTTCGTGCGTCGGAGGGCGTGGCGGACCACAGCGCTCCACCAGGGGAGGATTATGGGTAAAGACGAGCAGCAGCAGCGCACAGATGCTGACGGTTTCCTGATCCAAGTTAACGCCACCTCGTCCAAAAACAGGAAATCGCCCAAACACTGGGTCACCTCCTGGACTGAGACACTCTGAGAACTGAAGGTATCCATAGAAACCAACCTGGACCGGACCAAACTGGACCATCATACCCTGAACCAGATCCAAACTGGACCATCACACCCTGAACCGGATCAAACCGGACCAAACTGGACCATCATACCCTGAACCGGATCAAAGCGGACCAAACCGGACCAAACTGGACCATCATACCCTGAACCAGATCAAAGCGGACCAAACTGGACCATCACACCCTGAACCGGATCAAACCGGACCAAACTGGACCATCACACCCTGAACCGGATCAAACCGGACCAAACTGGACCAAACTGGACCATCACACCCTGAACCGGATCAAACCGGACCAAACTGGACCATCACATCCGGAACCGGATCAAAGCAGACCAAACTGGACCGTCACACCCTGAACCGGCTCAAACGGGACCAACAGCTGCTGGACTGCCTGTGTGCTGTCATGTGAAAACCTCTTAACATTCCGTCCAGTCTGTATTAAAATTTCCAGCTCAGAGTTTGTGTAATTAAAATATTTTTTGTAAACAACAGGAGGTGATTTTCTGTGAATTATTTATCTGTCTTTTGAATTTTTCCTTGTTAATATGTTGTTTTTTTTATATATCTGTGTGAGTTGTGTGTGAACTGCATTTCCCAGCATCCTTCTGGCCTCTAAGTCGGATCCTGTCGCAGATCAACAGAACAACAGTTACCAGGAGTCAGTCAAGTGTTTTAAAGTTATAAACATGTTTCGTCAGTATCGTCTCTGCTGGAAAGCGACAGATTTGATGTCGACTGGAAACAACAGTAAATCTAAATCATAAAAAGACGTAAATACATTGATTTATTAATTATTGGGAAACTGATCAGCAGGAAGTGATCAGGATTTATAGGTAAAGGGCTCAATAATAAAAAGTGGAATGCTCCTTTAACAACCAAACATGGCAGCAGAGGTCGGTGTCGAAAGGTTTAATGTGTCAGTGTGTCGTGATGATGTGTTAAACTGCTGCCTGTCACGGCTCCTTGTAAACTAAGGAAAATTACTTGTGTTGCTTTTAGCTGCTGAAGGTTCCTGTAAGAAAAAAAAAATGTTTTTGTTGTGGATTTAATTTCAAAAATCCAAGATAATCAGCCAGCTGTTGAAGTTTGAAGTCATCTCTTCTACAGAGCTGTTTCTGTGGCCTCTCACTGCCTTTTTATATGATTGTCAAATATGTGACAGCACATGAAAGCAGCATGTGTTTGTGTGTAAAGTCGTCAGTCGTGTTCAGATTGGCTGTGGTTTGTCAACACTGTGGTGAACTGTGTGTGTGTGTGTGTGTGTGTGTGTGTCAGTGTGTTTCCTGTATGTTGATGATATTAAAGTATTTTTTCATAATTGACTGGTCTGTGATACTTTCACTCAGGGCTGTAGCCAAGGTTTAGAAATGAGTGATGCTGCAGAAAATGTTCACATTATTTGACTAAAAAAAATTTTGCATTTTAACATCAGTTTGGACCACTCCAGCTAGCAGCTACTTTATAGTAGGCTGTACTTAATCCTGTACAGTGAGGTGATAGTTTATCTATGGCAGGCTACTTTGTACTAGTAGCTTTAGTACAACAATAATGGTCTTTTGAGAGAGAGAGAGAGGAGGGAGAGGAGGGAGAGAGATTTTCTATTGTAAGACTCTAGAAACCACAATGAATAATAGGATATGACACAAACCTGAGGTCATGAACTCTTCAATTAAGTAAATAAAGCGCTGCATAACATAACATTATTTGATGTGGTTTAAGGCTTCAAGCCACTAAATAGCGTTCAGATAGATAGAAGGATGCTCTTATTGCCCAGTGTGTTATATATCAAATACCCACCTCAATCAAATCTAGTGTACAACATATAGGTGCATCACCATGTATATATCTATGGGTTCTACACCACCTAAGCGCTTCTAACTTCATTGGATCATGAAACATCCACCTGCATAAAGTTCATAATAATCATAAAGAACTCATAGTAGAGCATGTCGTCCAAAATTGTGAAGTCAAAAATCGTGAAAAAATGTAAAAGTATAGCATGTCGTTCAAAATCACGAAAAAAAGGTCATAGTATAGCATGTCGTCTAAAATCATCAAAAGGACGTCATAGTATAGGATGTAGCAAAAAGACATGACAGTATATGTTGTCCAAAACTGTGAAAAAACGTCATATTATAGCATGTCCAAAATCATGTAAAAAAGTCATAGTATAGCATGTCGTCCAAAATCATGTTAAAAAGTCATAGTATTGCATGTTGTCCACAATCAGGTAAAAAGTCATAGTATAGCATGTTGTCCAAAATCAGGAAAAAAGTCATAATATAGCATGTCGTCCAAAATCATGTAAAAAAGTCATAGTATAGCATGTCGTCCAAAATCATGTTAAAAAGTCATAGTATTGCATGTTGTCCACAATCAGGTAAAAAGTCATAGTATAGCATGTCGTCCAAAATCAGGAAAAAAGTCATAGTATAGCATGTTGTCCAAAATCATGTTAAAAAGTCATAGTATTGCATGTTGTCCACAATCAGGTAAAAAGTCATCGTATAGCATGTCGTCCAAAATCAGGAAAAAAGTCATAATATAGCATGTCGTCCAAAATCATGTAAAAAAGTCATAGTATAGCATGTCTTCCAAAATCATGTAAGAAGTCATAGTATAGCATGTTGTCCAAAATCAGGAAAAAACTCATAGTATAGCATGTGGTCCAAAATCATGTAAAAAGTCATAGTATAGCATGTCGTCCAAAATCATGTAAAAAAGTCATAGTATAGCATGTTGTCCAAAATCATGTAAAAAAGTCACAGTATAGCATGCCGTCCAAAATCATGTAAAAAAGTCATAGTATAGCATGTTGTCCAAAATCATGTAAAAAAGTCATAGTATAGCATGTCGTCCAAAATCAGGAAAAAAGTCATAATATAGCATGTCGTCCAAAATCATGTAAAAAAGTCATAGTATAGCATGTCTTCCAAAATCATGTAAGAAGTCATAGTATAGCATGTTGTCCAAAATCAGGAAAAAACTCATAGTATAGCATGTGGTCCAAAATCATGTAAAAAGTCATAGTATAGCATGTCGTCCAAAATCATGTAAAAAAGTCATAGTATAGCATGTTGTCCAAAATCATGTAAAAAAGTCACAGTATAGCATGCCGTCCAAAATCATGTAAAAAAGTCATAGTATAGCATGTTGTCCAAAATCATGTAAAAAAGTCATAGTATAGCATGTCGTCCAAAATCAGGGAAAAAAGTCATAGTATACCATGTCGTCCAAAATCATGTAAAAAAGTCATAGTATAGCATGTCTTCCAAAATCATGTAAAAAGTCATAGTATAGCATGTTGTCCAAAATCATGTAAAAAAAGTCATAGTATAGCATGTTGTCCAGATCATGTAAAAAGTCATAGTATAGCATGTCATCCAACATCATGTAAAAAAGGTCATATTATAACATGTCGTCCAAAATCATGCAAAAAACGTCATAGTATAGCATGTCTTCCAAAATCATGTACAAAAGTCATAGTATAGCATGTCGTCAAAAATCAGGGACAAAAACGTCATAGTATAGCATGCTGTCCAAAATCAGGGACAAAAACGTCATAGCATATCATGTCTTCCAAAATCAGGGACAAAAACGTCATAGTATAACATGTCGTGCAAAATCAGGGAAAAAACTTCATAGTATAGCATGTCGTCCAAAATCAGGGCAAAAAGTCATAGTATAGCATGTCGTCCAAAATCATGTAAAAAGTCATAATATAGCATGTCGTCCAAAATCATGTTAAAAAGTCATAGTATTGCATGTTGTCCACAATCAGGTAAAAAGTCATAGTATAGCATGTCGTCCAAAATCAGGAAAAAACTCATAGTATAGCATGTGGTCCAAAATCATGTAAAAAGTCATAATATAGCATGTCGTCCAAAATCATGTAAAAAAGTCATAGTATAGCATGTCTTCCAAAATCATGTAAGAAGTCATAGTATAGCATGTTGTCCAAAATCAGGAAAAAACTCATAGTATAGCATGTCGTCCAAAATCATGTAAAAAGTCATAATATAGCATGTTGTCCAAAATCATGTAAAAAAGTCATAGTATAGCATGTTGTCCACAATCAGGTAAAAAGTCATCGTATAGCATGTCGTCCAAAATCAGGAAAAAAGTCATAATATAGCATGTCGTCCAAAATCATGTAAAAAAGTCATAGTATAGCATGTCTTCCAAAATCATGTAAGAAGTCATAGTATAGCATGTTGTCCAAAATCAGGAAAAAACTCATAGTATAGCATGTGGTCCAAAATCATGTAAAAAGTCATAGTATAGCATGTCGTCCAAAATCATGTAAAAAAGTCATAGTATAGCATGTTGTCCAAAATCATGTAAAAAAGTCACAGTATAGCATGCCGTCCAAAATCATGTAAAAAAGTCATAGTATAGCATGTTGTCCAAAATCATGTAAAAAACTCATAGTATAGCATGTCGTCCACAATCAGGGAAAAAAGTCATAGTATACCATGTCGTCAAAAATCATGTAAAAAAGTCATAGTATAGCATGTCTTCCAAAATCATGTAAAAAGTCATAGTATAGCATGTTGTCCAAAATCATGTAAAAAAAGTCATAGTATAGCATGTTGTCCAGATCATGTAAAAAGTCATAGTATAGCATGTCATCCAACATCATGTAAAAAAGGTCATATTATAACATGTCGTCCAAAATCATGCAAAAAACGTCATAGTATAGCATGTCTTCCAAAATCATGTACAAAAGTCATAGTATAGCATGTCGTCAAAAATCAGGGACAAAAACGTCATAGTATAGCATGCTGTCCAAAATCAGGGACAAAAACGTCATAGCATATCATGTCTTCCAAAATCAGGGACAAAAACGTCATAGTATAACATGTCGTGCAAAATCAGGGAAAAAACTTCATAGTATAGCATGTCGTCCAAAATCAGGGCAAAAAGTCATAGTATAGCATGTCGTCCAAAATCATGTAAAAAGTCATAATATAGCATGTCGTCCAAAATCATGTTAAAAAGTCATAGTATTGCATGTTGTCCACAATCAGGTAAAAAGTCATAGTATAGCATGTCGTCCAAAATCAGGAAAAAACTCATAGTATAGCATGTGGTCCAAAATCATGTAAAAAGTCATAATATAGCATGTCGTCCAAAATCATGTAAGAAGTCATAGTATAGCATGTTGTCCAAAATCAGGAAAAAACTCATAGTATAGCATGTCGTCCAAAATCATGTAAAAAGTCATAATATAGCATGTTGTCCAAAATCATGTAAAAAAGTCATAGTATAGCATGTTGTCCACAATCAGGTAAAAAGTCATAGTATAGCATGTCGTCCAAAATCATGTAAAAAGTCATAGTATAGCATGTTGTCCAAAATCATGTAAAAAAAGTCATAGTATTGCATGTTGTCCACAATCAGGTAAAAAGTCATAGTATAGCATGTCGTCCAAAATCATGTAAAAAGTCATAGTATTGCATGTTGTCCACAATCAGGTAAAAAGTCATAGTATAGCATGTGGTCCAAAATCAGGGAAAAAAGTCATAGTATAGCATGTGGTCCAAAATCATGTAAAAAGTCATAATATAGCATGTCGTCCAAAATCATGTAAAAAAGTCATAGTATAGCATGTTGTCCAAAATCATGTAAAAAATGTCATTGTATAGCATGTTGTCCAAAATCATGTAAAAAGTCATAATATAGCATGTCGTCCAAAATCATGTAAAAAAGTCATAGTATAGCATGTTGTCCAAAATCATGTACAAAAGTCATAGTATAGCATGTCTTCCAAAATCGTGAAAAAATGTCATAGTATAGCATGTCGTCAAAAATCAGGGACAAAAACGTCATAGTATAGCATGGTGTCCAAAATCAGGGACAAAAACGTCATAGTATATCATGTCTTCCAAAATCAGGGACAAAAACGTCATAGTATAGCATGGTGTCCAAAATCAGGGACAAAAACGTCATAGTATAACATGTTGTCCAAAATCAGGGAAAAAACTTCATAGTATAGCATGTCGTCCAAAATCAGGGCAAAAAGTCATAGTATAGCATGTGGTCCAAAATCATGTAAAAAGTCATAATATAGCATGTCGTCCAAAATCAGGAAAAAACTCATAGTATAGCATGTGGTCCAAAATCATGTAAAAAGTCATAATATAGCATGTCGTCCAAAATCATGTAAAAAAGTCATAGTATAGCATGTCTTCCAAAATCATGTAAGAAGTCATAGTATAGCATGTTGTCCAAAATCATCTAAAAAACGTCATACTATAGCATGTTGTCCAAAATCATGTAAAAAAGTCATAGTATAGCATGTCGTCCAAAATCAGGAAAAAAGTCATAATATAGCATGTCGTCCAAAATCATGTAAAAAAGTCATAGTATAGCATGTCTTCCAAAATCATGTAAGAAGTCATAGTATAGCATGTTGTCCAAAATCAGGAAAAAACTCATAGTATAGCATGTGGTCCAAAATCATGTAAAAAGTCATAGTATAGCATGTCGTCCAAAATCATGTAAAAAAGTCATAGTATAGCATGTTGTCCAAAATCATGTAAAAAACTCACAGTATAGCATGCCGTCCAAAATCATGTAAAAAAGTCATAGTATAGCATGTTGTCCAAAATCATGTAAAAAACTCATAGTATAGCATGTCGTCCACAATCAGGGAAAAAAGTCATAGTATACCATGTCGTCAAAAATCATGTAAAAAAGTCATAGTATAGCATGTCTTCCAAAATCATGTAAAAAGTCATAGTATAGCATGTTGTCCAAAATCATGTAAAAAAAGTCATAGTATAGCATGTTGTCCAGATCATGTAAAAAGTCATAGTATAGCATGTCATCCAACATCATGTAAAAAAGGTCATATTATAACATGTCGTCCAAAATCATGCAAAAAACGTCATAGTATAGCATGTCTTCCAAAATCATGTACAAAAGTCATAGTATAGCATGTCGTCAAAAATCAGGGACAAAAACGTCATAGTATAGCATGCTGTCCAAAATCAGGGACAAAAACGTCATAGCATATCATGTCTTCCAAAATCAGGGACAAAAACGTCATAGTATAACATGTCGTGCAAAATCAGGGAAAAAACTTCATAGTATAGCATGTCGTCCAAAATCAGGGCAAAAAGTCATAGTATAGCATGTCGTCCAAAATCATGTAAAAAGTCATAATATAGCATGTCGTCCAAAATCATGTTAAAAAGTCATAGTATTGCATGTTGTCCACAATCAGGTAAAAAGTCATAGTATAGCATGTTGTCCAAAATCATCTAAAAAACGTCATAGTATAGCATGTTGTCCAAAATCATGTAAAAAAGTCATAGTATAGCATGTCTTCCAAAATCATGTAAAAAAATCATAGTATTGCATGTTGTCCACAATCAGGTAAAAAGTCATAGTATAGCATGTCGTCCAAAATCATGTAAAAAGTCATAGTATAGCATGTTGTCCAAAATCATGTAAAAAAGTCATAGTATTGCATGTTGTCCACAATCAGCTAAAAAGTCATAGTATAGCATGTGGTCCAAAATCAGGGAAAAAAGTCATAGTATAGCATGTGGTCCAAAATCATGTAAAAAGTCATAATATAGCATGTCGTCCAAAATCATGTAAAAAAGTCATAGTATAGCATGTTGTCCAAAATCAGGGAAAAAACTTCATAGTATAGCATGTCGTCCAAAATCAGGGCAAAAAGTCATAGTGTAGCATGTGGTCCAAAATCATGTAAAAAGTCATAATATAGCATGTCGTCCAAAATCATGTTAAAAAGTCATAGTATTGCATGTTGTCCACAATCAGGTAAAAAGTCATAGTATAGCATGTCGTCCAAAATCAGGAAAAAACTCATAGTATAGCATGTTGTCCAAAATCATGTAAAAAGTCATAATATAGCATGTCGTCCAAAATCATGTAAAAAAGTCATAGTATAGCATGTTGTCCAAAATCATCTAAAAAACGTCATAGTATAGCATGTTGTCCAAAATCATGTAAAAAAGTCACAGTATAGCATGTCGTCCAAAATCATGTAAAAAAGTCATAGTATAGCATGTTGTCCAAAATCATGTAAAAAAATCATAGTATAGCATGCCGTCCAAAATCATGTTAAAAAAGTCATAGTATAGCATGCCGTCCAAAATCATGTAAAAAAGTCATAGTATAGCATGTTGTCCAAAATCATGTAAAAAAGTCATAGTATTGCATGTTGTCCACAATCAGGTAAAAAGTCATCGTATAGCATGTCGTCCAAAATCATGTAAAAAGTCATAGTATAGCATGTTGTCCAAAATCATGTAAAAAAGTCATAGTATTGCATGTTGTCCACAATCAGGTAAAAAGTCATAGTATAGCATGTCGTCCAAAATCAGGGAAAAAAGTCATAGTATAGCATGTGGTCCAAAATCATGTAAAAAGTCATAATATAGCATGTCGTCCAAAATCATGTAAAAAAGTCATAGTATAGCATGTTGTCCAAAATCATGTAAAAAATGTCATTGTATAGCATGTTGTCCAAAATCATGTACAAAAGTCATAGTATAGCATGTCTTCCAAAATCGTGAAAAAATGTCATAGTATAGCATGTCGTCAAAAATCAGGGACAAAAACGTCATAGTATAGCATGGTGTCCAAAATCAGGGACAAAAACGTCATAGTATATCATGTCTTCCAAAATCAGGGACAAAAACGTCATAGTATAGCATGGTGTCCAAAATCAGGGACAAAAACGTCATAGTATAACATGTTGTCCAAAATCAGGGAAAAAACTTCATAGTATAGCATGTCGTCCAAAATCAGGGCAAAAAGTCATAGTATAGCATGTGGTCCAAAATCATGTAAAAAGTCATAATATAGCATGTCGTCCAAAATCATGTTAAAAAGTCATAGTATAGCATGTCGTCCCAAATCAGGAAAAAACTCATAGTATAGCATGTGGTCCAAAATCATGTAAAAAGTCATAATATAGCATGTCGTCCAAAATCATGTAAAAAAGTCATAGTATAGCATGTCTTCCAAAATCATGTAAGAAGTCATAGTATAGCATGTTGTCCAAAATCATCTAAAAAACGTCATAGTATAGCATGTTGTCCGAAATCATGTAAAAAAGTCATAGTATAGCATGTCTTCCAAAATCATGTAAAAAAATCATAGTATTGCATGTTGTCCACAATCAGGTAAAAAGTCATAGTATAGCATGTCGTCCAAAATCATGTAAAAAGTCATAGTATAGCATGTTGTCCAAAATCATGTAAAAAAGTCATAGTATTGCATGTTGTCCACAATCAGCTAAAAAGTCATAGTATAGCATGTGGTCCAAAATCAGGGAAAAAAGTCATAGTATAGCATGTGGTCCAAAATCATGTAAAAAGTCATAATATAGCATGTCGTCCAAAATCATGTAAAAAAGTCATAGTATAGCATGTTGTCCAAAATAAGGGAAAAAACTTCATAGTATAGCATGTCGTCCAAAATCAGGGCAAAAAGTCATAGTATAGCATGTGGTCCAAAATCATGTAAAAAGTCATAATATAGCATGTCGTCCAAAATCATGTTAAAAAGTCATAGTATTGCATGTTGTCCACAATCAGGTAAAAAGTCATAGTATAGCATGTCGTCCAAAATCAGGAAAAAACTCATAGTATAGCATGTGGTCCAAAATCATGTAAAAAGTCATAATATAGCATGTCGTCCAAAATCATGTAAAAAAGTCATAGTATAGCATGTTGTCCAAAATCATCTAAAAAACGTCATAGTATAGCATGTCGTCCAAAATCATGTAAAAAAGTCATAGTATAGCATGTCGTCCAAAATCAGGGCAAAAAGTCATAGTATAGCATGCCGTCCAAAATCATGTAAAAAATGTCATTGTATAGCATGTTGTCCAAAATCATGTACAAAAGTCATAGTATAGCATGTCTTCCAAAATCGTGAAAAAATGTCATAGTATAGCATGTCGTCAAAAATCATGTAAAAAGTCATAGTATAGCATGTTGTCCAAAATCATGTAAAAAAGTCATAGTATTGCATGTTGTCCACAATCAGCTAAAAAGTCATAGTATAGCATGTGGTCCAAAATCAGGGAAAAAAGTCATAGTATAGCATGTGGTCCAAAATCATGTAAAAAGTCACAGTATAGCATGTCGTCCAAAATCATGTAAAAAAGTCATAGTATAGCATGTTGTCCAAAATCATGTAAAAAAATCATAGTACAGCATGCCGTCCAAAATCATGTTAAAAAAGTCATAGTATAGCATGTTGTCCAAAATCATGTAAAAAAGTCATAGTATAGCATGTCGTCCAAAATCAGGGCAAAAAGTCATAGTATAGCATGCCGTCCAAATTCATGTAAAAAATGTCATTGTATAGCATGTTGCCCAAAATCATGTACAAAAGTCATAGTATAGCATGTCTTCCAAAATCGTGAAAAAATGTCATAGTATAGCATGTCGTCAAAAATCATGTAAAAAGTCATAGTATAGCATGTTGTCCAAAATCATGTAAAAAAGTCATAGTATTGCATGTTGTCCACAATCAGCTAAAAAGTCATAGTATAGCATGTGGTCCAAAATCAGGGAAAAAAGTCATAGTATAGCATGTGGTCCAAAATCATGTAAAAAGTCATAATATAGCATGTCGTCCAAAATCATGTAAAAAAGTCATAGTATAGCATGTTGTCCAAAATCAGGGAAAAAACTTAATAGTATAGCATGTCGTCCAAAATCAGGGCAAAAAGTCATAGTATAGCATGTGGTCCAAAATCATGTAAAAAGTCATAATATAGCATGTTGTCCAAAATCATGTAAAAAAGTCATAGTATAGCATGTTGTCCACAATCAGGTAAAAAGTCATAGTATAGCATGTTGTCCAAAATCATGTAAAAAGTCATAGTATAGCATGTTGTCCAAAATCATGTAAAAAAGTCATCGTATTGCATGTTGTCCACAATCAGGTAAATAGTCATAGTATAGCATGTCGTCCAAAATCATGTAAAAAGTCATAGTATAGCATGTTGTCCAAAATCATGTAAAAAAGTCATAGTATTGCATGTTGTCCACAATCAGGTAAAAAGTCATAGTATAGCATGTCGTCCAAAATCAGGGAAAAAAGTCATAGTATAGCATGTCGTCCAAAATCATGTAAAAAGTCATAATATAGCATGTCGTCCAAAATCATGTAAAAAAGTCATAGTATAGCATGTCGTCCAAAATCAGGGCAAAAAGTCATAGTATAGCATGCCGTCCAAAATCATGTAAAAAATGTCATTGTATAGCATGTTGTCCAAAATCATGTACAAAAGTCATAGTATAGCATGTCTTCCAAAATCGTGAAAAAATGTCATAGCATGTCGTCAAAAATCATGTAAAAAGTCATAGTATAGCATGTTGTCCAAAATCATGTAAAAAAGTCATAGTATTGCATGTTGTCCACAATCAGCTAAAAAGTCATAGTATAGCATGTGGTCCAAAATCAGGGAAAAAAGTCATAGTATAGCATGTGGTCCAAAATCATGTAAAAAGTCATAATATAGCATGTCGTCCAAAATCATGTAAAAAAGTCATAGTATAGCATGTTGTCCAAAATCAGGGAAAAAACTTCATAGTATAGCATGTCGTCCAAAATCAGGGCAAAAAGTCATAGTATAGCATGTGGTCCAAAATCATGTAAAAAGTCATAATATAGCATGTCGTCCAAAATCATGTTAAAAAGTCATAGTATAGCATGTCGTCCACAATCAGGTAAAAAGTCATAGTATAGCATGTGGTCCAAAATCATGTAAAAAGTCATAATATAGCATGTTGTCCAAAATCATGTAAAAAAGTCATAGTATAGCATGTCGTCCAAAATCATGTAAAAAAGTCATAGTATAGCATGTGGTCCAAAATCATGTAAAAAGTCATAGTTTCGCATGTGGTCCAAAATCATGTAAAAAGTCATAGTATAGCATGTCGTTCAAAATCGTGTAAAAAACATCATAGTATAGCATGTCGTCCAAAATCAGGGAAAAAAGTCATAGTATAGCATGTTGTCCAAAATCATCTAAAAAACGTCATAGTATAGCATGTTGTCCAAAATCATGTAAAAAAGTCACAGTATAAGCATGTTGTCCAAAATCAGGGAAAAAACTTCATAGTATAGCATGTCGTCCAAAATCAGGGCAAAAAGTCATAGTATAGCATGTGGTCCAAAATCATGTAAAAAGTCATAATATAGCATGTCGTCCAAAATCATGTTAAAAAGTCATAGTATAGCATGTCGTCCACAATCAGGTAAAAAGTCATAGTATAGCATGTGGTCCAAAATCATGTAAAAAGTCATAATATAGCATGTTGTCCAAAATCATGTAAAAAAGTCATAGTATAGCATGTCGTCCAAAATCATGTAAAAAAGTCATAGTATAGCATGTGGTCCAAAATCATGTAAAAAGTCATAGTTTCGCATGTGGTCCAAAATCATGTAAAAAGTCATAGTATAGCATGTCGTTCAAAATCGTGTAAAAAACATCATAGTATAGCATGTCGTCCAAAATCAGGGAAAAAAGTCATAGTATAGCATGTTGTCCAAAATCATCTAAAAAACGTCATAGTATAGCATGTTGTCCAAAATCATGTAAAAAAGTCACAGTATAGCATGTCGTCCAAAATCATGTAAAAAAGTCATAGTATAGCATGTTGTCCAAAATCATGTAAAAAAGGTCATAGTATAGCATGTCATCCAAAATCATGTACAAAGGTCATAGTACAGCATGTCTTCCAAAATCATGTAAAAAAGTCATAGTATAGCATGCCGTCCAAAATCATGTAAAAAAGTCATAGTATAGCATGTCTTCCAAAATCATGTAAAAAGTCATAGTATAGCATGTTGTCCAAAATCATGTAAAAAGTCACAGTATAGCATGTCGTCCAAAATCATGTAAAAAATGTCATAGTATAGCATGCCGTCCAAAATCACGTAAAAAGTCATAGTACAGCATGTCGTCCAAAATCATGTAAAAAAGTCATAGTACAGCATGTTGTCCAAAATCGTGAAAAAACGTCATAGTATAGCATGTCGTCCAAAATCATGTAAACAGTCATAGTATAGCATGTCGTCCAAAATGGTGAAAAAAACGTCAGTTTTGCATGTCGTCAAAAATCATGTAAAAAAAAAAACGTCATAGTATAGCATGTTGTCCGAAATCAGGAAAAAAACCTCATAGTATAGCTTTTCAGAAAAAATGAGTGTAGCATTTTTAGATAGATAGTACTTTATTGATCCCAAACTAGGATATTCTTGTGTTATAGCAGCAATGAATCAAACATTATGCGGACCGCATTATACATGTAAATACTGGAAGGTAAAATGGATCAAAATAAAATATATGAGAATATAGAAATGTAAAATATATACAAAAATAATTACCACTAAAATTTAAAATGTACGAGAAAAATACAGAAGTAAAATAAAAATGTCAAAATTGCAGGTGTAAAAAAAAAGATCAGTTATATAGTCATCACAGTCAGAAGTGAGGTAGAGGTTGTAAAACGTGTTCAAAATAACAAATGTGAGATGAGTTATGACAGCAGTGCAAACAATGGCTGGAATGTAAGTATTAAGCTATACAAGCTCCATGTTGAAGAAAACCATCATAATATAGTGTTGGGAAAAAAATCATATGAGTCACATTTTATGTTGAAAAAATGTGTCAACGGTGAGAGGGTTAGGGTTCTAAAAATAATTACACTCAGTGTAGTGTTGTTATGTCTGTTATTATAAAGCGAAATGTAATAAATCACAGAAAGAATAGAAACAGCCTCTCAGTGATGCTCATGTGGCGTCTCATGTCATTACTGACACAGTTCAGACTTCAGTAGGACATCTTCAGTCTCACACAGCAGAGACCTGAGCAGGAACAACCAATCAGAGCACAGACTTCTATTCACTTTATTTCAAACAGGAAACTGACGGGTAACAGACATAAAACTCATTTTATAAATATATTAAACATCAACATGAAACTGTCCTCTGTGTCTGTCCCAATGTCCTCTGAGTCTGTCCCGATGTCCTCTGAGTCTGTCCCAATGTCCTCTGTGTCTGTCCCAATGTCCTCTGAGTCTGTCCCAATGTCCTCTGTGTCTGTCCCGATGTCCTCTGAGTCTGTCCCGATGTCCTGAGTCTGTCCCAATGTCTTCTGAGTCTGTCCCAATGTCCTGAGTCTGTCCCAATGTCTTCTGAGTCTGTCCCAATGTCCTGTCTGTCCCAATGTCCTCTGTGTCTGTCCCGATGTCCTCTGAGTCTGTCCCGATGTCTCTGAGTCTGTCCCAATGTCTTCTGAGTCTGTCCCAATGTCCTGAGTCTGTCCCAATGTCTTCTGAGTCTGTCCCAATGTCCTCTGAGTCTGTCCCGATGTCCTCTGAGTGTGTCCCGATGTCCTGAGTCTGTCCCAATGTCTTCTGAGTCTGTCCCGATGTCCTGAGTCTGTCCCAATGTCTTCTGAGTCTGTCCCAATGTCCTGAGTCTGTCCCAATGTCTTCTGAGTCTGTCCCAATGTCCTCTGAGTCTGTCCCAATGTCTTCTGAGTCTGTCTCAATGTCCTCTGAATCCCTACGATACAGTCAGATCCCAGTCTTCATCATCAGCCTCCTCTTCAACAGGAGCAAAGTCACTCCAGGGAAACTCCTTCACCTAGGAGACAGAGCCATCATCATCATCGTCATCAAAGATCTGTGACATCAGATGTGTGGATTTTAACTGTTGAATCATTTTGATAAAAAGAAATTAAAAGATGTTAATAATGAGTTGGATCAGATGAGATGTTTAACCTCTGACCAATCAGAGCTTGGACACAGGCGGCTGAAGACAGGTGAGTTTACCTGGAGGACTCCTTCAGTCTGCTCAGGTAGGAACTGATCTGATGTCTGTTTCACCTCCACCATCACTTTACCATTTCCTACAGAGACACAGAGACGGGTCACTTACACAGGTCTGAGATCAGCTCACAGCTCCGACTGTGCACGCCAGCATCAGTAGTCAGAGTTTTTATACCCAATAATCAGAGTATTTATAACCAGTAATATGAACAGTAATCAGAGTATTTATACCCAGTAATATGAGCAGTACAGCAGTGAAGGCCTGGACCAGAGCCTTCTCTCTGACCTGCTTCTGTAGTCGACATCGTTTCTGTATCAGAACATCTGGACCTGCAGAGAGACACACACACACACACACACACACAGGCTTTACTCTTTGATCTACATTTAATCAAATCTTCATTCATTCATCTTCTAACCGCTTCATCCTCTTGAGGGTCGCGGGGGGGCTGGAGCCTATCCCAGCTTACATCGGGCGAAAGGCAGGGTACACCCTGGACAGGTCGCCAGACTATCGCAGGGCTGACACATAGAGACAAACAACCATTCACGCTCACATTCACACCTATGGACAATTTAGAGTCACCAATTAACCTAGTCCCCAATCTGCATGTCTTTGGACTGTGGGAGGAAGCCGGAGTGCCCGGAGAGAACCCACGCTGACACGGGGAGAACATGCAAACTCCGCACAGAAGGGCTCCCACGCCCGGGATTGAACCGGCAACCCTCTTGCTGTGAGGCGAGAGTGCTAACCACCACACCACCGTGCCGCCCTATTTAATCAAATCTAACTGTCATTATTTTTTATTATTTGTTTTAATGGATTTTTTTTTCCCCCAAACTAAGACTGTCTGGAAACATCATCACCTGAGATCTGCTGAGGTGAATCCTGCAGAGTACACATGCAGCAGGTAAAGCTGTCCTCACCTGAGCAGGTAAAGCTGTCCTCACCTGAGCAGGTAAAGCTGTCCTCACCTGTGCAGGTGAAGCTGTCCTCACCTGTGCAGGTGAAGCTGTCCTCCACCACGGCTGCTGCTCTGGTCACCTGACCGTGATGAGGGAAGGACAGCTGCAGCAGACAGCCAAACCTCAGCCTCCTCCGTCTGACTCCTCCCTCCTCCTCCTCCTTCTCCTCCTCCTCCTCCTCACCTTCTTCTTCATTGGTGAGCTCCTTCAGCTGAGGACGACAGACACAGACAGGAAGTCACCTGCTGTCTCACTAACTCACCTGTGTGTAAAGGTGTAAACTGACTCACTGTGATGATGTCAGAGGTCCAGCCGTTAAATCCCAGGCAGTGATTGGCCAGTTCAAGGCAGCGGGCGTGGCTCAGAGGTCTGCTGCTGTCCAACAGGAAGTGAGGAGTCTGTTTGGAGCTCAGCCTCACCTGAGAAGAGCATTGTGATGAAGTCTCATTATAAACCACAGAAGAAGAAGAAGAGCATGTGATGAAGTCTCATTATAAACCACAGAAGAAGAAGAGCAGGTGATGACAGCGTGTGAGGTGATGACCTTGAGTGGAGAGTTCTGGAACAGCGGGCGTCCGTCAGTCTGTCGTTGAGCCTTTAAGGCCTGAGCAGCAGAGTAGAACTTGATGAGGGCGTAGAAACCAGGCGGGTTGAGCGGAGCATTAGGACACACCTTCAGCAGGTAGAGAGGACCGTAGGACGAGAACACGCAGTACAACCCCTCCTAGAGGACAACACACACACACACACACACCAGGTAGACTCACATAGACCTGACCCCCAGGTGGACTCACATAGACCTGACCCCCAGGTGGACTTACGTAGATCTGGTCCTCAGTGTGAGACGGCTGGATGTCCCACACAAACAGAGTCTTATTGTTGTCCACGGGAACCTTGAACTCCAGGATGTCCACCTCCATCACACCTGCACAGGAAACAGGAAACGCTCTCCCACAGTTAAAAACACATCTAACAGAAAATGTCCCAGTGGGGACAGAGGACACTCACAGCTGATGGACACACAGGAAGAGCAGCAGCACTGGTCACTGCCGTCAGCCACCACACTGAAGTTAGTTTAAGGTTGGATGTTGGACAGACATTCAATCTGGACATTGCGGCGTCTTTGGCCTCAGTTCTCAGATCTCAACTAGATCTCAACGCTGACACGGCCATCATGACACGACGTCAGACGAACTTCTCACACAAGTCAAAAGATTTCGACTCGCGCGTAGATGCAATTTCATATCTTTTCATTGTTTTCACTGAAGCGCAAATTCAAATCTACTTGTGTCTCTGCACTGACTTTGTTTGTAATCTCGCCACGTCAAACCCTCGGATTACATTCAGTGTGAACACACCATTACGACGTCCCGTGGTTGCAGAGCTGCAGTTTTAGACGTACGTATGGAGATGGTTAAATATATCTTTGAGACTGTTTTTACTAAAATAACGTTAGCCTTGTGTTCACAGTATTTTAAAGTGAAAAGTAGAGAACTTTTCCACAAGCTAGCGCACTAGCTCGTTAGCTAACATTGTCTCCATCAGCTCCTTAATCATGGATCATTGCAGAATATAGTAACTTTGACCACGGCCCATTTTAGGAGGACGTCTTCTGTGTTCAGATTATCAAACGGACGATGGATCACTGATGTTTGTTTCTGCCTGCCAGCATTAGTTAGTGTAAGTAGCTACAGACCCCGCCTCCCTCCCTCTGGTTCTTCTCGCGGAGGAGCAGATCACAGTCTGGGTCAGCGGGTTCGACTCAGAGTCAGGACGCTTGTCATTTTTTCCCCGGGGGCTTCGTGTTCCCGTCCTCCAGACGGGCGGACTTGTTCCTCCGGACCATCCATTCTAACGTTAGCATGAGCCCTTGTGACAGTATCAACCAACAGCAACACTGGTAGGCCTGTAGTGTCCTGGTCGACTAGTCGATTATTTGGTTGCTATGCTCTCGTCCAGGAGAAAAGTGCTACATCAACAGCTTTCCAGGATAATTCCATTATTTCCTGCGGCGAGGGGACAGGCTAAGTTAACTGCCCCCCCCCCCATAAGCAACGAACAGTCCCTTAAAGTCGTTAAACCGTAACGAACGGTGCATGAGTAGTAGTTACTTAATCAGGTTGTGTTCTGTAAACAAGTTAACAATGAACGTGACGTTAATTACCGGATGCCACGGTGGTACAGACCGTACCGGCGCAGCGGCGTTAAAATGTCTGTGTAATGTACTTTGGCGGAGAGTTCACGGAACATGTCGGTTTAAATTGAAGCTGCAGCTGAATCACCGCCTTCTGCCCGGTAATTTACCGGAAGTTGTCTGACTCCCGGTGTTAATGTTGTTGTCTGCTGTCCGGTAATTTACTGTTTGTTGAAGTTTACTCACCGTCACTTTTCTGTCTCCATCGAACAAACAGGAATAACCGCGCTTCCGCTGAGGGGGGCGGGGCCTACTACAGTAGCTAATGAGAATACAGATGGAAGTGACGACATCTCCATCTGGCCAATCACAGTGTCCCTATTGACTTTATATTTTTTATCAATATTTAGAAAGAAATTCAACATTTTTTATATAACGAACCATTTTATTAAAATTAATGTGTTAATAACGGTGTTTTTATTTATTTTTACAAAGTTTCATGAACTTGTCACTAATGTATTTTATCATGTTATTTTTGTTTAATGAGCTTCTGATGAAACAGTTTAAATAAGGACAGAGTTCATTCTGAAAATTAATCCATATTAATCTATAAATAAAATCTTCAATGGTACTAAAATGGTTCTAAAAGTCTTAAAAATGTTCAGACATTGAACATTTTTAATAATTTAAAGAATTTGGCATCACACAGATCAGGACAGAGAAACCAACGACACTCCTTTACATTTACAACATCCAATCAAATCCAAAGGATAATCCCTGACCCTCCCTGAGTGACTGGAGGATAATCCCTGACCCCCCCTGAGTGACCGGAGGATAATCCCTGACCCCCCCTGAGTGACCGGAGGATAATCCCTGACCCTCTCTGAGTGACCTGAGGATAATCCCTGACCCTCCCTGAGTGACCGGAGGATAATCCCTGACCCCCCCGAGTGACCTGAGGATAATCCGTGACCCTCTCTGAGTGACCGAAGGATAATCCCTGACCCCCCCGAGTGACCGGAGGATAATCCCTGACCCTCCCTGAGTGACCGGAGGATAATCCCTGACCCCCCCCGAGTGACCGGAGGATAATCCCTGACCCTCCCTGAGTGACCGGAGGATAATCCCTGACCCCCCCCCGAGTGACCGGAGGATAATCCCTGACCCTCCCTGAGTGACCGGAGGATAATCCGTGACCCTCTCTGAGTGACTTCTGTCTCCAGCAGCTTCTTATTGATTCATTGATGATCATTCGTTTTTTTTATTCCTCTGTTGTGATAAATGTTCATCCTGATGATCAATAAAGTTTAATTTGATGTGACATCACATTCACTTTCTGATTGTTGTTACCTCATGAATGACATCACCAGGTATGACATCACAGCGTTGCATCAGCAGCATCAATTTTCTTGTCACCAGAAAGTAAAACCGATGGTGACGTAACCTCTGAGCCAAACTCCAGAGAAGCAGGATGGACGGATGTGACGGTGCCTTCAAAATAAGAGCGAGACATTACTAACATCAGACAGGAGAGCTGACGGTGTTCCTGTTTCACGTCTCCGACATGTTTGAATTAAACTCAGTCTCCACTTCCTGTCAGAGTCTCCACTTCCTGTCCGCTCAGTGATGAAAACTCACATCTGTTCTGTGATAGAGGGAAAGAGAGGACGTTTCCGGTTTTATTTTGAAAGGGTGTGTACTACCTGTGTGTGATCTGTGCGAGCCGGATTGGAAAATGAAAGTGAAGGGACTTCTCCATCCTTAGAGAAAACTTCCCTCGTCAGCTCACACAGGACAACACGACCTCATTTATATTCAAAATTAATAAACATAATATTAATAAGATTCTTTAGTTTTAGCTTTAAATTATTATTATTTAATGTTATTGTGAATTATCTGCAATATGTTATCTGTTCATCTTCTGAACGTCTTCACTGATACCAGATTTAAAATTATGAAATTAAATCAAATTAGATTCAATTTTAGTATATTTAATAATTTTATGTCTCTGAAGGAACAAAGAACATTTACTGCGGAACTGAACTCAAGAACAACCTGATGTGCTTTGTTGTCCAAGTGTCTTTTTGTTTGTTTGTTTGTTTGTTTGTTTGTTTTGTTTTGTTTGTTGTTGTTTTTAACCGTACATGTTGATTCAGAGGTGTCACGGGTCCAAGAATAAAACATTATAATAATTTAACATTAATAAATGAGCTGTTTTAAATCCTGTGAACTTTCAGTTTGGATACTTTGAGAATGTTTCACTAATAAAACTTTTAATAAAACTTTTAATCAAACATGTAAATGTAACATGTTACTGTATGTGTGTGTGTGTGTGTGTGTGTGGGTGGGTGTGTGTGTGTGTGTGTGTCTGTGTGTGTGGAAAGGGAGAGTGAAAAGAAAGATAGAAAGTGGGAATTTCTGTCAGTCTTTCACTCTGTGTGTTTAAATGCAGCATGTTTGACACACTGAGACACAAACATTCCACCGGCAGCATCTGCCTCTTCTTTGTTACCTTCATTATCTTCATCATCGTTGTCTTCATCATCTTCATCATGACCAGCTGGACCGTCCTGCTCGTCGTCCTCTGCAGCTCCCTGACCCCTGTCCTTGGCTGTGATTGGCTCCACCACTACGGTCACCTGAGCAACAAGTCTCTGCACCTGCTCCATCAAATGGTGAGTACGACTGACACAAGGACCCTTGAGGAGCTTCCAGGGTCCTTGAAGAGATTCTAGGAGTCATATACATATGTAGTATATTCTTGATATACTTTTTTAAATACTACCAGCCACTTTATTAGGTACACCTGTTCAACTGCTCATCAACACAGATATCTAATCAGCCAATCAGGTGTCAGCAGCTCATTAACATTTAGTCATGTAGACATGGTGAAGACAAGCTGCTGAAGTTCAAACGGAGTATCAGAATGATGAACACTGGAGGCACTGGGAGCACTGGGAGTACTGGGAGCTGTGACCCCAAGACTGGGAAAGTGGCTCCATCAGATTCAGGTCCAACATCTGAGATCTGTCCAGGAGAACAGCTGAGATACTGAACCCTGAGGCCTAGTCCACACGGGTCCATGTCATTGTTCCAACATGTGATTACTACTGTATTTGTGAACCATAGAGGATCAGCAAGCGCAACAAAAGTAGGCTACTGGTCGAGATACAAGTGTCGTAGAGAGGAGAGAGTGAAACACCATAACCTCCTGTCATTAACTCTGGGGTCGGGGTTGTGTGGGGAGCTCTCCGCGGTGCTGAACGGCTCCCGGCAGGCGTATTTCTGCCTTGATGGTGCGCCACGACTGGCTCTGGGTCAGCTGGGAAAGGCTTGGCAGAGCAGGCTCACGGCTTATGTGTTTGTCACTTTCTTTTTCATTTTAACCCACACCATGATCTTTTCCTGACCCTAACCAAGTGGTTTTTGTGCCTCAACCTAACCAGACTTTAACCACAGGGCATCATGATGATTTCAGAACAACGGGACTTCGCAACAATGAGTTTAATATGGTCGGAACAATGGGTTTAATATAGTCGGAACAATGGGATGTCGGACCAATGGACAGTTCCCGTCCACACAGACCCGTGTACTTCTGACACCGTGGATCATTCTATGTGATTTGGCTGTTTGGCCACACGCAACCGTGTTTCTTTGAAACCGGAGGGTGAAGTTTTTGGAAGAATCCGGTGCCAGCAGGATAACCGCAGTATTTTATTACCTGTCGCCCTTGTTTGACGTCAGAGCGACGGTATATAGCTCTTTTCTAAAAGTTTACTAACTACTAAAATCCCACATCCTGTGTTAAATACGTGTCCTAATTATATTTACAGTGAAGCTTGGTCCTGCACTCTACACTTAGCCGGTATGTGAATGTTTACCGTTGCTATGGCAACAAGTGACTGCTGACGTTAGCATCAGTTAGCTTAGCTCAATAACCCAAACAATAACCCATAAAAATATAATTCAACATATTTAAACAAAATCAACAGCAGCTACCAACAGTTACAGTCCTTACAGCCTTAGCTAATGTGTTGTCACAGGTCAGAGTGTCAAGAGTAAAGTAATAACAGCTTAAATCCCTGAGGAACTACAGTAGCATTAGTGACAGTTGCATCCACTCGTATGCAGTTACCTTATGTTACAGAAGCACAATACAAACTATATCAACAAGATATCTATTAAGGGTACACCACTGATCATATCTGACGGTGCTTGGGTGACATTTACCCACCTGACAGAATAAATGAAAACATTTTGCTGGTCTTCAGTAGCTTAACTTTAGGTGTAACTGCCAACTGAAGAACCAACCGTTTACATACCCAGAGTTGCTCTAGTGCATTTACTCAAATCAGTTATGCTTTATTTATGGATATCCAGCTGCTCGACCCAACGACCAGTGAAGGAGGCTGCTCCTGTTGCTAGCTACCCCAACTACACTACCACGATAGCAGCAACAAGCCTGTTAGCGGAGGTTCTGGATCCGGCCGGGTCGCTGCTCTTGTGGTAGTGTAGTTGGTCGTTCAGGTGCCTCTGCTGTTGAATTAGGTCGCGCTACTTTTATGGATCGGGTTGTTTTTGTTTTCTGCACTTCCCTATTCCGGTATTGACTCTGACTTCTGGTTGGTTAAAATGACTTTTCCGTTGGAAGTCACATCGCCACCTACTGCTTTGGCATGTACATCATGTGGATATCATATTTTTTATCACACCACTGTGGACAAATTTTTTTTGGAAACCAGAGCCCGAAATACTTCGGTTTCAGGAGTACACAGGTCCGTGTGGACTAGACTCAGACTGCCAGGACTCTGGTACAGGACCTGACACAGCACAGTGTGATCAAACACATCACGTGTTATTAATAAGGTTTCTTACTCTAATGATGAACGATATTTATGACGGACATGTTTCAGTTCAGATGTTTTATGATGAAAAAAATAAAGTTTCCAACATGTGGACGTCTGTTTGTGTTTCAGGGCGGTCAGCTGACCAAAGAGGACTGTCCAGTTCCCTTTCCAAGCAAATTCTACGATCGCATACGGAACGCCACGGTAATCAATCTGTCTGTCTGTCTGTCAGACACTGTAACTTCTGTCAGTGACGACGCCCACACTGTCTTAATTATTATTCTTCAGGACACATTTACTCACAAACATGTAAACAGCTGTGTTGATGACATCAGCTCTGTCAGCCAATCAGAGGGCTACACTTCACACCTGTGTCCTCTGTCTGTCCCCAGGTGATGTCCCAGCTGGTTTTCATCAGAGACAGTCTGGAGCTGATTGCAGGTCTCTATCACCATGACAACCGCTCCTCCGTTGGCTGGGACACAGACAAGACAGAACGCTTCCTGATGACCATTCACAGACAGGTGGACGGACTCAACAGCTGCGTAAGTAGACAGATGGACACATCAACTTTCACTTCATTTCCTTTGACATCTTCAGCGTCATTTCCTTTTACATCTTCCACTTCATTTCCTTTTACATCTTCAGCGTCATTTCCTTTCACATCTTCCACTTCATTTCCTTTTACATCTTCAGCGTCATTTCCTTTGACAGCTTCCACTTCATTTCCTTTGACATCTTTCACTTCATTTCATTTGACATCTTTCACTTAATTTCCTTTTACATCTTCAGCGTCATTTCCTTTTACATCTTCCACTTCATTTCCTTTGACATCTTTCACTTCATTTCCTTTTACATCTTTCACTTCATTTCCTTTGACATCTTCCACTTCATTTCCTTTTACATCTTCAGCGTCATTTCCTTTGACATCTTCAGCGTAATTTCCTTTTACATCTTCCACTTCATTTCCTTTGACATCTTCAGCGTCATTTCCTTTTACATCTTCCACTTCATTTCCTTTGACATCTTCCACTTCGTTTCCTTTGACATCTTTCACTTCATTTGCTTTTACATCTTCATTGTCATTTCCTTTTACATCTTCCACTTCATTTCCTTTGACATCTTTCACTTCATTTCCTTTTACATCTTCCACTTCATTTCCTTTGATATGTTCAGCTTCATTTCCTTTTATTTTACTTCAGGTTTTACCACTGAACACAGACAGATAATCTGACCTGTGTTTTTGTCTTCAGGTGTCAACCAACAGACGAGCAGACAGCAGGCTGAGGAAATACTACAGGAGGCTGGAAACCCGAACTCTGTACAACACTGTAAGTACAAGTACTGTACTGTAATACTGACTGTAGTGCTGACTGTAGTTCTGACTGTAGTATTGACTGTAGTACTGACTGTAGTACTGACTGTAGTGTTGACTGTAGTTCTGACTGTAGTACTGACTGTAGTTCTGGCTGTAGTTCTGATTGTAGTTCTGACTGTAGTGCTGACTATAGTACTGACTGTAGTTCTGGCTGTAGTTCTGATTGTAGTTCTGACTGTAGTGCTGACTATAGTACTGACTGTAGTTCTGACTGTAGTACTGACTGTAGTACTGACTGTAGTTCTGGCTGTAGTACTGACTGTAGTACTGACTATAGTACTGACTGTAGTTCTGGCTGTAGTACTGACTGTAGTACTGACTGTAGTTCTGGCTGTAGTACTGACTGTAGTTCTGACTGTAGTACTGACTGTAGTACTGACTGTAGTTCTGACTGTAGTACTGACTGTAGTTCTGACTGTAGTACTGACTGTAGTACTGACTGTAGTTCTGGCTGTAGTACTGACTGTAGTTCTGGCTGTAGTACTGACTGTAGTACTGACTATAGTACTGACTGTAGTTCTGGCTGTAGTACTGACTGTAGTACTGACTGTAGTTCTGATTGTAGTTCTGACTGTAGTTCTGACTGTAGTGCTGACTGTAGTACTGACTGTAGTTCTGGCTGTAGTTCTGATTGTAGTTCTGACTGTAGTGCTGACTATAGTACTGACTGTAGTTCTGACTGTAGTACTGACTGTAGTACTGACTATAGTACTGACTGTAGTTCTGGCTGTAGTACTGACTGTAGTACTGACTGTAGTTCTGGCTGTAGTACTGACTGTAGTACTGACTGTAGTACTGACTGTAGTTCTGACTGTAGTACTGACTGTAGTACTGACTGTAGTTCTGGCTGTAGTTCTGATTGTAGTTCTGACTGTAGTGCTGACTGTAGTACTGACTGTAGTTCTGGCTGTAGTTCTGATTGTAGTTCTGACTGTAGTGCTGACTGTAGTACTGACTGTAGTTCTGGCTGTAGTACTGACTGTAGTTCTGACTGTAGTACTGACTGTAGTACTGACTGTAGTTCTGACTGTAGTACTGACTGTAGTTCTGACTGTAGTACTGACTGTAGTACTGACTGTAGTTCTGGCTGTAGTACTGACTGTAGTACTGACTATAGTACTGACTGTAGTTCTGGCTGTAGTACTGACTGTAGTACTGACTGTAGTTCTGATTGTAGTTCTGACTGTAGTTCTGACTGTAGTGCTGACTGTAGTACTGACTGTAGTTCTGGCTGTAGTTCTGATTGTAGTTCTGACTGTAGTGCTGACTATAGTACTGACTGTAGTTCTGACTGTAGTACTGACTGTAGTACTGACTGTAGTTCTGGCTGTAGTACTGACTGTAGTACTGACTATAGTACTGACTGTAGTTCTGGCTGTAGTACTGACTGTAGTACTGACTGTAGTTCTGGCTGTAGTACTGACTGTAGTACTGACTGTAGTACTGACTGTAGTTCTGACTGTAGTACTGACTGTAGTACTGACTGTAGTTCTGGCTGTAGTTCTGACTGTAGTGCTGACTATAGTACTGACTGTAGTTCTGGCTGTAGTACTGACTGTAGTTCTGGCTGTAGTACTGACTGTAGTTCTGGCTGTAGTTCTGGCTGTAGTTCTGACTGTAGTGCTGACTATAGTACTGACTGTAGTTCTGACTGTAGTTCTGACTATAGTACTGACTGTAGTTCTGACTGTAGTATTGACTGTAGTACTGACTATAGTACTGACTGTAGTGCTGACTGTAGTTTTGACTGTAGTACCGACTGTAGTTCTGACTGTAGTACTGACTGTCATTCTGACTGTAGTTCTGACTGTAGTACTGACTGTAGTGCTGACTGTAGTTTTGACTGTAGTACCGACTGTAGTTCTGACTGTAGTACTGACTGTCATTCTGACTGTAGTACTGACTGTAGTTCTGACTGTAGTACCGACTGTAGTTCTGACTGTAGTACTGACTGTCATTCTGACTGTAGTTCTGACTGTAGTACTGACTGTAGTGCTGACTGTAGTTTTGACTGTAGTACTGACTGTCATTCTGACTGTAGTGCTGATTGTAGTTCTGACTGTAGTACTGACTGTAGTTCTGTGTGTTTACAGGGTGGTAGTGCTGTGTCCTGGGAGCTGATCAGGAAGGAGAGCAGACGACACCTCCATCAGTTGGACGTGTTGGTGGCGTGCATCAGCGCTGCAGTTGCCAGCGGGAGGCGCTGTACGACTTAGCACTGACACCACTGCGTAACCTCCAGCGACACGTGTTGTGTTCTGCCATCAGGACGTTGTTTTTCTCTGTGAGAGACGACTCTTAGCTTTTATTGACATTCTATTTATTTACTTATTTATTTATTTATTTATTGATCATGTTGTTGTTAAATTATTTATTTTGTATTTACAGACTCTGAATCTGATTGTACTTGAAAACTTTTTTATAACTGACAATAAAAATATTTATGCAGCTCATCTTTGAAGTGTTGGATGTTTGTAAACACGCAAAAAAATGTGCCAGAGGTTTGGCAAGTGTGGCGAGTGTGGCGCAGGTGGCACGGGTGGCGAGCATTCCCCCACAGTGCGGCTGTCGATGGATGACAGTTAGTTAGTTAGTCTTGAGTGTTTCTGTGTCGGTCTGTAGTTTGATGCTGCTGCTATCTAGTTTTCTGCACTGTGCACCACCAGGGTCTGGTGGGAGCTACCTAGCGTTAGCAGTGTTGCTTTTTTTGGCCATTACCACTAACAATGTTGTGCCAACCCAGCAGCGTTGCCATGGAAACACTGTGCCCACCCTTGGGTGTCACCCCAGGTCGCCCCGGTGAGTGAGCGGCTCACCTCTGAGCTGTAAATCTATGACTGTTAGCACAGTTAACAGTGTTAGCACAGCCAGTGGGGCTAACATAGTAAGCAATGCTAACAAGGGTTTGTAATTAAAAATTAAGCTGCTGACTCACTGAGATGAGGTGGGTGGGCACAATGTTTCCATGGCAACACCATCTGCCACTGGGACAGCATAACCAGCTGTAACTTCCAAATGACAAATGAGCTAGCTAACGTTAGCTCCTTCCCACTGGCCAAAATGTTTCCACATGCTAACGTAGCTAGCCAGTGGTCTGTCAGCAGAGCTGACAGGAAATAAAATAAAAGGCTGAACAAATTGCACTTTGAAATGCAGTGCTAAAGCTAACGAAGTCAGTGCAGCTCAGACTAAAAGAAAAGGCCTGTTGCGTTTAAGTTAATTTCAGTTAATGAGAGTCGACCTGAGTGAACCCAAACTGACGTCTGTTCTCTGGAAGTGTTCATGTTACATGATGCGCTGACCTCATCAGTTCCTGCAGTGCTGATATTTACCAACACGTCACACTGACTCTCAGGTGGGACACACCTGTACCTGCTTGATGGGGTCATCCCTATGTTCACTGGGTTCTATGTTCCCCACTCAACCAAAAAGGGTGCTATGTTTCCCGCTTGGTTGAGCGGGAAACATAGAACCCGGGGAACACAGATACGCTCCCGCTCGATGCTGTGTGGGCACCACCAACAAAGAAGACCTGTTCCAGGAAAATAAAATGACGACTGTTTTTGTTTAAGAAAAACCCAGAAAGTTCAAAGACCAAAGAGTAGACAGACTGACATCAGTCAAACCTCGTGTTCTTTGCAGGGCCAGTATGAAAAATATGTCATCAATCATTTGGATCAGTTACACACTGTCCTGTGTGTGTCCGTACGACATCTCGTGGAACTGTAGTTTTATTTCTGAACATATCCAACCCTTCTCGCCTGAAAGGGACTGAAAATGACAAAATTCAAGGAAGAAAAATCCACACAGTTCTCAAAATGTAGCCAAATAATTTACAGAACTTCTCAAATAGTCAGACAGCAAACTGACATATGCGAGGGAGCAGCTGTAAAGTGACGTCATAAAGGAAACAGTCAAAACAATTTAGTATCTGACCAAATGTCTCCCCTTCTGTTCATGAGAAATGACATTAATGCATGATGATGTCACAGTCAAGCTGACCTTTGACCTTCATCATTTTATCCTGTTAAACATTTGTGTCAAGTTTTGTCAGAATTAGTGAATGAATTTCTTCAGTTATGTGAGGTCATACTGACCTTTGACCTTTGACCACTTAATTCTGATCAGATGATTCTCAGATATGAGGAAATAACTGAAATAAATCAGCAGCGGTGAGTGAGTGAATGAATTAATGAACGAGTGAGAAATAAAAAAAAATGAACAACATTAAATCTGAAACATTTATTTATTGATCATCTGAATAAAGACATTACATTTGAATAATTCAGGTTTAATGATAATTACTGACAGTCAGAGCTCTGCCTCTGTGGTTATTGATTATAAACAATAAGATATGAGGTCATTAATGATCAGTTTGAATCATCAGCCTGTAGTTTGTGTCTGTGGCCTGCAGGGGGCAGCAACACTGAGGACTTAAACAAATATACTGGACGTTCTGTTAATACTTTGTTCTGACGATTAAACAAAAGATTTTAACCTCTAAATTTAATATATACAGCTGCAGTGTGTTAAACACAAGATGGAAGATAAACAGTAAAAAGATTTTTTAAAAATAACTGATAAAAACTTCATTTCTGTCTTCTTAAAATAAACTTGTTTAACATTTTAATAACTGGTTTACACACACATCTGACCTTATTGTTGAATTAAAGTAACGAGCTGTAACTTCTCAGCTTCTTCACTTTTCACATTGTTTTTTGTTTGTTCTTTTTAGATAATGCATTTCTGCAAACAAATAAAGTTCCATTTAAACAATAAAATAATCAGTTAATCAATATTAAAATATGTGCAGCTTTCTGGCCAAACTAATATTCTAACTGGTGTAATGACTGAATCTACAGTAAACTGGGATTAAAACTGCAGCTAACCATGATTTTTATCACCCAATAATCAGCTGAGTTTTGTTTATATGATGTCATAAGATCATAATAAATGACATCCACAGGAAACTACTAACACTTTACGTTATTTATATTTCAGAAGATGAGACTAGTGATTTTTTCGGCATTTTAGTAAAAAAATGACTTAAAGGATTAATGGATTTATGAAATGGGTTGAAAATAAATTTTCTGTTTGATGAATCGACTCACTGTTTCAGCTATGATGAGATTTAAAGAAAGTTCAATAATCAATCAGATGAATTGATCTGGAGTCAAAGTGCAGTGACTGTAACAATGTCATTTATTAGTTTCTTTACTCTGCATGTTTATATTTGTTTGATAGTTGATTGTTGCTGTATCATTGTTAAATATACGAACGTTTCCTGTAGAAACACCGTGACTGAGGTTTGGTTTGTTCTTTAACTCTTTACTGTCGTTTAAACGTGTAGTTACCGTGGTCCTTCTCTGTGGGGCAGCAGAGAGGACGATCGTTCATTAACATTAACTGTAAAATCTCCCTGGCAACAGTGATCCAAACAAGAAAATAGAAGGATGGGGGCGGGGCTTCAGTCTAACCACATGATTGGACATAGTTTTCAGGGAAGAAGCCCTCGTTGCCATTAAGAACCCCCTCACACCAGCCGTCGTCATGGCGGTGAGTCATGTAGATGATGTCGCCCTCAGCGAATGACAGGTCGTCAGGTTTGGAGGCCTCGTAGTTGTACAGTGCCTCCACTGGACACACAGGAGAACTGCAGTCATATATCTGTTTATAAAGTTCAATACATTCATATAACTGTAATATCTGTATCTATAATAATCTATCTATCAATCTATCTATCAATCTATAATAACTGTATCTATACCTGTGATATCTGTATATGTTTGTTTATGTATCTGTATCTATATCTGTGATATCTGTATATGTTTATATATGTTTATATATCTGTATCTATAATAATCTATCTATCAATCTATAATAACTGTATCTATACCTGTGATATCTGTATATGTTTATATAACTGTAATAACTGTATCTATACCTGTGATATCTGTATATGTTTATATAACTGTAATAACTGTATCTATACCTGTGATATCTGTATGTTTATATAACTGTAATATCTGTATCTATACCTGTGATATCTGTATATGTTTATATAACTGTAATATCTGTATCTATACCTGTGATATCTGTAGATGTTTATATAACTGTAATAACTGTATCTATACCTGTGATATCTGTATGTTTATATAACTGTAATAACTGTATCTATACCTGTGATATCTGTAGATGTTTATATAACTGTAATAACTGTATCTATACCTGTGATATCTGTAGATGTTTATATAACTGTAATAACTGTATCTATACCTGTGATATGTATCTATATCTGTGATATAGCAGCAGTGGTAGTGACAGTACCTTTCTCCAGGTACTGGGAGGGGGCGTTGGTGTCGTAGTCCACAGGTGGAGGGAGGGGTGGCATCAGGTCATCAAAACCAACCTCGTCGTCCAATAGGAGAGGAGGGGGCATGGCTGGGAGCTCTAGATCTGGGAGCACACAGGTTTAATGAGTGACAGCTGTGATTAGCCAATCAAGTTTGAGAAGGTCGAACTTTGACAGAATGCTGCAGAGCTGATTGGAGCTGATGGTTTCTGTGTTCAGGAACTGTGTGTGTACTCTGGTGTGTAGTACTACGACTGTACGAGTGTAACAATGTGAGATGGTCATGAGAATATGAAGAAACACGTTAACCACTCATACAATAATTAGAGTTAACAGTACGTCTAAGACGAGTGCTGCTGCTGTCAGTGACAGGACACTGACCAACTGTAGTATGTGTGTTTTCTTACCCAAGTGTTCAAGGCGAGCAGGTAAGCAGAGTCGAGGCGAGGAAGAGGAGGAGCAAGGGAGCAAGGTGAAGGAGGAAGAGGAAGAGGAGGGAGGAGGAGCATTGGGGGGAGGGTATGGGGGAGGAGGGGGGATCATCACTGACAGACAGACAGACAGACAGACAGAGAGAATCAGTCAGTACTGACACCACCCAGAAGGAGTGATCATCTGTCGTCACAGACTATCTGTGGATCCTCGTCTCTGTCGTGTTTCCAAAACACTTTAGATGAAGCCACGCCCCCTCTAGCATGACGAATGTTTATGTGTTTTTACAAACAGTTGCTGGCTGAATTTTAGTTGTTTCAGCCGTTACAGAGAAACTTCTCTGATTTTCAACCAGTTCGGTGAGCAGATGGCGTTTGGTTCCTCCTGTGCCACAACCAGACACTCTTCTGCGAATGAGCGGGGAGCTCCAGGCGTTTGACTGCATTTGTTCTCGACCACACTGCGATGACACAGAGCTGGTTGAAAACTGGCAACGTTTCCCTTTAATACCCAGATCACTATTTTCCACGCTGCTGTAATTGTTAGTCTGTCTAGAAATTTGACACTGACCCAGAGGTTCTGGGGTCCTTTTGGGGGGATCAAAGACATCTAGAACTTCCTCATTGCCTGGAACCTTCCCAAGGACCCTCTTCCCTCCTTGAAGTCTTTAGGAACCTTCTCAAGGTTCCTTTGAACCTTAAAGTTCACTGTGACCTCCTGAAGTAACCTTAGAAATATCCGATGACCTTGTCAAAACACCTGCAACCTCTTCAGGAACCTTGAACTTTCTAAAATTACTCAAGGAGTTCTCAATGACCCCCTAATTTTCTTAATGACTCCTGAGACTTTCTTAATGACGACAAGAACTCCTCAATGACTCACTCCTGAAACTTACTCAAGGCTTATAGCCCTTCCCAAATGAACTGGAGACATCTAAAGGGCCATTTGCACATGAACTCCACTCCTGAAAATTCCTCAGTTGCTCTTAAAAACCTCCTAAAGGGTTTCTACAGTTTTCTCAAGGAACTCCTAGTGCCCCTAATATCCTCAAGGACTCCTAGTGCCCCTAATATTCTCAAGGACTCCTAGTACCCCTATCTACTAAAAGGACCCCTAGTGCCCCTAATATTCTCAAGGACCCCTAGTGCCCCTAATATTCTCAAGGACTCCTAGTGCCCCTAATATCCTCAAGAACTCCTAGTACCCTTATCTACTACAAGGACCCCTAGTGCCCCTAATATTCTCAAGGACTCCTAGTGCCCCTAATATCCTCAAGAACTCCTAGTACCCTTATCTACTACAAGGACCCTAGTGCCCCTAATATTCTTAAGGACTCCTAGTGCCCCCAATATTCTCAAGGACTCCTAGTGCCCCTGATATCCTCAAGGACTCCTAGTGCCCCTAATATTCTCAAGGACTCCTAGTCCCCCTAATATCCTCAAGGACTCCTAGTGCCCCTAATATCCTCAAGGACTCCTAGTACCCTTATCTACTACAAGGACCCCTAGTGCCCCTAATATTCTCAAGGACTCCTAGTGCCCCTAATATCCTCAAGGTCTCCTAGTACCCCTAATATCCTCAAGGACTCCTAGTGCCCCTAATATCCTCAAGGACTCCTAGTGCCCCTAATATTCTCAAAGACCTCTAGTGCCCCTAATATCCTCAAGGACTCCTAGTGCCCCTAATATTCTCAAGGACTCCTAGTGCCCCTAATATTCTCAAGGACCCCTAGCGCCCCTAATATCCTCAAGGACTCCTAGTGCCCCTAATATTCTCAAAGACTCCTAGTGCCCCTAATATCCTCAAGGACTCCTAGTGCCCCTAATATTCTCAAGGAGTCCCAGCACCCATAACTACTACAAGGACTCCTAGTACTCCTAACATCCTGAGGGCCTCCGATTACCCCTACCACTGTAATGAACTCCTCCAATCTCATCCTCCCAACCTCCCCAAATAACCCATTTCTTGCTCAAGGACTTCTCAAGAATTTCAAGAACTCCTGGATTCTTAGTGCAGCCTCCAAAATGATTCTTAGAACTTTCCCAAGGGCTTGTAAACTTTCCTCAAGGATCCTTGAAACATCTTCAAGGCCTCAACACTCAAAGTCTTTATTTAGTTTGATTTCAGTTCTTTAAACAAACAATAGACAAAATGGATCTCTATGTGTCATCATTTTTCTACTCTACTGAGATTCTACTGGACAACAGCGGCGTCCTCCGTTGGCTTACATGATTGGACAGCAGGCAGGAAGAGAGAGCGTGTGTAGCGGTAGCGGGAGGCGGGGCCAGAGCGAACCCTCAAAGAGAGGGAGCGAGTGGTAGGTGGTGAGCGACGGCGGCGACTCCTCCTGGACAGGAGGGTCTCTGAAGAAAAAACACCACAGAAGAAGAAACTAAAGAAAAAACACCACAGAAGAGGAAACTGAAGAAAAACACCACAGAAGAAGAAACAGAAAGAAAAACACTGGCTTAAATTCACTATGTTTTGTTTGGTGACATGAACTCAAACATGTGAATCTACAGAGTCTGATTTTCACTGTCTTTGGTGCTTTAATGTTCGTGAGTGAGGAACATTTAAATTACAGGATTTCTGAGCAGAGTCTGGAATGCTGGAAGAATCTGAACAACAAGATGATGTTGAGTCCTAAAACAGTGGTTTCCAACTGGTGCAGAGTTCAGTCATCAGTTCAAGGTCCAGTTTAATACATTATGTGTCACACTTTTGTTTTCTTGTAAGTAAACCCTCAAATGTGAAACTCCACATCTGAGCCTCTCTTACTTGAAAACAATACCCTGCCCTGAAAACAACAGTTTGCTGCATCTCTGTACCAGGAGCACACTGCAGCCGCATGAAAAGGAAGGAGATCTTTTGATCTTTAATTTGTTGTGTGACCTCATCAGAGTCTGAGGAGATGCAGTGACTGATGTCAGGATTCCTCCAAAAAGAACCTTGAAGTTAATCGTAAACTGATTAAGACTATGAAGGACTTTAACATATTCACGTGCACTGCTTTACTGGGAAGTGTGGTTTGGAAGGCTTAGGGTGTTTTCACACTTGGTCCTTTTCAGCCCTCTAAACAGACTCAGAGCGGTGACTCAGCATTTTTTGCGCATATGTGAACACTTCAAGAGAACCGAACTCAAACCACCTCGGGAGTTCAATTCCAGGGTGCCGTTCACTGAACCTCCAGGTTCACTCTGCTCGTTGGCGTTGTATTCAGCCCTCTAGATCACATGCTGCTGACCTGGGACGCTTGAAAAAACAGACGAAACCACGTCAGCCAGTAACGCCTGCAAGGACGCAAGATGAGGTATAGTTTGGTCCACAGAAGATACTGCACGTCTCCAGATGTGGAACGTAGAATAGAGTTAGGGTTAAATGGCGTCCCTTTTATGTTGGTCCACTGTCAGAGGACTCAGTTGGGTTTGTTTAAAAAGGACTATATGTGAAAACACTGTAATACCCATTGATTGATTGATTGATTTCATTTGATGTATTTTTCTTAATCAGCAAGGCAAAGTTAAATTTCAATATTTCTGAGTTGGGTTTGGTGCAGTGCACCTAACCTAACCTAACCCTAACTTTGATGTTTCAGATCTTCTCAAGGACGCCTTGAATTTTTGAAGTTGTTTGTTTGAAAATGAGCCAAATTCACCAACGACACCAGACTGTGTGAAGAACGTTTCATGTTTCATGTCCTGTGCTGAGGTTCTGTTAATAAACAGGGCGGAGCTAAATTCTGACATTTCTGAATGAGGTTTGGTTGGTGGAATCACTTCCTGCTTTCAGTGTTCAAACGCAGACAGAGAGACACACACACACAGACAGACAGACAGACAGATGGGTACCATCTACTTCCTGGCTAGGTGGAGGTGGAGGGGGCGGAGCCAGCAGTTCTGAGCCGTTGATGGGCAGTGGGGGGAAGCCGCCATCATCAGAGGGAGGAGGAGGAGGAGGAGGAGGAGGAGGAGAGGGAGGTGGGAAGCTGCTCTCCTCCATCACTGAGGTGACAGAGATGTGATGTCATCGTGATGTCACTCATTGTGACCAATGATAGATTTACATGTATTTTAGGCAGTGAAGATGAAGACGTTATCATGACGTTTTTGTTTTATTCTCACCTGTCTCGAGGCTGAGGGGTGGAGCCAGCGGGGGAGCACTGTGATTGGTCAGAGTCTGTGAAGGAGGAGGAGGAGGAGGAGGAGGGGGGGGGGGGGGGGGAGGGGGCAGAGCCGCCATCTCTCCTGACAAATCTGGTGGGGGAGGGGGCGGGGCCAAGGTGTTGGTGACCTCATCATCCTGGGCTGGCATTTCATTGGCTAAAGGAGGAGGAGGCGGGGCGTCTTCCAGCAGCGTGGTGATGATGTCACACTCAGGTGGGGCTGGGCAGGTGATGGGGATGGTGGGCGGAGCTACAGGTTTCCCAAACGAGCTGAAAGAGACGGTCATAAATGAAATTTAAAAAGTTACTAAATATGATCAATAATAACGTCTGTGCTACAGAAAGGACTGAACTTCTACTGCGTCACTGCGACCTTGGTTGGAACCAGTGCTTATTTGACTTCCTGTTGCCTTTCTATCATCTTGAACCAGTCTGGCCATTCTCCTCTGACCTCTGGCATCAACAAGGCATTTTGGCTCACTGGATATTTGCTCTTTTTGGGACCATCCTCTGTAAACCCTAGAGATGGTTGTGCTGAAAATCCCAATAAATACTCAGAGCAGCCCGTCTGGCACCAACAACCATGCCACGTTCAAAGTCACTTCAATCACCTTTCTTCATCATTCTGATGCTCCGTTTGAACTTCAGCAGCTCGTCTTCACCATGTCTACATGACTAAATGTTAATGAGCTGCTGACACCTGATTGGCTGATGAGCTATTTGTGATAAAAAAGTGAGTGTATAAATATATTCATATGGGCAGATGAGGATTATTACCTGCTGACAGGGGGCGCCACCGGACACTGAACAGGCTCTGGAGGTTTGATGGACCTGAGACACACACACACACACACACACACACACACACACACACACACAGTCAGTTAAAGTGTGTGATGTGAAACAGGAAGTAGTCGTTAATAGAAACTCAGTAGAATCAGACTGAACCTGTTGGAGGCGCCGTGTTTACGGATGGTTCCTGTTCGGTCTGACTGTTTCCCAGAGACCTAAGTCGGGGGGGGGGGGGGGGGGGGGGGGGGGCATGAGAGTGTGAGAGTGTGTTAGTGTGTGTGTGTGTGTGTGTGTGCGTGAGCATCAATAGAGCCTCTCAGGCCTCAGCAGCTCTAATTAGACTCTCTAAACATTTTCCCACGCTCAACAAAGACCCACTGTCTGTGTGTTGCTGTGTGTGTGTGTGTGTGTTCATTAAAGTGTGTACTGTGTGTCGCTGAATGAGCAGCCACAGCAGCAGTAAAATGAAACAGATTAAAGGACAGTTCCACAGTTTTTCAGACAGAAAAGCTTCAGATTAAACTCAGATCTCAGGAAACATATTTATAATTACTGCATCTCATTTCACTGGAACATGAGCTACAGGTCAGTTACAGGTCAGTTACAGGTCAGAGCTTCTCTGTCGCTCTGCAGAGTTTCAGTAGTAACAGTGTGATGACACGGTTTTCCTTCATCAGATAACTGCAGGTTTAAAGTCGTCACTCAGCTGCAGCTGCAATCAGATTCTGATCAACTGCTCTGATTTATTATAGATATAATTTAAAACTTCAGTTTGAGACAGGCCTTTAATTCCTCTCACACGAACTGTTGCTCAGCAAAGATCAAGAAATACAATCAGACTGTTGATTTAAACCAGTCTGAATATTACTGTAGATAATAAATCAGTTATGAATCACTGACCTGATCTGACTCTGACAGACAGACATCAGAGAGAGTTACAGCACCTGACACACCGACACAACATCACTTTATCCTGCTAAACACTTCATCCTGTTAAAACACTTCATCCTGTTAAACACTTTATCCTGTTAAAACACTTTATCCTGTTAAACACTTTATCCTGTTAAAACACTTTATCCTGTTAAACACTTTATCCTGTTAAACAATTTATCCTGTTAAAACACTTCATCCTGTTAAACACTTTATCCTGTTAAACACTTTATCCTGTTAAAACACTTTATCCTGTTAAAACACTTTATCCTGTTAAACACTTTATCCTGTTAAAACGCTTTATCCTGTTAAAACACTTTATCCTGTTAAACACTTTATCCTGTTAAAACGCTTTATCCTGTTAAACACTTTATCCTGTTAAAACACTTTATCCTGTTAAACGCTTTATCCTGTTAAACAATTCATCCTGTTAAAACACTTTATCCTGTTAAACACTTAATCCTGTTAAAACACTTTATCCTGTTAAACGCTTTATCCTGTTAAACACTTTATCCTGTTAAACGCTTTATCCTGTTAAACACTTTATCCTGTTAATGCTTTATCCTGTTAAACACTTTATCCTGTTAAACGCTTTATCCTATTAAAACACTTTATCCTGTTAAACGCTTTATCCTGTTAAACGCTTTATCCTGTTAAACAATTTATCCTGATAAACGCTTTATCCTGTTAAAACACTTTATCCTGTTAAAACACTTTATCCTGTTAAACACTTTATCCTGTTAAACGCTTTATCCTGTTAAACGCTTTATCCTGTTAAACACTTTATCCTGCTTTATCCTATTAAAAAAACACTTTATCCTGTTAAACGCTTTATCCTGTTAATGCTTTATCCTGTTAAACGCTTTATCCTGTTAATGCTTTATCCTGTTAAACACTTTATCCTGTTAAACGCTTTATCCTATTAAAACACTTTATCCTGTTAAACGCTTTATCCTGTTAAACGCTTTATCCTGTTAAACAATTTATCCTGATAAACGCTTTATCCTGTTAAAACACTTTATCCTGTTAAAACACTTTATCCTGTTAAAACAATTTATCCTGTTAAACGCTTTATCCTGTTAAAACACTTTATCCTGTTAAAACACTTTATCCTGTTAAAACAATTTATCCTGTTAAACACTTTATCCTGTTAAAACACTTTATCCTGTTAAACGCTTTATCCTGTTAAACACTTTATCCTGTTAAAACAATTTATCCTGTTAAAACAATTTATCCTGTTAAACACTTTATCCTGTTAAAACACTTTATCCTGTTAAACGCTTTATCCTGTTAAACGCTTTATCCTGTTAAACAATTTATCCTGTTAAACAATTTATCCTGTTAAACGCTTTATCCTATTAAAACACTTTATCCTGTTAAACGCTTTATCCTGTTAAACGCTTTATCCTGTTAAACAATTTATCCTGATAAACGCTTTATCCTGTTAAAACACTTTATCCTGTTAAAACACTTTATCCTGTTAAAACAATTTATCCTGTTAAACACTTTATCCTGTTAAAACACTTTATCCTGTTAAAACAATTTATCCTGTTAAACACTTTATCCTGTTAAAACACTTTATCCTGTTAAACACTTTATCCTGTTAAAACAATTTATCCTGTTAAAACAATTTATCCTGTTAAACACTTTATCCTGTTAAAACACTTTATCCTGTTAAACGCTTTATCCTGTTAAACGCTTTATCCTGTTAAACAATTTATCCTGTTAAACAATTTATCCTGTTAAACACTTTATCCTGTTAAAACAATTTATCCTGTTAAACACTTTATCCTGTTAAAACACTTTATCCTGTTAAACAATTTATCCTGTTAAACACTTTATCCTGTTAAAACAATTTATCCTGTTAAACACTTTATCCTGTTAAAACACTTTATCCTGTTAAAACACTTTATCCTGTTAAACACTTTATCCTGTTAAACAATTTATCCTGTTAAACACTTTATCCTGTTAAAACACTTTATCCTGTTAAAACACTTTATCCTGTTAAAACAATCCTTACAACTGTGATTCATTCATGAAAATGCTTCTGATTCTTTTTATACAAGAGGAGGGAACATGAAAACCTTTTTGGGTTATGGAGCAACAGACACATATTCAGACTTTATGACAGCTTCAAAGGAAACGCAGTGAGTCACCACTTTTGTTTTCCATCTCTCTTGTTTCCCAGGCTGGTCAATCTGAATGAATTATTCTGTGCTGCTACATGTTTGTTTATTTGTCATTGTTGTTTTGTTTTTGATTAGTTAAACATCAAATGCCAAGGAACTGAGAATGGAAATTAGCCATTGGCTACAATCCTATATATTTACATTTAATGTTCATCAATATGTACTGTCCATAAATAAAATAAAAAATAAAAATGTTAGCTCCAGTCTGTAGCAACAATCTGATTTTATACATCCAAAGATCTTCTATAAAAAACAGACTGGGCCTCTAAGCAAGACGAGGCCTTTAAATGTTATTGTTAAGTTTTACAGTATGTTGTCCTCCGTCACTTTCAGCTCACACTGATGTTAACGCAGCCTCTGATGTTAAAGGGCCAGTGTGTAATATTTGGCATGGTTTATTGTCAATCTGAATCTGAATCTGAATATTCTACCCATTAATATGTTTACACAAGTGTATGATCGCTATAAAATAAAATTCGTTTGGTTTTCGTAGCCTTATAATTATGCTTTTATATATATATATATATATATATATATATATATATAGCAAGGGCCTTGCTTTAGAGAGGTCGCCATCTTGCGCCGCCATGTATGTACGGCAGACCGAGCGGACAATCCAGCCAGCCAGAGAACGCGTTTTGTGTGTATAAATAAACCAACGAAGACAGCGGAAGGAAGGAAGAAGGAGAAGGAAACAGCAGAGAGTGTTAGTAGTTTGTCGATAGAGAGTAGTGAAAAGTTTTTTTTAGTTATAAAGTTTGCGAATGGTCCACACTTACCACGCAACAGGAGAGAATGAACCCGAACCGTCATCTGCGAGGAAAAGAAGACACACCTTCACTCCTTGTGATGCACTCTCTGCGGCGCTTTTCCTCCTGATGATATATCTCCCCAACGATGGCAGCAGTAGCACCGAATCCCATTCTGTGCATTCAGCCTCTCTTCTCACCCGCTCAGCATCAAACACATGGAGTTCCTCATCTGTATGCTCCGGCTCAAACAGGTATGGCTCTGGGTCTGTGTCCGCTACAAGAAACTCTTCAAAATCGCGTTCAAAGTCATCCATTGCAGCTACTATAGTCCGGAGATATTGCTAGGCTAAATAAACAGCTGAGCACTGCTTACAGGCTATGCTGTCAGTCAGTGTGCGGGCTGGAGATTGGTGGAGCAGAGAGGGGAGGGGGGGTCCCCACTTAGTATGCAAACGAGTATGTAAACGAGTATGTGTGTAAAGTTATGAAGTGTGTCTGTTACGCTAGAAGAGTCAGAGTTTGGGACGGAGTGGAGTGTTACCGGAGTTTCTGGAGTGCTCAAATAAACGAGCCTTTTTCCCGAACGCTCCTCTGGTCTCCTGCTTGCGAGGGATTCATTACAATATCGTAACATGGCTTAGATTTCTAAATAAATATTCACCTCGTCGCTAGATAGACCTACTCCTGAAAAACTCGTGCGCAAGGCTTTTGGTCCCTACGAGGCCGCCGTCATTTACCCGACGGGAGGGGTGAGCGAGTGAGCCCTGCAATCTAGAATTTGACCACTGATGTCACTGTTTTCAATGGTTTTCAACCCATTTTACACACTGGGCCTTTAACGCAGCCTCTGATGCTAACACAGCCTCTGATGCTAATGCAGCCTCTGATGCTAATGCAGCCTCTGATGTTAATGCAGCCTCTGATGCTAACGCAGCCTCTGATGTTAACACAGCCTCTGATGCTAACGCAGCCTCTGATGCTAACGCAGCCTCTGATGCTAACACAGCCTCTGATGCTAACGCAGCCTCAGATGCTAACACAGCCTCTGATGTTAACGCTAACATTTAGCCTTGACCGGGTGAGTCAGTCTACCTGTGAGCGACTCACTGGTTCCCTTCAGACCAGTCTGGGTGAGGACAGGTGTGACTTAGACATAATGACGGGAAACGGGTCAGTTCTGGTTGTGAGCTTTATGGGTGTGGGGAGGTTTTCAAAAACAGACCTGTGCAGGACTCTGGTTTGTTTCACTCTGCAGCTCTGAACAGGTTCCAGTTCAGAGCTGCAGGTCTGAGACAGTCAGGAGGAAATAACCCTTCAGAAAATAGAATGAGGTCACAGCGAGGCAGTGAAGGAGTGAAGGAGTGAGGAAGTGAAGGACGACAGAGTCTGAAAGAGGAACTTTTACTGCAGTGTCACTTCTGTTCCTGTGGTTCACTGCAGCCGCCAACACTTCCTGTTCGCATCAAGCAGCAGAGACTTCAGTCAGAACTAAACTTGACTTCTGCTTCTGGGTTTCAGCTTCTTCTTCTTCTTCTGTAAAAGTGTCTCCTGTTTAAACTCCTGCTGATTCAACACAGAACTCCATCTGACTGTGATCGTATTTAACCTTCAGACTGACGTCCTGACTCAGCTCAGTTTTATTTATGAAGCTCAGAATCACAGATCAGGACGATTCTCAGAAGGTCTCTAACCCTCAGCTCCTCGTGCACATCGTCACACGTTTGTGTTCACCAGGTGCACCAGGTCAACCTTCAGTTCACAGCTTTCCAGTGGAGGTTCTGAATTGCTGAGCCAAGACAGCAGAAACTCTGACACACCTGCTGGATGATGTGTTCATGTGTGTGTGTGTGTGTGTGTGTGTGAAGTACCTTCATGCCGTGGCCCAGGCCATCCAGCTGCTGGTAGTTGATTGGTCGGCGGCTGTACGGTGGGCGGGGCTGTGTGCCTGCGGGAGGCTGAGGAGGAGGGAGGATCTTGTGGCTACGTGGGACTCGTCTCACTGCCGTGAAGACGCCGATCTCTCTGCGGGAAACCTTCTCTTTGTGCATCTCCACCGTCTGACGACACAAACACACGCTGTGCGTCAGCGTTTAAACACAAGTGTTGTTTATGTTTCCAACACGTCCTGTCAGCTGTAACATCACCTGTGATAATGTTTCACGTATAACTTGAGCTCCAACACTCCAACTCTTCTTTCTTTACACACTTTCTTAAACTGAAAAATATTAATTTACCCTTTAAATCAAACTGTAATCAATGACACAGTTTAACTCCACCTCTGAAACACACTTCTGTTTTAATGTGGTGGTGTAAAGTGCTGCTTGGAGTGTGATGTTCCTCTCTGCTCATCTGAAATAAAATCACTTCTGTAAACAGAACTAACTGTGTCTGTAACTCAGAGAAGCTCTTCAGATATCATGTTCATGATGGGATGGACGGACAGACAACCTGAAAACACCGGCAACAGACGTGGGCAGAGTCAAAAATGAACACAAAACATTTTGATCTGAAAAATTTTACACGTAGAAACATGACCACACTCTGTCAGTCGTCTGAACTGTGAACGTTGTTCACTGCTGATCTGAGCAGAGACGTTTGTTTGTCCCTCCTGGCATGGAGGCGTGTTCATGTGTTCATGTGTTCATGTGTTCATGTTTTCCTGTGTTCATGTTTTCCTGTGTTCATGTGTTCCTGTGTTCATGTTTTCCTGTGTTCATGTGTTCCTGTGTTCATGTGTTCCGGGGTTCATGTGTTCATGTGGTCACGTGTTCATGTGGTCATGTGTTCCCGTGTTCCTGTGTTCCCGGGTTCATGTGTTCATGTGGTCATGTGTTTACATGTTTCAGGTGGGAAGACATTCTGTGTAACACAGGTCACATGTCACAGGACTCTGTCTTCTGATTGGCTGCGAGTTGCTGTTGCTGTTTGTGTTTGTGTGAGAGCGGAGGAATGTCCCGCCTCACTCTGCCTCTGATTGGCTCACCTTGACATCTTCACCCTGACTCTAACCGATCCAACCAACAGGCAGCGATCACCACGATCACTACATTTCCCACAATGCACGTGGGCTGTGTCCTCCTCCATTAAACATAAAAATGACTCTCATACTGACTGATGGATCATGACCTCATGTTGGCAGCAGAGTCACAGGGCAGAGCTCACCTGACCAATGAGGTTGATGGAAGACTCCATGTGACGCAGCTGATTGGTCTGAGCGTCGAGAAGACTCAGCACGCTACTGGCCAGAGTGCTGATCTGGTAGGCGACGCTGGCCAGTGATTGGGTGGTGAAGTTCTTTGTTTCCTCCAACGCTTTCATGCTGCCGTCACCTGACTGACACACAGAGACAGGACAGGTTAGCTTAGCTTAGCACAAAGACTGGAGACAGGACAGGTTAGCTTAGCTCAGCACAAAGACTGGAGACAGGACAGGTTAGCTTAGCTTAGCACAAAGACTGGAGACAGGACAAGTTAGCTTAGCTCAGCACAAAGACTGGAGACAGGACAGGTTAGCTTTGCTTAGCTTAGCATAAAGACTGGAGACAGGACAGGTTAGCTTAGCTTAGCACAAAGACTGGAGACAGGACAGGTTAGCTTAGCACAAAGACTGGAGACAGGATGGGTCAGCTTAGCATAGCACAAAGACTGGAGACAGGACACGTTATCTTAGCTTAGCATAAAGACTGGAGACAGGATGGGCTAGCTTAGCTTACCATAAAGACTGGAGACAGGATGGGTTAGCTTAGCTTAACATAAAGACTGGAGACAAGGCAGGTTAGCTTAGCTTAGCACAAAGACTGGAGACAGGACAGGTTAGCTTAGCTCAGCACAAAGACTGGAGACAGGACAGGTTAGCTTAGCTTAGCACAAAGACTGGAGACAGGACAGGTTAGCTTAACTTAGCACAAAGACTGGATACAGGACAGGTTAGCTTAGCTCAGCACAAAGACTGGAGACAGGAGTAAACTGTTAGCTTAGCATGTTGGGGCATTAATACTAGTTGTTATAGTAGCAGGACTAGCAGTCGGTGGATTAGTACGAACCTGTACGTAGTTGTTGTAGCAGTAATCGGCCACGTTCAGCAGGTTGTCGTAATTCTCCAGCAGAGCTTTTCTGGCGTTGGGAGCTTCCTTCATGATCTTCATCACTTCCTCTTTAAAGTTCTGCTCCTTCATCTCCGATCTGCAAACAAGATTTATTATTTCATGCTCTGTCTCCTGAGAACCCGTGTGGTCAGTGGCCCTACTTCTCTGTTCCCTCAATCTAAGTTTTGTTTCAATGTTCCCTCGCAGTCACCATCCTTTGTAAAGGATAACGTTCTGCCGTCGTTCTGCCGACTAGGCCTGTAGTCTCCTGGTCGACTAGTCGATTATTTGGTCGCTGTGCTCTCGTCCGACCAAACTCTCATTGGTCGAATAATCGCCGTGTTACTTTCATAAGGAGAAAAGTGCTACATCAACAGCCTCTCAGGATTAATCCATCATTTCCTGCGGCGGGGGGACAGGCTAAGTTACCTGTGAAAATGGGCAGAACTCGCCCACCCTCACACTCAGCGTCACAGTGACGCAGACCTCCTGTCTGTCTCTGTGAGCTGAACCCATTTCCCTCAGTGGAAACAAAGCTTTGATTTACTTTAATTTCACAGATAAGAAACAATAAATTGCGAAGACAGTGGGGCTGCCACTAACGATTATTTTCATTGTCGACTAATCTGTCGATTATTTCTGCGATTAGTCGACTAATCATTTCATCGAAAAATGTGTTAAAATGTTGAAAAATGTCGGTCTGTCTCTCCCAAACCCCAAAATGATGTCATCTAATGTCTTGTTTCATACTCACGCAAAAAGGTTTTAGCTCACCGTCTCGGGAGAGTGTGTAAAGCTGCCAATATCTGAACGAAAGAAGCTGCAGTAAGAGTATTTGGGCACTTTATAGTACTTTTCCATGAAAAATGACTCAAACCGATTAGTCGATGACTAAAATAGTCACCAATTATTTTTATAGTCGATTAATCATCGATTAGTCGACTAATCGTGGCAGCCCTAGAAGACAGTAAAGCCTCCACTAAAATAGCATTTTAAGCGGTGTGTGTGATTTATCCTGGCTTCATATGAGCAGAGAAAATCTCTGATAGCTGCTAGGCTAATGTATACCATGTAAAATGCCATAGGCTGGCGCTAACAACGTTAGCATGTTGTACTGGTGGGGGAAATGTGTCCAGATAAAGACAAGTGTTTGTCTGTCAGTTCTGCGATTTATAGTGAGGCCAGTTTGCGTACTTGTGTTTGAAACTGTCTCTATTAAGCCATGTTTACTGTGTGTTTACTGTGTGTTTCTGCTAAAGTTCTGCTCATGTTCTATTAATGTTCTGCTGATGTTCTGCCAACATTCTGCCAATGCTCTGCTGACGTTCTGCTGATGTTCTGCCAACATTCTGCTATTGTTCTGCCGACATTCTAACGTTCTACTGATGTTCTGCTAAAGTTCTGCCGACATTCTGCTAATGTTCTGCTGATGTTCTGCCAACATTCTGCTATTGTTCTGCTAACGTTCTGCCGATGCTCTGCTGACGTTCTGCCAACGTTCTTCTGATGTTCAGCTAAAGTTCTGCCCATGTTCTGCTAACGTTCTGCTGATGTTCTGCCAACATTCTGCTGACGTTATGCTAATGTTCTGCTAATGTTCTGCTGATGCTCTGCTGACGTTCTACTAATGTTCTGCCGACGTTCTACTGACATTCTGCTAATGTTCTGCTGATGTTCTGCCAACATTCTGCTGACGTTATGCTAATGTTCTGCTGATGTTCTGCCGATGCTCTGCTGACGTTCTACTAATGTTCTGCCGACATTCTGCTGATGTTCAGCTAAAGTTTTGCTGACGTTCTGCTAACGTTCTGCCGATGTTCTGAAGATGTTCTCATGACGTTTTGCTAACATTCTGTTGACATCGTGGGTACTTTAAAAACCAGGTAAAGACTCACCTGTTCAAGTGTTTCGTAACTTTATTCACATTTTGTCTTTCCTGTTTGTGTATTTTGATTTTTTTAATGTCCTGTGTAAATATTTGTTTCGTATCTCAGGGCATCAGTTTCTGTCTGAAATGTAAATTCAGCCATTATCTACTCACCCATATGCCGAGGGAGGCTCAGGTAAAGTTTTAGAGTCCTCACATCACTTGCAGAGATCCAAGGGGAGAGGAGGTACCGCGTTCATGTGTGTTCACGTGCTTTCGCTGGTCTCGTGTGCAAGCGCACACATGTGAGCGCGGTGCCCAGAGAGGCAGTCAGAGCTACAGGCTACAATGAGGCTAAAAACAGAGTTCAAATGAGGTTTTTCCAAACAGCTTTTTATGTCGGGGCTTCAGGACACTTGGATCACTACGGACGAGCAGTATGGAGATATTTTGTGGTTTCAATGATGTGTTTTTGGACGTTTGAATCTGGGGCGCCGTCAGCCTCCATTAGGTGGAGTTGTGTTGCTACCTCCTCTCCCCTTGGATCTCTGCAAGTGATGTGAGGACTCTAAAACTTCACCTGAGCCTCCCTCGGCATATGGGTGAGTAGATAATGGCTGAATTTACATTTTTGGGTGCACTATCCCTTTAAATCCATAAATAATAAACACAACAATAACACATATATTAAATATCAGTCATGTATTAACAGCGTTCAATAAAGCAGTGTGCTGTACTTTTACTTTACTGGACTTCAGGTTGAGGTTCCTCTACTCTGAGTATTTTCATTTTGTGCTGCTGTGAACCTGAACCTGTTCTGAACCTGTTCTGAACCTGTTCTCCACCTCACACACACACAAAGGACAAATATAAATGATGAAACATTAATCTGCAGCACTGACTCTTGTTCCTGCCGAAAAAGTTCTGATGAGACAGGAAGCATCAGCTCTGATGTGAGCACGAGCCCTCACCGACATTCACCTGCAAATTATGGTTTCAATATCCTGCACGTGACGCGGCCGCGGCGCCTTTTATCTCATTAACGTCGATTAAAGAAGAAGCAGAAGAAGAAGAAGAAGCAGAAGAAGAAGAGAGCGGAACTGAACTTTATAAACTCACCAGATTCTGCAGAGAAAAATGATCCGCGGGAAAAGTTCAACTGTGAAAAACAAGCGGAGACTCTGTCCTCTGTCTGTCCCTCTGTTCTCTGTCTGTCCCTCTGTCCTCTGTCTGTCCCGTGTCCCTCTGTCCTCTGTCTGTCCCTCTGTCCGCTGAGTCCCGTCGCATCAACCTGCTGCTCAACTTGTTTCTGCATCAGCAGCGACCTGCAGCCAAAGATCGTCTCTGCTCCTTCAGAGGTCTCACTCCTCCGGAATACTGGACTTTTGGTCTCGTGTTCAGGAGTCTGACCGCTGCCTGGAATCTATTCAAGGACCCATGCAATCTATTCACAGCTCCCTTTCATCCTGGAAACTCCTTTAAAGACTCTTGGAATGTAATCAAGGACCACAGAGGGAACTTCTTTACAGAGCAGCAAAAAATCTGTACAGGTACTGAGACCTAATTCAAGGACTCCTGGAATGTTGCGAAAGGCAAACATAGCCCTCACAAGGATCCTGGAACACTTGTAAATCTCTGAGTTCTTTTTCAAGGAGTCCTTGATTCCCTATAGGGTTCCCGGGGATCTCTTACAGAGACTCAGGGAGGCCCCTGTTAGTATCCTGGAAACTCTTTAAAGGACCTGGAAATTTGGAGGAATATTGGGGCCAATTTCAAGGAGTCCAAGAAAGTCTCATGCACCTTAACATCCCTTGATGTACCTTTAAAAGACATTATCATCCTACAAATTCTCAAGGACCCCTGAAATCTGAAATGATCCCCTGAACTCATTTTGCAGAGTCTTGGGGTCTTTTCAAGGACCCTGAAATCCCTGAAGAGATGTACAGAATAAAAATAATCCCAGATTTTTTAAAGACACCCCAGGGGTCCTTGAAATGGTCACTGGGGTCCCTGCAGACTGAAAGAGAATCCAGAGGGTCCTAAATATACTTGTGAAGGACTCTGAGGGTCATTGTAAGATCCTGGAGCCCTGTAAAGGACCCTGGAATCTCCAGATGGTTTCCAGGACCTCTCAAGGTTCAAATAGGCCGTCGGCAGCAGTGACAGATTTTAGCTCAGAGTGAGACCTCCTGTCTGTTTCCTGCTCAGCTCAAACCACTTCCCGTCTGACGTCACAGAGAATAAAACTTCAAGTCCTGAAGTGAAACTGACGCAGTTTGTTGTGTGATGCTGCCCCCTGCTGGCGACCTGACGTCATACATTAATACAATTAATTAATTAATTAATAATACCTCAGACAGATTTTAATTGTGTTTATTAATTTACATCATGAGGTCAGTGTGTGATTCTTCCTCTGTGGTGTCAGTGCTGAAGGTGAAAGAGCTCTGCCTGCTGGTCACACACACACACACACACACACACACACACACACACACACACAGTCAGCTGTTAATAATAATAATGATAATAATAATAAATATCTGAGGTTAAAAACACAAACATGTTTTATTCACATCAGAAAAAAAAGTTACAAGTATTAAAAACAATCAGAATGTTCCCCCTTGCTTGGGGCGACCAGACATCACTTGTTGCTCGGGGCGACCGGACATCACTTGTTGCTCGGGGCGACAGGGTTCCAGGGCTGTCTCCGTGGAGCTCCATCTTTGTCTTTCTTGTCCAGAGGCCTGAGGTGACAGGACAGGACCAGGTCTCTGACAGACAGACAAACAGACACACACACACTGAGCCTGGAACTCATTCAAGGACCCTGGAATGTCTTACAGGAGTTACTGTAGCTTTTAATATATCCTGGAACTCTGTAATGTCTGTATGAACAGAGTCCAGGGGCCTGTATCACGAAGCAGGATTAATGTCTTAGCGAGGTAACTTCAGGGTTAACCCTGGGTTTTCGGTCTCACGAAGCAGGATTAATGTCTTATCGGGGTAGATCACCATGGTAACTTAATCTGAACGGCTATCCTGCTCCGGAGCAGGGTAAGTTCAGGGTTGAATCTGATCCTATAAAAAGCACCACCCACTGGCCAATCAGCTGTTGATGGCTGACAGAAATGCAGCCCAGTCATGACGGGAAGTTTAATTCATTTGATTGATTTTGATTTGAAAGTTTATTTTGAACATTAAAAAAAGAAAAGAAAGCAACAACAACAGAACAGGAAGTGTTGAGTTTCAAATGACGGCGCGATGCATTAACTTTATCAAGTGAAAGGGGAGCAGATAAAAAGTAAAAATATAAAAACACAGAGAATAATAAATAAAGGGCTGTTATTGTCTTACAGGTTCCACGGCAACAGATCGCTCCGTGTTCCTATTGGTCACAGTGACGGCTGTGACGGGAGAAGCCGAGACGTTGGATTATTGTGTACGACACTCATTGTTCAAGAGCCGGCTGTGTTGGGCTGATGCTGTGTAGTGTGTACCAGGCGTAAAGCACCCTGGAACCTTCAAGGACCCTTCAAGTGTCTTTGAAGAAACTCAGGAACCTTGTGAAACATCCTGGAACTCTTTCAAGGAGCTGACCCTGTAAACTCTGATAAGACCCCTCACTTGTTTAAAACAGTCCAGGAGTGTTTCAAGGACCCTGTGATCTCAGTGTAGTCTTTCCAGGACCCTGTAATGTAGAAGGCCCTGGAGGTACCTGAACTGGCTGTAGGAAGCGACTCTCTGACTGACAGCTCTCAGTTTCGCTTCGTTCTCTCGCTGGTATCTTCGCTCAGACTCAACCGCCATCTGCAGCTCTCTCTCTAGCGCAGAGAAGTCGATGACATCACGCTCCGACCTCGCCATCACCTGATGATGTCAAAGTACAGACAATTAGCTCCCAGGCTGTTATTTACCGTTAGCTCCCAGGCTAACCTCACAGAACCAACCTTTAGCTCCCAGGCTAACCTCACAGAATTAACCTTTAGCTCCCAGGCTAACCTCACAGAACCAACCTTTAGCTCCCAGGCTAACCTCACAGAACTAACCGTTAGCTCCCAGGCTAACCTCACACAATCAACCTTTAGCTCCCAGGCTAACCTCACAGAACTAACCGTTAGCTCCCAGGCTAACCTCACACAACCAACCTTTAGCTCCCAGGCTAACCTCACAGAACTAACCGCTAGCTCCCAGGCTAACCTCACAGAACTAACCTTTAGCTCCCAGGCTAACCTCACAGAACCAACCTTTAGCTCCCAGGCTAACCTCACAGAACTAACCGTTAGCTCCCAAACTAGCCACACAGAACTAACCGTTAGCTCCCAAGCTAGCCACACAGAACTAACCGTTAGCTCCCAAACTAACCTCACAGAAGCAACCTTTAGCTCCCAAACTAACCTCACAGAACCACCCTTTAGCTCCCAGGCTAACCTCACAGAACTAACCGTTAGCTCCCAAGCTAGCCACACAGAACTAACCGTTAGCTCCCAAACTAACCTCACAGAACCAACCTTTAGCTCCCAGGCTAACCTCACAGAACCAACCTTTAGCTCCCAGGCTAACCTCACAGAACTAACCGTTAGCTCCCAGGCTAACCTCACAGAACCAACCTTTAGCTCCCAGGCTAACCTCACAGAACTAACCGTTAGCTCCCAGGCTAACAGTAGCTAACAGACAGGTGAGGATGAGATTCAGATCCAACATGTTACCTGCAGCAGGTTTGACTCCTCGCGCTTCTGCTCTCTGTGTGTTCAGGTGTTTTTAGGATCCTTGTTGGTCTCATGCAACAAATCGTCTCCATGACGACGGGCTGGCGGTCGGCGCCTGCGCAGTGCAGTGTGGTCACCGCGGGAACAGAGGACTGAGCAGCGGGTCAAATGGAGCTGCCTTTGTTTTGAAATGGTTTGTGTGGATCCATGACGTCACTGCTCTGATCCAGGATCGATATCAGGCTCGTTGAAGTTGAACTGAGCCTGGACAGCAGACGAGACCAGGCGGTGACAAACACAGACTGTAGTATGTCTATGGCGACAGCAAGCTGTTCCCAGCAGCCTTCAGTCCGGACAGGAAGTCACACACAGACACACTTCCGGTCTGATATGATGTCAGTTCATTAAAAAATGATCAGACGCATAGATCAGTTTGTTCTCAGTCTCATTGATTTATTAAAATGTTTTACAGGTGATCTGTAGTTAAGTTCATGGTTCATGTTTGGAGGAGGAGCCTTTACGCTGCACCTTAAATGACTTCATAGGTGTTTGAAATGAAAAAAGTCTCAGTTTTTCACTCTTGTCGTACAAACTCTTTATTTTGTACCAGATTTAAAATGAGACATAAACGTCACAGTTTTAACATCAGGTCATGTTGTTGTTTTGTTTTGTTCTGACGGAAGCCTACATCACACACGATGTGTTAAGATAAGATAAGATAAGATACACCTTTGTTGTTCAGGTCAACAATAAACAAAACACATTACTACTGTATCATCATCATCATCATCATCATTATTACTATTATTATAGACTGACTGAAACAGGAAAGCACACACACACACACACACACACACATTTCCTCCGAGCTTATGTAACTGCTGGTCCCTTGAAAAGAAGATCCATATTAGAAAGATACACTACTGCTGCATCCACCACTAAGAGAATTAGATGTAACTATTTGAAATTTTCTATTCCACCGAAAGCTAAAGAAGTGCACTTTAAGACAATGAATGAGATTTATCCATGTAAAGAACTATTGCGCCTTAGATTTAATGTTGATGTTAATGAATGTACATTCTGTGAAAATAACATTGAAACTCAGGAACACCTTTTCTTCTCATGTAACATCTCTGATAGGTTTTGGAAAGATCTTTATCAGTGGTTCTTGGAAAATAACTTGTCTTTGTCACCCCTAAGTTATGAAAATATTCAATTTGGTCTTGTCTTGGAGGACGCAAAAACTGAGTTTCTATTAAACAATATCATTATACTTAAAAAAATACTTCATGTCTGTCACACCTCATTTTCATGTTCTGTTGAAGGAGCTTGCTATCTTTTTGGACTCTTTGAAAGAAGTTGGATCTAAGAATGCTGAATGCCTTTACAGTGTGTTATCTGCTTTGTCTTTCAATCTGACCCCAGAAAGTGATCATTGAAATTTTTTATTTTATTTTTATTTATTTATTTACTTATTTTTTACCCTTTAATTTTATGGCTTTCTCTTGTTATTTGGTTATGGTTTCCTAGTTATCTGTTTATGTTACACTCGTTTACGCTCAGTCTAAAACGTAACTGTGCATGTTCACTGCTTATCAGATTTGTTTTAACTAAAAAAGGAAAGGGTTAGGGTCATGTAATCTTTGGAATTTAAATAAAGTTAAAAAAAAAAAGTAACTTCTGATAACGCAGCAGGTATTTCCTGCTGATGGCTGGGAGGGTGCGGAGCCTGGTGGTGATAAAGTTCAGGAAGTGAAACTGACTGTAGATCAGATTCAGACGCCGACGCCGTGAAGACGAGTCAGAGGTGAGTCAAAGAAAGTTTTAAACCAAGTTTCTACACAAAAGGTTTTCTGTCAGACTGTTATAGTCCTGATGCTGATCCTGATCCTCAGCGTCAGCATCAGGATCAGCATCAAGATCAGGATCAGCATCAGGATAGAGAAAGAGTTTCCTGTGTCAGACTGAGCTGCTTCCTGCATCACACGGCGTATTACAGACCAGACAAACTGCTGGGAGTTTGGTTTTTAGAGACGTGAAATAGCTCTCGCACCTGCAGCATGTCTCGTCCTGTCAGACAGAATGTGGCGAGAACATGTGGCGACACTAACAGGGCGGGCCACGTGTCACCGCCTGTATCTCAGGTTGTTTATAATCAGTCGACTCTGGACCCCGCTGCTCTTTGTCTTCCTGTTGAGCTGACTTTGCATGTGAATGTTTTCACAGCCCAACCTTTGACCTGTGGACAGACGGAGGCTCCTCTCATCTGGTGTCCGTTCTCTCCTCTGACTGGTACGTGAACACTCCCTGATGATGTCACAGGGTGCGACACCTCTGTGTGGATCAGGTTACAGCTCTGACTCCAGATCAGTGTGAGCGCTGCTTCTGTAACTGCAGCTCCAGGGGCGTGTTTCCTGTGTGACATCATCACCTTACTACTGTGTGTGTGTGTGTGTGTGTGTGTGTGTGTGTGTGTGTGTGTGTGCAGGTAAAACAGGAAGTGGCGATGACCACGGTGTATCAGATTCTGCTCAAAGAGCTGAAGGACCTGCTGGATGATCAGTTTAAAGAGTTTAAGTTTCACGTGAGGGAGTGCGTCCAGGCTGACGGAGGTTTTCCGGTGATCCCCTCCTCTGAGCTCGCCAACGCCGACAGACCCAAGATGGTGGAACTGATGGTCCAACACTACAAGGACCAGGCGGTGGTGGTGACCCAGGCGGCGTTAAAGGAGATCGGGAGGAACGACCTGGTGGAGAATTTAAATCGGGCCAGAAACGCAGGTAGGTCATGTTGTCACCTGACGAGATGGTCACATGACTCCTCCTCTATGAAAGAATAACTGAGGTCGTATTTGATGAAACAACGTTCAGACTGAATGAGTTTATTGTTGTCACGATACGATGTTACCATGATATCATCATGATACAATATTATCACAATACATTAGCCATGATATGTTATTGCGATTTTAAATATGTTACCATATGCTCAGAATCACGATCACATATGTCGCAATATATTGTGATTTATTACCTTTTTTCAATGTAAATTTTCCCTCAAAGGAAACTTTTTCACCGTGTTTTATTTAATAAGATTGAGTTTTAATTTTTGTTTTTTTAAATTGCATCAACATAAATCTTGTGGACTGAAAAAAAAACAACAGATTTTATTTTTCTAATTGTTTAATTTGTATTAGCCATATTAACAATCTATAAAAATGTTACTTTACATCTGTGTATTAGTACAATATTACCACACAAAATATCCTGATACTTTGTTGCATCGATTTTATCCGCGCGCCATCATCAGTTCATAATGTGCAACATTCTGTTAGTTCATTAAAGGTTGTTAAACTAACACAGGTGCATTTTCTGTTCTGCTGAAACTAACTTTTAAAACACATGTATGAACTGCACTGAAGTGTCCACTTTGATTTCAGGTGAAGTGACTCACCTGTTCATAACCTGTCGGTGTGTTGTATCTTCAGTCTGTGTGAATGTTCTGCAGCACATCACTGATGGTTTAACCTCTGTGACTGATTTACAGACGCTTACAGATGAGACATTCATGAAACCATGTCAGACACAGTGACTGTTGGACGGTCGTTAGTAGAGTCAGTTTCTGCGTCTGTGCTTCAGGAAGCAGTTCACCTGTGCTCTCACCTGGAGCTTTGGTTTGAAGCCGACAGACGGGACGCTGTTTGTAGAAATGAGCATGCACTCATTTGATGAATGACTCATCTGATCTGAAACTTCTCTCTCTCCGCAGGTCCCATGCAGTTGGACCACGGTAAGATTTCAGCACCATGAGCACCATCCCAGAATATCTGAAAACACTGTCTGATCTTCTGTCTCCATCTGTCTCTTAGCAAATTTGCAGTGACCCGTGCTTTTGACCTCCTCCTGATGTGGACATTATAACTCTTTATGCTACGCCACCTGACTTCCTGCTTTGCGCCCGTCCTAATCACTGCAGCCACTAGAGGTCGCCGCCTCATGACATACAAAAAAGAGGCGGTAGAGTCGGACCAAACTACCTCAGATCTCTGATGACAACTGATAATGGGCTGAAAACATTCCAATATTTGGGCATGGGGACTTCTGGTTTTAATATTGTTGTAAAAGCATCTATAAATAAATTGGATTTATAAAAGTCACAGTTTTCAGTTTCTTGTATCAGGTGTGATGTAAGTCAGAAGTTCAGAGGAGGATTTTATATGAGAGTTACTGTCAGGAGACGAAACACTGGAGAACACTGATGTAAAGATCAGTTTTATTTTATTAAAGCTCAGTAAAATACCCTCTTATGTACAGACTTTAATCTGCTAATCTTCCAAGTTAACTTTGTTCTATATCTGTAATACATATAAACTCAATACTATAAAAACATACAGCATTGTACAGATTAACATTTCTATAATTCATCTGACAAACAGCAGTAAAAATGTTCCTGTAAATTTCATCCCTTAAAAAGACACTAACATTTCTGTAAATCCTCTTTTTCTGTCTTTAATAACTCTGAAGTCCCTCAGGGAAACATCCTGGGTCCTCCAAACTTCCTGTTAAAACTTATTTAAATTTAGAAAAACACTTTAATAAACCCTCTGTCTTTGTTCTCTGTCTTTAATGACTAGATCGAGGATGTGTTTAGCCTAGCTTAGCACAAAGATTATGATTTTGTATTTGAGTTGTCAACAGTCTAAAACACTTCATCCTGTATGTGACTGATTTTGATCCAGTGCTTAAGGTCTTGTTCTTTTTAAGCTTAGGTAAGACATATACTTGGTATCAACACATAGGAAAGGATTTTTCTGTGCAAATCTGTGTTCTCCAGTGTCAGTGAATGCAACACAGACTGATGGTTGTTGCACTGGTGGATACTGGGAACACATCAGCTCTTATTTACACACTGAGACTCTGTGAACACATGAACACGTAAACTAATGTGTGACTGTGGAGGATCCAGTGACCGTCTACATGTAGAAGCTAAATCTGATCTAACGATAGGACACTGACGCCTGAACAGCAGCAGAGTTCAGCAGCAATAAAGACACCACCGGCTGCCTGAATATAACACAGTGAGCAGGTACTACTCGAGACAATCAGCATTAAGCCTGGACCTCGTTGTTGATCTTTGAACCTCAGACTGATTTTAATGCCCTCGGTCAGACAGTTCTCACATATTCATCAACTACCATAAAACTTCTATTAGAAGCCCAGGCTATTATTTGCTTAAATCACTGAACTGTATTTGAGACCTCTCATACAAACTGTTGCTCAGCAAAGATCAAGAAATACAATCAGACTGTTGATGTAAACCAATCTGAATATTACTGTATAAACATGAGTCTTCAGATCATAAATCAGTTATGAATCATTGATCTGATCTGACTCTGACAGACGGAGCATCAGAGAGAGTTACAGCATGTGACACACCGACACAACTCCACTTTATCCTGTTCAAACAATCCTCACAACTTGGATTCATTGTTATACTGTAAAAACCCTTTTGGTTGTTTTGCTGTGAGGACCCTTACAGACTGAGGGGTGATCCAGGAACAGACACAGAATCTGAGGTACACAACGACCTGCTTTATACATCTGAAGAGCTCCAATAAAAATGAACTGATGGTAACAGACCTGGGGTCGTATTCACAAAGCGTCCTCGTGCTAAGAGTTGCTCCTTGTGACGAAATTCTAATAAAGTTTTTAAAATTGTGACCCATAAAGGGGTGTGTCTGTGACAACCAATCACATCTGTTAAAAGAAAGCACCACACCTACCAACAGGGTCGAACACACCTTGAGAGTTGCTCTGAGAACTTTCCTAAATCACTCCTGAGGTCAGACTCCTTACTTCAAGTTTTTAGTCTAAGTTAGGAGCTCTCTGTTTGTGAATACAGCCACAGGCCTCTAATAGAGACAGGCCTTTATTTGTCTAAATGTGTAGCTACACCAAACAAAAACAACAACAAACAAACAGAAGAACCCAACTGGACTTTACATTTTTAATTTGTTTGGGAACTGTAAAAAGATCCCATGTTTCCTCATTCTTCTGTTGAGGTGTCACGTCTGAATGGGAACAGTCTCATGTTTAGGTGGGCAGTTTTAAGTCAACAGGCGGCCGATGGTGAGCGTCTCACTCAGTCTTTGTGGCGTGTCCCTCATCAGCCCCCACTGACTCTTTTTTGGGGGGCTGATTCAGCATGTTGAATCAACATCAGAGCCCGTCAGTGAATGACCTCCCTCTGACTGTCGGCTGAGCCCAGGTGAGGAGCAGAGGAGCGTCAGTGAGTAAAGGAGGAGCTAAAGTCCAAAACCAACTTGTTCCATCAGGTCAGATTATTTTTCTCTTCAGCAGAAACGTTTCCTGATGGTTTGTGTTCTTGTTCACTGGCTCACAGTAAATATGCTCTGATGGTGTTGTTCATGTGCTAACTGGCTAACTAGCATCAAGACGCTCTTCCTGTTGATGAATACAGACGACCGCTGTCTGCTGCTGTGGAGACTTATTTCCTCTCAGCAGGAGCAGAACGGACGAGCTGATTGGCCGTCAGCTGGAGTCTCTGAAGGTTCAAAGATATTTTATGTGTTTAAGTTGGTCTGAAGATCGGTTGCCATACTCCAGTTTGTCTTCAGACACAAGAACGCTCTCCTCTTAGAACCAGTCCAGGGTTCTAGGTGGTTCCACCGGGGTCGTTTAAGGCTCTGTGGTTTGGTGGTGAGACAGAGGTGCCGTTCAGCCAACAGACTGCAGGTTTAATCCTGTGAACTTTAACGTCCACAAGAATTAGTGAAAAACAAAGAAAAAAAGGATGTTTGGTTCCAGAGTTCTACAAGGTTCCAAAATGATCTGAGACCTGTGTGAATAGTTCTCACTCTCAGTGTGACGTTGGGTTTGGGGTTTTATTCAGGTGCAGAGTTGGTGTGTTTGGTTTGGTCTGTTGTCTTGACAGCAAAGTGAGGATGTGATTAAGGTTTCAGAACCGGTCAAGGGTTCTAGGTGGATCCACTCAGAGTATAACATGGTTTGGTGGTCTGCTGATGAGAGAATTATATACTCAACAGGTTCCATGTTACACACTCCATTAATTTATATGTCCACAGATCGTAGAAAGGAGGAGAGGATGTTTGGTTCCAGAGTTCTTTAAGAGTTCTTTAAAGGTTCCAGATGAACTTGTTGGAACATTTTTCCACAAAGGGATAAATTTGTCTCTGTTTGGTCGGTTTCCTTGATGGAGTAGTGAAGTTTTCAGACTGAGTTCTACATAGTTCCACTCTGGTTCTTCCTGGATTCTTCAGAGTCCAGTGTTTAATGAAGGTTCCAGGTTTAGTTCCCAGGAACTTCGATGACCATGCATTAAAAAAAGTATTATTAATCAAAGTGGTAAATTTGGGGTTTGAAGTTGCCAAAAAGTGTTTTGTCTGTATCTTCCGTTGAAACATGACCCACGTTTAAGGTTTCTAAACCAGTTCAGGTTTTTAGGTGGTTCCACTCTGGTTCTACGAGGATCATTTCGTGCACAGTGTCTGTGGAACTTGAGTGTCTGTTGAAGTTCTTTGATTCAGACATTGAAGCTGTTTGGTTCTAGAGATCTTTAAAGGTTCTAGAAGGATCTTGATTTTGTTGATAGAGTTCTTGCTCAAAAAGGTCTTTGGGTTTTAATAAGCCAAGAAAATATATTCTATTTGGTTTGTTGAAAAAAAGAGAGAAAAGCTGCTGTCAAACCATTCTATCGTTCTAGGTGGTCCCACTCTGGTTCTACATGGCTCATTGGAGGCACAATGGTAATGGCGGGCAGGTTCCAGGTTCAGTCCTCAGTGAACTTTGGTCTGAGAGGAGGTGATGATTGGTTCTAGAAGGTTCTCTGACACAGTGGAAGATCTTTGGCGAGTGTGGTGATGTTTGGGAGAACTCCATGAGGTTCTCAGAGGGTTCTGAAGGTTCCACAGGAAGTTCCTCCTAGCTCTGGGAGAAGATGGTCTGGAACTCGTTGAGCATGAGCTCCACTATCTGGCTCTGGAACACCATGTGGATCGTCATATTGGCTGACTCGGTCTGTGGGCGGAGCAACGTGGGGCCGAAGACGATGGCGACGCTCTGAACCGACATCCTGTTGGCGTCCTTGTTCTCGATCACCCTGCAGAGAGACAGAGAGAGCGGTTCCTGTTTCAGTGTGAGCAACTCACAGGGCAATGGTCAACTCTTAAACAACTAGTACGTCCTCACAAAACTGGACAACAAACTACACATTTTTTTTTGTTCTTCATCATGTGAACTGATCACTGTCACCTGAAGCTTCCAGGTGTAACGACCAGACTGTGACATCACACCCCGTCTGTGTGGACTGAGGACAGATGTGTCCGTTTAGTCCTGGTGTGACTAAAATGTCTCCAGGCTGGTTTCACAGAGACAACCTGTCCTGAGTCTGACAGACTGATGTCTGAGTTTATCAGGTGCCATCATGTCTTCACCATCACCAGTAAGACCAGTTTGAGAAACACAGGAAGTCTCTGGAGACGTTACTGGTCAAATGTGTTGCCGTACCAAACTACAAACATTATTAATCATAAATAAAGTTTCAATCATCTGATCAGGTTTTGTCCTCTCTTGTGTCGGCTGCAGACTGACTCTGCAGAGATGGCTGCCATCTTGTTTTTACATGGATTAGTGTGTTGTCTTACGGCCACTAGATGGCACATAAAAGTGTCCATGGACGAGGACAACAGGTCTGAGTTAAGTAGAATGAAGTTTAAGGTGCAGCAAACCCAAAATGTGATCTCCTCATGTGAGGACGCAGCGTCTCAGGAGGCTTTGCACACAACCCTACTCATGTTTACAGTGAACATCCATTTTCATCCGCTGATCCGGGGCCAGGTCACGGGGGCAGCAGCCAAGCAAAGCACCCCAGACGTCCCTCTCCCCAGCAACACTTTCCAGCTCCTCCTGGAGGACCCCAAGGCGTTCCCAGGCCAGATGAGATATATAGTCACTCCAGTGTGTTCTGGGTCTGCCCCGGGGCCTCCTACCAGTGGGACATGCCCAGAACACCTCCAGCGGGAGGCGCTCAGGAGGATCCTGATCAGATGCCCGAGCCACCTCAACTGATCCCTTTCAACATGAAGGAGCAGCGGCTCTACTCCGAGCTCCCTCCAGATGTCTGACTCCTCCCCCTATCTCTAAGGCTGAGCCCAGACACCCTACAGAGGAAACTCATTTCAGACGCTTGTATCTGTGACCTCATTCTTTCAGTCACTACCCAGAGCTCATGACCATAGGTGAGGGTTGGGACAGAGATGGACCAGAAAATTGAAAGCTTTGCCTTCTGGCTCAGCTCCCTCTGAACCACGACAGACCGGTGCAGCGCCCG